>LNAC01000045.1:3891187-3956308 GCA_002007465.1 Ailurus styani | reverse complement strand
TTCCTACCTCATGTCTCTATCCTGAGAAGCAGGAGGACATGGGCTCACCTACCAGTTATTTTCTCTCTCTTCTTTGCTCCCCACAAGAAAGACCAGAAGACCTTCCCTCCTTCCTGAAAACTATAGGAAAAGGGGCTTCTTTTACCTCACATCTTTCTGATTACTTTAGGGCAATAGTCTTCAAAGTGTGATATATAAGGTCCCTCCGGGCTTTGAGACCCTTGCAGTGAGTCCATGAAGCATTGAACTATTTTAATAAACACTAAGATATTGTCTCCTTTAAGAAATATATATTGACATTTTCACCAATGTGGCAAAAATAGATGCAGGTAGAATCGCACATTTCAACAACAGTCAAACAACACTAGTATTTATCTTATTCTTCTCCACCATCCACTCACAGTAAAAAAGAAAAAGTCAACTTAAGTCAACAGTGTCCTTGATGAAGCAATAAAAATTATTAATACCATTAAATGTTAACCCTTGAGTACACATATTTTTAATATTTTATGTAACAAGATAGAAAGTATGCATAAAACGCTTCTGCTACTTCCTGGTCGGCAGTGGTTGTCTCAAGGGCCAGCAACTGTGAGCATCCTGAACACGGCTCTTCTTTCATGAGACACCATTTTCACTTGAAAGACTGACAGATAAATGATGGCTATTCAGACTTGAGTATTTGGGAGACATTTTCTCAAAAATGAACAAAGTGAGCCTGTCAGTCAAGAAAAACAACTGAGAGGGGCACCTGGGTGGCTCAGTTGTTAAGCGTCTGCCTTTTGCTCAGGTCATGATCCCAGCCAGGGTCCTGGGATGGAGACCCGCATCAGGCTCCCTGCTCACCGGGAAGCCTGCTTCTCCCTCTCCCACTCCCCCTGCTTTTGTTCCCTTTCTCTCTGTGTCTCTTTCTGTCAAATACATGAGTAAAAAAATCTTAAAAAAGAAAAGAAAACAACTGAGAATATTTGTTGCCCATGATAAAATTTGAGCTTTCACTTGAAAGCTTTCAAGTGAATTTGAGCTTTCATTTGAGCTTTCAAGTGAAAATTAGAATTTTAGAATTCTGTATAAGCCACTATGAACTTATTTCCCATTACTTTAATATATTTTTGTTGTGATGGGAAATATTAACAAATGTGATTTTTAATTTTTAATTATTATTTTTTTAAAAAGGATTGTAGTTTTTATGTAATCTCTACACCAAATGCTGGGCTGGAATTTACAACCCCTAGATTAAGACTTGCATGCTCTGGGGCGCCTGGGTGGCTCAGTCTGTCATGGGTTTTTTAGCTCTGGTCATGGTCTCAGGGTCCTGGGATTGAGCCTCACATCAGGCTCCCTGCTCAGCAGGGAGTCTGCTTCTCCCTCTCCCTCTGACCCTCCCCCTGCTTCTGCTCTCTCTCTCTCAAACAAATAAATAAAATCTTAAAAAAAAAAAAAAAAGGACTCGTATATTCTACCAACTAAGCCAGCCAGGCGCTCCCAGTAAACGTGATTTTTTTAATATTAAGGAAATGTGTCAATATTTGGAAGATCTGTACAACTTAGTCAGTTAACATTTTTCAAATGACCAATGCATGTTGTTACATTTTAAATGAATTAATAAGCATTTTAAAACTTCTCAACTTTAATTTATAAAGATGATAATTATTGACAGAGCTGACACGAACAAACCAACAAACTCCCTTTTTGGAAGTTGCACTGATTTTCAGTAGTAAAAAGGAGCTCTGAAACCAAAGGTTTTAAGAAACTACTGGTCATTCCAGCAAACTTTTTCATTTCTTTTAAAAGGAACACTTGAATATTTATCATATTCTTTTCCTTTCCACAAGCCTAGCTTCGACACTGTTGTCTCACCACAGCTCAACAAATTTAGTTTGCTTCACAAAGCTGAAAACAATTGTCTTTATTTTAGGTAGTATCTGCCTTGTCTAAAGTAATAAATCTCTGATTCACTCTGTGGGGAGCCGCAGGGAAAAATGATTTGCAAACAATAAAAAAGTGCATTGGTTTACTGAATCAAAAATATGATCCTAGTTATGTGGGTATTAAACAGGGTTTGCATCTTAGGTACCTTGCAGAGTACCTTGTGGAGGGTAGCTATTCAATTCTTGTGCATCCACTCTCTAGCCATCTTTTCCAAACAAAAAACAGCTCTAAATTCAACCCAGCAAAATGGAATTGAAATTTTCCCAGTGCACCAGTTATTCTATGCACTACAAGTGGCATTTCCTAAATCTCTGCTCAAAAAATAGTGGTTAAGTAATTGTAATGTACAAGGTACTTAGCTAGGGAGGTGCTAGCTAGGAACACAAATGCCATGAGAAGGCAAACACTGTTTTATATGCCTTGGAACAATTGTTCTCAACTTTGGTTATACATTGGCAACATCTAAGGAGCTTTTAAAAAGTGCCAATATGGGGCACCTGGGTGGCTCAGATAGTTAAGCATCTGTCTTCTGCTCAGGTCATGATCTCAGGGTCCTGGGATCGAGTCCTGCATGAGCAGGGAGACTGCTTCCCCCTCTCTCCCTGCCTGCCACTCTGCCTACTTGTGATCTCTCTCTCTCTGTCAAATAAATAAATAAAATATTTTTTAAATAAATAAAATCTTAAAAAAAGAAGTGCCCATAGTTGGACTCCACTCTAGGAAGTTCTGATTTAAATGGCCTCACGTGTGGTCTGAACATCAGTATTACTAAAATTTCCCTGCTGGGATTTAATGGGCAGCCAGAGTGGAGAAATATTGGCCTAAACTTGAGGGTTTCAAATAGACTCCCCTATACTTATTTATTTGTCTGTTTATTCAATGCACATTTACTGAGCACCTACTCTGTTCCCGGTACTCATCAAGGTGCTAAAGATATAGTAATAAACAAAACAAGACATCAGCTCTCATGAGGCTAATGTTCTAATAGAGGACTGACAGAAACTACATACATAAACGCATAAAAAATATTATGTCATTGGTGGTGAGAGTTCTGAAGAGAAACAAAGCCAGGGAAGGGAATAAAGAGAGCATGTAGGTGAGCTTTTAAAGATAAGATCATTCAGAAATTCTCTCTGATAAAGTGGCCTGAAGATACCGAAAAAACTGAAGGAAGCAAGGAAGGGATCCATGCGGCTCCCCAAGGAGGACCACGCCAGGCAGAAGAAGAGAAAGTTCTAAGCTCTGAGGTGAGGGAATGCTTGGTACACTCCAGGAATGAGAAGGAGGCATGGCTGGACCAGTGGTCGAGAGCAAAGCAGAGGAGCTGGGCCCAGAGAGTCCTTGGTAAGGACTTCACATTTCATTTCAAACGATGGGATAGGGTACTAGGGAGTTCTAAGCAGAGCGGTGACACTTTCTGATAAATGCTTTAAAAGGTCGCTTGGGAAGAGATTGTCAGAAGCAGCAGGTGAGGGTGGAAGCAAGGAGATGAGTTAGGAGGCTATTGCAACATTCCAGGTGAGATATGATGGGGACGTGAGCCAATGGGAGAGTGCTGGATGTGGTGGGACGTGGGCAGTTCAAGATGCAATGCAGAGGGGAGCCGGCAGCATCGGATTTGGGAGTGAGGGATGGTGGAAAGTCAAGGATGACCCGAAGGCTTTCTGTCAGAGCACACAACTGGTCCTTGCAACAATTCTGTAAAGTAGTTGGAAGAGCGTGTTCTGCAATTTATGAATGAGAAACAGAAGCCAGAAGAGACGTAAGTGGGTAGAACTTATAATGGGTAGCTACAACCACTCACCTCCTGCCAGCTTGTCAGGATGCAGGTCCGATACTCCTACTTTGTCCAGTTGTGAGGTTGCAGGGATGCAGAAGAGCAAAACCCACTTTCTTGAAGTTTATAATCCAGCTGTGGAGTCAGGACATAGAGATAAATACTGTCATAACTGACTTGGTGCTAACTACCCTCTCAAGATCTGAGATGATCCCAGGTGAGCTGGGAGAGCTGGGGTAAGAAGAATCCACTACAAGGAAGTGTCAATGAAATGGTTTCAGTGAAAACCATCATTACTCAAAGAGCAAGGTGAGGAACCTGACACACGTACACATCAGGTCCAGACTTCAAAGGATAAAGCTATTTGGTTGGTCCAGAGGGTTTCAAATGTGTGTCCGGGAAAGTAGAAGTAGGGGAATCAAGGAGTTGAACATGAGGTTAAAAAGATGATTTGGGATCACATTACAGGAAGCATTAAATGTCCACCTAATAGCGAGTGAGCCCATAGCCTCTTAACAGAGATAATAGAGATTAGAAAAATAGGAATGCGATTTCAAGGTGATCATTCAGCTTATTAGGAAAGCAATAATAAAATCTACAGGAAAACAGGTCAAGAATATCGTTCTAATTTAATAACAGGCTGAATTAATCAACGTGTCCTTCGAAGAAGTTTCATAATCCTGAGAGCCTTTGAACTTGATGGGTAGTCATTGTCAATAAGAACAGACACCCTTTTGAAATAATTGTAAGACATTAAAATAAGGTGGAAAAGCAGTTGAGTGGCTTTCATTTGTACGAAACAGCAAAACAGCTTCAGGCCAAATGCGCGTCTGGCGGGGGAGAGGCTGGAAGCCTAGCTGTATTTGCCCACCGGGCTCCAGAACATTTTCATTTGTTTTGTGGGCGTAGCCAAGACGGGAACAACTGGGAAAATATTTGAATGGCAAAACTCTCTCAATAAAGTCTGACTGGTTTGGGGAGTTTGGAGGGTGTGTTCTCAATATAAATTGGGGGTATTTAGTGGTCTTCGATCCATCGGAACATTACATAGAGTATTAAGCAAAGAGAATAAGCCAGGAATACAATCAAGACGTTTGAGGGTATTTTTTGTCCCGAGAGAGAGAGAATAGTATTTTAAAATTAAAATTGTGTACTACTTAAGAAAACGGTGGCCACACTGAATATGTTTACAAGAGAAAAAGTATTAAACTGATTTTCTTTGGCCCTTTAAAATATATGAATCTACTTGATACCTTTTTTTTTTTAAAGATTTTATTTATTTGACACAGAGGGAGAGATTACAAGTAGGCAGAGAGGCAGGCAGAGAGAGAGGTGAAAGCAGGCTCCCTGCTGAGCAGAGAGCCCAATGCGGGCCTCGATCCCAGGACCCTGGGATCATGACCTGAGCCGAAGGCAGAGGCTTTAACCCACTGAGCCACCCAGGCGCCCCTACTTGATACCTTTTGTGCTGCTTTAGAGGAACAGTCCACATGAGTAATATGGTTTAGAATTGGAAGTATCTTTAGCAATTTAGACATATTCAGAGACAAAGAAGATGAGTTCAAGGGGGTAAACAGTTGATGTAGAGTGAAAAAGAACCGGTCCAACAATTTTGACACCTGCTTTTTCCAATACACTTGGGTAATACTATTGGATGTTAAATGTGTGTAAATCTTCAGGTATCCAAGGAGAGGCTTAAATTAAAAAACAAAAAACAAAACCAAAAAAACCAACAGCAACACCTGAAATCATATAGGTAAGGTGTAGAAACATCACAAAAACAAAACAGGAGAAAAAGAAAAAAGTTTCATTTAACTAAATAAGTATAAGATTTCACAGAAATGTCTAGATATTGGTATGTGAGATGAGGGATTGGTTTCCAATTGCAAATGTGGATCAGTTACAATCCAAACTCTAGGTAAAGGGAATCCAAACTCTAGGTAAAAGGGAAGCTGCAGGAGTGCTTGGTCCCAAGAATGATGTGTGGGATGGAAGTGGATTACTTTACCTCAGCGGACGTGGCACAGCACTTCCAGATGGGTTTGAGGAAGAGTGACCAATCCAACGATGTGTTTCTCCTCTACAAACACCTTCCATCTGGGGTGGTCAGAGAAAAACAGACTCAATTGCAGTCTTGGTGGAGGAGGAAGTATAAGCAGGAAGGGGAGGGAGGTGCAGACCCACCCCACTCATCTTGTGGCTACTGTGGAATCTGGAAAGATTTTTTAGATGTGGAAGAGGATCATCCAGTCCAACTCTGCGACTCGCTTGTGATGTGACTGTGGGCAAATGACTAAATCCCCCTTTCCCTTCAGCCACATTTCTAAATGTGAGTGATTACTACCTCACGCTTGTCTGTGTTTCACTTTGTTTTATTTTATTGGCATAGAAGTGTGTGAGAGCTTTATGTAAGGGAGTGTGAGTTAATCCTATTGGAAATCAAAGCACCACACATGTGGGAGGTACTGTGATTACTTTTATTGGTGGTGGTTTGGGCAGGTAGAAGTGAGGATTGACCATGTATCATCCCTGGGCCTGGTTTGCCTTTCCTCATGCCTGTACCCCGGCAGTGGTTGTGAGGAGGTAAATGGTTTTTGTCCTCTGATTTTCACTGTGAAGGTCAAGGGGGTGAAGGATGCCAGGGAGATGGAAATCTGCACAGAACATTTTTAGGTGAGCTGCACATCATCTGGCTTTCTGACCTACTCTCCAGGACTTAAAATTCATTTTAATTTATGTTCAATGGAGAAAATGGTCTACTTCTTCTAAGTCTCAACCATAAATTGATGTTATACTACATATTCTTAAAACTCATGGTATTGTAATAATGTGAGAGAATTTATGATGTTTCTTGCATTTATGACAGAACAAAATAATAATTTTACTTGAACTCCATGGAAAGGATATTGGTGTCACATGAGGAATAAGTTCTTGGTGTTTTTGTTAAAGACCCTATGGTAGGTTTCTAAGAAAGGTGGCTTATCTGCCCAGAAAACACTGCAAAATAGGGCAAATTTCTTCCTAATGTTAAGAAGGCAGATTCTATCTCAGTTGTGCTAGTTTATTATGTTTGGCTCGTTGATCAGTATAATCAACACTTTTTTTCTGAAAGACATGGTACAACAAATTGAATCCTTACTAGAATATCACCAGATTCATACTACAAAGCAGCCGAAGGTCGCAGTTCATACTTATGGTATGGGGAAATGAACAAGCCATACAAAATGGTTTTGAGGTCACCAGATCACCATGTGCCTTGGCTGAATGATGAAATCCAGCCTGCTCTTCACTAACCAACATTTGCCAAAAGAAAAATTTGCACAAAAGCATCAAGTAGGCTAACAGCTTCTCTAGAAGCTTCCACAGACCACCACAAATATCTTAAAGTCTTGTGTTAAAATTCCTACTCCTTATCATAACCCATAGTAATAAAACACACAATAATTTTGGGGATAACATAAATGCCTTTCTCTCTATAAAAGGGCATTACCTAATTTATATTCTGAGGAGGCAACTGGTCATGAGGGAAAACAACTTCTTAAAAAAATTAAAATTATCCTCTTGGCCTCATTTGTCTCCAAGCATTATATGATAGAAACCATGATGATTAACTTTATATGTTAATTTGAAGTGTATTTTTGGATGATATTAGCACTTCAGTTAGTGAACTTCCAGTAAAGCAGATTATTTTCCATGTGGCTGGGCCTCATCCAATCAGTAGAAGGCTTGGGTAGAACAAAAAGTTCAGCCTACCTGAGCAGGAGGAAATTCTTTAGTCCAGCGCTTTCAGACTTCATCTGCATTATTGACTCTCCTGGATCTCCAGCCTGCTGGCCTTCAGACTAGTACCTGGGGGCACTAAGTGCTTTCAGGAAGCAGAAGAGTCTCAATCTGGTTATAATGAGGACACCTGGGCTCCCAGTGTTTTGTCAACTCTGATACCCACTGTGTGTCCTGGGATGACCCATTCACCTTTCTTGGGGTTATCATCCACGGAATGGGGTGAATAGCATTACCTGTCATCTCGATAATGAGTTGTGAGCATTTATGAGGCAAAGCTTGTAAAGTACTTTGAAGATGAGAAGTGTTGCACCCATGCTGTTTTATTGTTATGTCTTACACTTGATTATATTCCTTCTCAAAGATCTTTGTGTTGTAGTGGCTGATTTCTGTGGTAGATTTTATATCTCAATAAAAAGACTATATAATGTTTTAAATTGTTTGAGATGTTTTTCCTAGGCATCAAAGCCATGAGTTCTAAAACCTCTAAACCAGTTTCTTTCGCTTTCTCTTACATGTTAATGTGAATAGTCAAAGTCAAAGACAAAAGGAAAGATCAAGAGCAGGGCATTTAAAATATCGTTTACAGGAGCCAAGATACCACCCTGAGTTCAGAGAAGTTATACAGTAACCCACAGAGCCTCCTGGACCAACTGAATATGAAGAATGTCTGTCTCTTCACTCTGTTGTAGGAGATAATTCAAAGCAATAGGTCTTTTTCAGCTATCCTTGGCTCTTCAATTTTTTCTAAAGTATGAAAAATATTGTTCTTTCTAGAACCTGAGGTGTAGTTGAGAAATATAAGAGGGCATAGATCCAAGACCTTTAAATCTATATGCCAAAATTATTCATTCTTCCAAATATAGTCTAAAAATCTGAATATGTATTTGGCAACCTTTGTTTCCCAGATACATATGAATTCTTGTGTTTTCTTTCAAAGGGTGCCAGTAAAAAGAAGATGAGCTAAATGGGTGTTACTCTTTATGGTGATGAACATGGGAGGGGTATGAAAACATTTGCCAAACCTTCCCAGATTCCCACATCCCCAGGGGTAAGAATCAATGAAATTCTGGATCAGACAGTCCCATAGAGTGTCCCTAATCTTGAGCATTAGCCAGAGCCCAACCTATACCTCAAAGTGCTCATGATCTGTCTGTTATTCTTTATTTGACACTGTGAATTCAAAATCTTTGTCTTTCTGAAGCTGGAAAATTTGTCAAAAGAAGGACTTACTGGATTCAACAAGCAAACATCAATAAAAATATTAATCGTAAAATCATGCCTCTAGACATTGATTTGGCTTCACGTGAAGATAGAATGTCATGTGAGAGGGTTTCTTTCCAGGCTGAATTATTTCAAAATGATGGTAATCGCACAGCATTTTATTTGACACTGAAGACTGGTTCCATTTAAATAAAACATGCAGAAGGCATAATGTCAGATTTTTAAATGACATAGAATCAAAGAGGAAGGGTACTCTGGTAGATGACAGAATCTGGATTTTGGAGTATCTCCTCTGGCCATGATAGTGGGCTAAAACCAATGAGAGGAAATCTACCAAGAATCACTAGGAAAGCCTGCATCAAGGTTCAGAAAATGAACCACAGAGATATAAAATGGAATGACCTATTTAAATGGAAATTCCTTGGGTAGAGGGACCTGGTTGATTTCAAACTCAGTTCAGGTCAGTGTGACCAGGTTGGCCAAAAATTAATGTATCATGGATTACAATGCAAGGTTTTTAGTGTTAATATCAGCAGATTTAATGATATAATTCATTTACCTGTTTTTCCATTTAGCCGTCAGTGGTGTATAGGGAGTGGAGGAAATTGGGAAATCAGTAAGTGCCTAGTCTTCACTTAGCTTAAGTCAATGGTACTATTGTAGGAATTCAGGATCTATATTCCAAGTTTTCACTTTTTTTTTTAAAGAGAATCTGGAAATTTGGATTTTAATAGAAAAAAACCTAATTTTACAAACACCCTGAAAATTAAAAAAAAGGTTATATCTAGCCAAAAAGCCTCTCATTTTTACCTCTATCTTAGACATATTGTCTGAATCTTAGGAAAGAGATGTAGGGTGGAGACAGAGGTTAAGACCTTGTCATTTTATAGGTCATCTTACAGGTGGCAGTTGAATCAATGAAAGTGAATCACTGGGGTGTGTATATAGAAGAGGGAGTTAAAGTCTTATGTGTGCTTTACTTTGGGCTAACTATATATTTTTTTATAATTGATTTTATCTGTTGACTTTTTAGATACACTTATTTGCATTACTTTTATAATTGTTGCTCTAAGTACTACTACTCACATTCTTAAATTCTCAGTATGCTTAGAGTTCATAACCTGCCACTTTATATATTTATATATATATAAATATATATATACATTTATATATATATGTATATATATATACACACACACATATATACATATATATATATTCAAACTTTCCTGTTTACAGGTTCATTCATTTATTTACCCATCCTTTGTGCTATAGTTGTCATATATATCATTACCTCTATGCTTTATAAATCTCATAATACAAGGGCATCATTTTTTGTTTTAAATAGTCTTTATTTATCCACATCTTTACTATATGGAATGTTTTTCATTCTCTTCTAAAGATTCAGTTTGCATCTAGTATCAATTCCCATCAGTCTAAGAACTTCTTAAAGTACACCTTATAGTGTAGATCTGCTGACAATAAATTATCTTAGTTTTCATTTATCTCAATATGTCTTTATTTTGCCTTCATTCTTGAAGATTATTTTCATTAGATATAGAATGCTAACTTGAAAGTTCTTTTTTTCTTTTATCACTTCAATGATATTGATCCATTGCCGCCTGGCATTCATGGTTTTGATGAGAAGCTAGCAGATACTTACATTGTTGTTCCTCTTTATGTAATGTGTTACTTTTCCCTGGTTGCTTTAAGAATTTTTTTCTTTCTTTGAGAAGCTAGCAGATACTTACATTGTTGTTCCTCTTTATGTAATGTGTTACTTTTCCCTGGTTGCTTTAAGAATTTTTTTCTTTCTTTTTTTTTTTTTAAGATTTTATTTATTTGACACACACACAGAGAGATTACAAGTAGGCAGAGAGGCAGGCAGAGAGGGAGAGGAGGAAGCAGGCTCCCTGCTGAGCAGAGAGCCCGATGCGGGCCTCGATCCCAGGACGCTGAGATCATGACCTGAGCCGAAAGCAGAGGCTTTAACCCACTGAGCCACCCAGGCGCCCAAGAATTTTTTTCATTATCTTTGATTTTTTTTTAATTAACTATTTTGGATGTCAGTATGGTTTTCTTTGGATCATGATTGAGTTTATGGAACCTCTTGAATCCGTGAATGCCTTTTACCAAATTTGGGGAAATTTCAGGTGATACTAATTTAAATATTTTTTATGACTTATTCTCCCTCTCTTACCTTTGTAGGACTCAAATTATATATATGTTAGGACTTCTGATATTGTCCCACAGGCCGATCACTTTCCTACTCATTCTTCAGACTTTATAACTATTTTAATTTACCTTCAATTTCACTGGCTTTTTCTTATGTTGTCTCCTAGTTGCAAAGCCCATCCAGTTAATTTTTCATTTCAGATATTATACTTTTCAGTTCTGTGTATTCTATTTTGTTATTGTTTATAGTTTTTAGTTAGCACTTATTCATTTATTACACATATTTTCTTTGTATTTTGGGTCATGCTTAAAATATCTATTTCAAAATCTGCTCATTCTAATGTCTGGATCATTTGAGGGTCAGATTTCATTAAATCATTTTTCTTGGGTTTTGTCATATTTCCTTGTTTCTTTGTATTCTTTAGTAATTTTGCCTTGTATATCTAGTGCTCCTAGACATTATGGCTACTATATTCTAGAGGCACTGGATTCTGCTACATTCCTTCAAAGAGTATTGAGTCTTTGGATTTAAGCAGGCAGTAAACTTGATCAAAATTCCAGTTTTTTTTTTCATTCTTGTGGTGGGCAGCATCTGAAATCAATGTTCCCGTCCCTTAACTTCAGCTTCATGGGTTAGAGTCTGTCCCAAGCATGGATATTTCAAGAGTCATTCAGAGATTTGGGCAGAGTTTATACACAAAATTTTGCATATGTTTCTCTGGCTATATTCTATTATTTTTGGTTTCTCCAAGATGTGCCTTCTGGTTCTTCATGTCTGTAAGACTGCCATTTCCTATTCAAATTTAATTGCCCAGTGTGGCCAAACAAGGACCTGTTGCCTGGCAAAAAACTATAAAAAGCAGAAAACTTATCAGTGTTCTTTCCGCCTTGCAAGTATCTTTTGTCTCCCCATCTCTGCCTGCCTTTGGTCTCTCTCCAGTGCCTTCAGTAACTGATTTTTGTATTTTGTCCAGAGCTCATAGCTGTTCCCTGTGATACCGTTTGTCTCACAGGAGCGACTCTGCTATTACCAGAAGCAGAAACTCCGGATGGTTCCAGCTGGATGTGATGTTTAGAGTAAACTCTCAAATCAGGACCAATAGGCAAGTTGACCACACCTGGGATAACTACTCATGATGATCTAGGATTCCTTCTCTCAGAGCTCAGACTACAAGAAACACTGTGACCTGCATCTAATCTTTTCAATAAAATTGGCACGACACAAGCAACCAGATTTCTGATTGAAACCCCCTACCTCCGGAGTTTTGCACCCTAAATCTACTTTCTACACTGAAATGAAAGTGATCTATTAAAAAAAAATCATATAATGTCACTTCTCTACTTAGGAAATCTTCCATGGCTCCTGATTTGCCTGATATAGAAAAACACACAAACTTCTTAGCAGAGCTTATAAGATTGTATGAGACTTTTAATCTGAACATTCTGCCTCCCCTATATTTTCTCACCCTTTTCTACTTCTACTCCTACCAAGCACCTTGTGCTCTTGGGGCAGTCAGATCTTGCTGATTCATGAAATATTTACCTGTATGCTTAGAGCTCCATATATTTGCAGTTAATATCATCTTATCCTGCATTATTTTTCTTTGTAGTCATTTGACATTATGTGTTACAATTATATGATAGACTTGTTATATTAGAGACATTTTTTATAAGGTCTGTTTGACATTATAACACAGATCTAATTTTTGTTTATTATTATCATTATTACATGTCTTCCACATTGGAATGTAGGCATCATGAGTCAGAGACTTGGTTTGGTTCACAATGGTATCCCCTCCATTCAGAATAGGGCTTGTTTCACAATAGCCACTTCAGTAAATACTTGTTGGATAAATATTGCTCTTTTTGGTTGGAATTCCCTCTCATTCTTTGCCCAAATTGGTGTTACAAAGGCATACTGAGGCCTCGACTCATTTGTTATGTTCCCTCTGGAATCTTCTGTCAACACATTTTTACTCATATAGAATGAATTATTAAGTCTTCTGCCATTTTTCTAAAGGACCCATATTTCTTATTTTTCTTTCTTGTGTCTCTATTTCTGTTTCCAATGGCACCATGGTACTAAGGTAAGCTCACTCATGAGTTGACTTGGAATCTCATCCATTATACATACTTACCACATGACTCTGAGTTTTCTTTAGAGTGGCTGCCTTTCTGATTTGGCTTCCCATTTAAAGGAAAGCTCTTTTGTACCCCTTAAGCCCATAGATAAGGTCTAAAACAAACTTGATTATACCAAATTCTGGATTCATCAAACTTACACATTATGTATAACAGTTGATAATTGTTCATTAATTATTCAAACAGTCTTAGGTATGAATTGGGAAAATTATTTAAAAACTGTTAATTTGTTTTAGTGTCCTAAATCAAAGCATTCTTTTGGATTTTTTATTTTCTAATATTTGCAAGCCTCCTCAGGATTAAAACTTCAGGCTTATTATTATTTTTTTTTTATGTCGAGCTTGTGGTCAAATCCCAATGAGTGACTTTAAGATCAATTAAGTATCCTAACTCATTTAATAAATAAGTTCTCTTCAACACAAATCTACAATGAATTGGAGTAAATAACATAGAGAGAAGAAAATTAACTCAAAGTACCTATGGTCAAAGGGGTGCCTGGGTGGCTCAGTCATTAAGTGTCTGCCTTCCACTCTGGTCATGATCCCAGGTTCGTGGAATCAAGCCCCACATGGCGGTCCCTGCTAAGACTGAAGCCTGCTTCCCCCTCTCCCACTACCCCTGCTTGCATCCCCTCTCTCACTGTCTCTCTCTCTGTCAAATAAATACATTTTTTTAAAAGTACCAATGGTCATGGAATAACATTTCTATGCTTACCATTCAGGAAAAATTTTTATAAGTGCTGAAATTATGTTGAAAACTATAAATCTATAGTTACATTGTTATCATCATAAAAGAAGGTAAGAACTAATTTGTTTGTTGTCTCTTCTGAAATCTCCTTTTAAGAAACAAAAATAATGGGGTAGGAGGACAACTTTCGAAGTGAAAGAATCGTATTTTTACCCTATTTATTTATTTACTTACTTACTTACTATCTTTTGTTACACCTCTGAAACCTGTATTCCTGTTTGTTTACTGTCCACAAAATGGTAGATAAATAATCCCAAGAAAACAAGAGCACGGTCATCTCCTCTGTGATTCTGGTAATACAAGAGTTCTTAAAAAATGCATACATGTGTTTATGCACATAACAATGTACACATAAATCACGGACTTCCCCTGAAATGAAACTGAGGTCATGTGAACATATTTCAGCCTTTAACTTAGACACTTAGGCTACATGCCCAGCTATGACACATAGCCCATGTTTATAAAGTCAATTTAATTTCAGTTGTTGGTATCAGTTACCATCATTCCAGATTTAAAACCACTAGCCCAGAGCCCTTCTCTGAGTGCTTGCAGCCCCTAGTAGCTGTACCAGGCGTTTGGCACTTTTATGCACACTCCTTCATATTGTTCCTGGACGATCTCTTTAAACAGGCCTTTTCTCTTCATTTTATTACAAATTCTTGAATCCAAGGATCATGTCTGATATTTCTCAGAATCCTCGTTAATGTCTAGTCCAGAAGCCTGTTCTAGCAAATGCTCCAAAAAAGTTGTTGATCAATTCAAAATGGATTTTCAGTTTTATGAAAAATATTTTTAGAGTAAAGGAAATATTCACTTTTGGGTTTGGAAAACAGGATGGATTGTCCAAAAACAAGTGGAGATGAGGTGACATCTCAGGGACTATACACTTCCACATCAGCACATAATCTCAATGTAAAAATCCCAACCCAACTTCATGAGAAAAATAATAAAAGACAAAATAAAGAGAATGTGACAGACTGGGTTTAGTATTTCTTCTTCAAAATTTGTTTCCACCATAGTCAAAGGAAAGAAACAGAGTTGTCAGTCTTCTGTGAGAGGAGACATATGTGTTTTCTCTCTTTCCCTCTTCTTCTCTTTCCCTCCCCCCGGTCCCCTTCTGAAACTGAGTCAGAGCAGGCCATATTTCCAGTTAGAAGTAGACACTGGAGCCAAGCAGCTGTTCAGAAATGTCCAAGTGGACAGCAAATGGTGCTGATGGAGTTAACAGTGGTGACTCACTTGGGACATTCACAGCAGTCAGCTGAAACCACCCCTTGCTGTAAAGAGAATTTAGTCCCTGTCAGGCAAGCACCCAAGAATACGAGCTGGGGTTGATAACAGGATAGTGCCTCTTAGTTGCCACTGGTTGCTCCGCTGTTCTCAGTTTTCACAATTTTTTTGAAGGTGGATTTTTTTCTAACGCAATCATGAACAGTGATGGGAAGAACAGGCCGAGCAGCTGTTGACTGTTTGAAATAACAGAGGGAGGTTTGGTATCTGGAAATGCTCAACACGAGTTGTCTTGCAAGCTTTGATGATGACTTTCCCATATAAAATTATGGGTCAGAAGCAGGAAGCTGAGGACGCTTCATGCCAGGAAGTCGAGCCTGGCAAACGAAAGGTTTGGGGGATTTCAGAAAGATTTCATTCATATAGGAGTACTTTTCTGAAAAATAATGGGATGGTTTGAAATGTACTCAACAGAACTACAATAAAAACAAAACAAAGCCACCCAAACAAAAACATACGAGAAATAGAGCATACTCACATTTTGTGAGTTTATACGACTTTCTCTGTAACCCAGAAGGGGATGTACAAAAATATGATGAAAAACTGACGTGTGGTTTTGCATTTTAAAATATGATATGAAAGACTACTAAAGACGTTTTTAGAGAAAAACCATAATTACCAGAAATAACACAACCTTGACCCAATACCTATTTTTACTTTTGTTTTTTCTTGAAATTACTTTAAAAAAAAAAAACCCTTGAAAGAAACTATCTTAGATTTGTTCTCCACTGTTTGAAAATTTAACAAATAAGGAATAATAATTACTGATATTAATGGTCATTTGACTTAAACTCCATTTCCCTAAAATTCTGGCATGAGCTCATGGTTTCCACATTTAGACGAGATCTTATTTCCTTTGCACTTATTTGGTAGAAAAATCTGATTTGGCGATTTGTGTTCACTAAAGTCAAGTTCCCTTTTGTGCCTGGATCTAAAGCTAATTCTGACAGTTTCAGACCAGGCTGAAGACAGAATGAAAAATAAGTTAACTTCCTTTCCCAAGAATAGGTCTTTGCATTAAATGAGGGTGGTGAAGCAAAGGGCTATTTACCAATCTGTAGAGTTTGCTAGGCACTTTAATACTTCAGCAGTTTTAAGGTGCATAGTTTTAAATGCATTCAACAATTTTTTCAGCTCCACCCCTTTGAGAATATGTATTCTAAGTTCAAAGGAGAACAGTTGCGTGGCTATGGTTTTATAGACAATTATGTGTGTGTGGGGGGTGGTTTACAAGGGCAGGGATTGTGTTGGTGTTCATTGTCCACTATCTACCTCATGGTAAAGGCTTAATAAATATTAGTTGAATTAATTAATTTTGGCCACAGGAACTGGAGGGATGACAAGGAGTGTCTTGCTGGCAAAAGAACAGATTAGTCATTAAGATCAAGATGAGAAGATGGGATTTAGCATGATTTACACGAAGAATACTGAAGCCATTTGAAGTTGAGGCTGGGAGGGGCATTGGGAAGGGGAAGGACAGTTGGATGAATAAGTCTGTAGTGGCCTGGGCTGAACATTTCTTCACATAACATCAAAGTCCCACCGAAAATTCCACACTTGGAAAAATGAAAATGAAACAGCGCATCAAGGTTTCACAGGGGCAAAGAGAGAGGGATGAGAAGACCATAGTCGCAAAAACACGTGGGCTTTGAGAATTTATCGCTTTGTTTCCATCCCTTCTGCCTTGGTCTTATTTGCTATCTTGGTGTCTTCTTTTCTCATCTTTCCTCAATTTTCATCTAAAATCGGACTGCCAAAGAAAAATGACTGGTTAGATATTAGAAACTTTTCAGCAACTCTTCTGCATTCTTGTGAGTATGCGTGTTTTCTCTCTTTGATTCTGTTCATCTTTCAGACACATTTCTGACACTGAACCTAATCATCTTCTGATCATGGTAGTGAAATGCCGAATGGCATTGCTATTTTCAGGTGAGAAAGAACTGCTCCATATGTATGGAGATACATTTCCTATCTTAAAAAACATCAGTTTTATTTCTCTATCTAGCTATCTGTCTATTGAGAGTTACCTTCCAACTATTCTGTGTATAATTTCATTTTCTCTTCTGGCATATTTTAAATTGCTACCATTTGATACGTGCCATTTAAGACATTCTAATTTGGGGTTGATAATTCAATATTAAATGATAGCTATGTTAATTCTACTAAGGGCAAATCATACTATCCTATTTATCATAGTGGAGTAGGCACTGACTAGGTCTTTTTGGTGATAGCAGATTGTTGAGAAATCCAAGTTCTACTCAGACGTGTAGACAGGCATCTTCTGAGAAGTGACAGGTAGGTAGATAAACCCACACAGCCACAGGCACACACACAAATACCAAAAATATTTTTAAAAAAATGACCCCACTGTAGGGGATATTTATTATGCCATACCAGTACATGTATATTGTTTAAAAAGCTGAAACTGGAGGCCTACCACTCCTTTTGCCTGGTTTAATTACCTTGGTTTCACATAAAACAAGACCGAATCTCCTACATGAAAATCAGGCTGGTATGTGTCACGTCTGTATCAAATGTCTGAGCTCATTTTTATTTGCAGCCTGTTTCCCCATTGTACTTCCTTGGTTTGGTAATGCAAACAAGCAGGACATTGTGTCACTGTGCTGGTGACACTCCCTTGGTAAGCCCAGAGTCTCGGAAGCAGGAACTGGAGTTAATGGGACTTATTAATATAAGGAAAAGAAACTGGTCTGGTACCATGCTCTGATGTGGAGGGCCGGGTAATCTTGAGGGTGTTTGAGGGACCCCACCCTCCATGGCACACAGCTTCTGCTCGAGAATGTCCTGCACTTGGTGTCACGTTTTGTCTCATCCACAGGCAGAATGTTAAGTGATTTGTGAACTGATTTGTGAGATGTTTGCAATATGCTGGAAGAGTTCTCCTTCCAGTGCAAGAAGCCAATGAAATTATGCAATCTCTACACTGAAAAGGGGAGATCATCTAATTCGGTTTAAGGTCATTATTTCTGGAACCATCCTTCTTCCCAAAGTGTGGCCTTGCCGGTGTAAGGTATATTTTGAAGACCTTAAAGTGAGTTTGGAGGAAAGAGATCGAAGAGGTTAATCCAAGGCTGAAGGCAATGACAGAGTGTCATTTGTGGGTCTATGCAGTATACTTTTCATTTTTAGCCTGGACAAAATCTTTCCAGCTATTGTGTCAAACTTCAGAATCTAGAGTTGTCATGTTCACCAAATACTAGCTTTATCTTTCAAAGCCGTGCCTCAATGGTACCAGAAGAGCATTTAAAATGCAATTCTGGATGTTTTTGTGAAATGATCCTATAAGGTCTTATAAGGAAAATTTTGTATGAAGATGATCTGATTTATCGAATTTTATTATTATTATTCATAAGCAGCTGTATTTGGCAATAGAGCCTGCCTGAATGCCTGTCCTTAACACTAATAAAAATTATCTAAGGTGAGACGGCTGAAATCTGAATATTTTCAGGGTTTAGACCCCCACACTGAGAATGCCATGATGCAGGACAAACCAATGGAGACCACTGGGCGCCAAAGTTTATTCCATCAATGAGAGTCATAAAATTAACTCCCAGTAGAGATTAGAGCTTAAAAAATTTAGTGAGACTGTTCACATCAACACCGCTTAAATGGGAGAAGGTAAACCAGCTATTATAGCACTGGCTTGACTACTAGCCTGTCTCTTGGCAGCTGTGATTGGAGGCAATGGCGTCTATATTTAAACCCTAGCTCCATTTTCTAACTCGATGCTCTGGGGCTGTGGTTCTCAAATTGGATGGTTAGGTGCATCAGAATCAACTGAGGGTCTTATTAAAAACGGTTATTGGACACCATCCCCAGCATTTCTGATTCAGTAGGTTCATAGTAGGGCCTTACAGTGTGCATTTCTGGTAAGTTCCCAGGTAAAATGGATGCTGCCAGTCTAGCAAACATACCAAGGTCACCAGCCTAGGGCAACTAACTTAATCTTTCCGTTCTTGGGTTTTCTTTTCTGGACACCTCACAGAGTACTTTTGAGATTAAATGAAGTGCTGTAGGGAAAGCCTCAGAATCCTATGCAGGAAATTGTGTTAATTAAGCATTAGTCATTGCCACTAGTGGTAACAATAATAGAACAGTCTGTCCCTCAGATTGATTTTTGTTTAGACATAAGCTAGTTTTACACTGGGAAAACCCATATCAAACATAAAAACATTTATTTTAAAGACTTATTTATTTATTTATTTATTTATTTGAGAGAAAGAGAAAGCGAGAGTGAGTAAGATGGGGGAGAGGGAGAGAATCCCCAAGAAGACTCCCCACTGAGCAAGGACCCCCCCCCAACATGAGGCTCAACCTCATGACCCCTGAGATCATGACCTGAGCCAAAACCAAGAGTTCTGGATGCTTAACCAACTGAGCCACCCAGGCGCCCCAAACATACCAACATACCATTTTAAATAAAACTATCCAACAGTACTGAATATTTAAGTTTAGGAAAAACCATTGTGCCTTTTGGGTTTTTAATAAAAGCACTTTGCCATTGTAAAATGTCTCTGGGAATAAGAAACCTTTTGAAAGCTATGGAAATATACTCAGGCTTGCCAGTAGACCTTCTCCCCACAAAGTTCTCACACACACATACCTGAACATGTGTTTATGCAGTGCCTGATTTGGATCCCCAGGTGAAGGCTGCTGATGTCAGCACTGCCTTGGTCAGAGGGACAGGGGGCCATGCAAGAAGCAGTCAGCTGTGCCTTCTCTTCACTATCTCTTATCATTTAAATTATGCAAAATGATTTCCATTCTCTCTGATGACTTACCTGCAGGTAGGGTAGGGGAAAATAAAAAGGATTCTGGAGTCAACCACACTGTACCTCAGGGCCAGCATGGGGACATTTAGGCCTCTGCCAGGACCTTGGGCAAACCATAACACTCCCTGAGGATTAGATTCTGTAAACAAAAGGGTTATAGTAGATAATCTCTAACCCACTTCTAGAATGGATGGTGGCAATTATCTTAGAAGATAAACAAGCTGCGTAGTCTTAACAAAAGGGCTTTCTTTCTCACCCACTTTCTGTAATAAGTTTCTCACATCATTGCTCAGTTATATGACCTTTTCCTATTATTGAACTTGTATGAATTTGGATTATATAAACTCGATGTGCTCTCTTTTCCACAGATCCTCTAATACATTAATTTTGATACTTTGCCATTTCTACCTAAACCAGTTGAGGACATCTTCTGTTTATTCCCACCTGGATTGGCATGCCTGGGTGGCTCAGTCGGTTAAGCATCTGCTTTTGTCTCATGTCATGATCTCAGCGTCGTGGGATCCAGCCCCACATCAGGCTCTCTGCTCAGTGGGGAACTTGCTTCTCCCTCTCCCTCTGCCTGCTGCTCCCTCTACTTGTGCTCCCTCTCCTCTGTTAAATAAATAAATAAAATCTTAAAAAAAATTATTCTCACCTGGATCATGAGCATATTGTATTTTATCCTCAGGCTTTGGCTCACGCTATTCCCCCTGCCTGGAACATTCTTTTCTTCCTACTTTGCCACCTTTCTAGCAGCTCTCTCCCTCCCTCAGCACCCATCCGTGGCCTTCCCAATCTGGCTTCACTGTGTCCTTCTGGAGGTAACTTAGATTCACTTCCTCCGAGAAGCCATTTTTGGGCTAGTGCTCTCCACCCCATGCAAGTCCACAGCACAGCAACACCTTTATTGCATTTCTATTGATGTACTGACTTTGGAATCTGATATACATGTCCTTGCCCATTTAGTTCTGTTATTTATTGACAATATGGCCTTGAGCAAGGTTTTTCACTGAACTCCAAATTCTTAATCATAAAAGATAGTGAATAGTTACCTCATTCCACCGCCTTGAGGATTAAATAAGAAAAGGTGCAATGCCTGGTTCAGTGGTGGCTTCTATCATGACCAGTTCATCATCATCATCATCTTTCTTAAATGTGTGATGTCTACATTGAACTTTTAAAAGGTCATGGATCATAGTCAAATTATGGTTGAAGCCTTAGACATCATATTCATCAAAAAAGGGGCTCCATATGCTTTATGTCATTTTCAACCCTCTCACGCTTCACAATGACCTGAGGAGTTAAATCCTGCCCCTCTCCCCAAAATCCTGAGAGCCATTCAACTGGCCTGGGACAAGACATAGTCTTTGAGATCTGCAAAAGCTCCCAGATTATTCTAATGAACAGCAAGTTTGAGAGCCACTATTTATGGTGACCCACAAGAAAGAAGAGCAGAGATTGACCTTCAATGGAAGCCTGATTTGCATCTTCAAAAGTTCACCCATGCCTTTTATTCAGAAATGACTATGGAAGTACTTTAAGAAAAGTTGGGATGTTGAGGTGAGAACAGAACAAAATCTTCACAAATACTCTTGTACATGCACACAACTGGGCCCTCCACCTCAAAAAATGGGGAGGTTAGCCTTGTCTGAATTTTTTTTTTAAGATTCTTTTTTTATTTATTTACTTGACAGAGAGTGAGATCACAAGTAGGCAGAGAGGCAGGCAGAGAGAGAGGAGGAAGCAGGCTCCCCATTGAGCAGGGAGCCCAATGTGGGCCTCCATCCCAGGACCCTGAGATCATGACCTGAGCCGAAGGTAGAGGCTTTAACCCACTGAGCCACCCAGGCGCCCCTGGTCTGAATATTTTTAGTGGCGNTGAGATCATGACCTGAGCCGAAGGTAGAGGCTTTAACCCACTGAGCCACCCAGGTGCCCCTGGTCTGAATATTTTTAGTGGCAGAGTTTCCAAGTGGCCATCTTAGCCATCAAAATGTGGCCAATATGAGGCCAGATATACCTATGGAGAGAAATCACCTAAAATCATATACTCCTGTAGCCAAAAGACTTGAGAATTTGGGTATGGTTAGTTTGCAGTTTCCATTCGATATTGAAAATTGTCAGTCCAATCCAGTAAATTTTGTTTTGGTATGATTGATGCTAAATTGCTGTTTCTGAGCATAATTACCCAGAAGTTTAGGCTGCTTCTTAGGGATGGCTCTAGTTCTTAATAATAAAGACAAGTGTTCAATTTCAAGAATAGGTGTCTTCTTGTTGGTTATGGTGTCTTAGAGCTGTATCAAATTAGTTAAAAATGTTTTATTTACCTATGGTACATGACTTGATATTGGAACTTAATCTGTCAAAATCCACAGAGTCAATCCATTGTGAATATGGCAGCTGTATTAAGACATGGACTTTGGAGCAACATCAAAAGCATGAGATGTTTATCACATTTGTATAAAATAACCATATTTTGTCCAGAGCTAATAGAAAGTGAAGAATGCTTGTAATAAGTCAAATATCGTTCTCTACTTTCGTTCATGGCTACTAACAGAAGTTGGCACCCTCAACAGACGGGAGAATAAAATCTCACTCTAACATAAAATTTTATTCCCCAAAACTCACTCTTCAAGTTGTGTGTACCATCACAAACTAGGAATGTATATGTGAAGACCAGATATAGGAAAGGAATGTAAGCAAAAATATAACTCTTAAGGAGATATAAAATACTTCATAAAAGTTATTTTAATGGTGGCAAATAAGAAAGCTTATTTTCACCTGAACAGTAATTCTGACCCTTTGATAATAGCGGTAAGTTGAATTTTATCTACTCTTCTCGAGGGCTGTTATATAAGTAGATTTTGACAACAAGTAAATTTCAACCAGGCATTTCACTTTCTCTGTGCAGCTGTCCCTAGAGAAGTGACCCACAGGGAAGCACCATTGCCCATCATGGTTTCCTGTGGTAGGATCATTATCAGTCCTGGCAATCAAGATTCTTAAACCTAAGATGGCAAATGAATTTTTGCACCTGATAAGCACAGGACACTGGCCAGAGGTTCCAGGAGTTCTGGAACTCAGGATGCAAAATGGTAGGAGAAACATGTGATTCAGCAGCAGTAATGAGGAAAGTGGCTGAGGAAAGGGGGATTTAATACTTCTGTGTACCTCTGCAGCTTAGAAGATGCATATTTTCCACCAACCAAGATGAGAGTCCAACCTGGCTTTCTTGGAGGCTACCTGAGAAAAGAGACTGGTACTTTGTTTCCTAAAATCCAGGTTTCTGTAGATGATGAAGTCTAAGTCAATTGCCTCTTAAACACTGATTTGCCATCTGGTTCTGTCCTCTAATCTTTGGTCTCTTCATTCTACATATTTCTTCCAGTAGACCTCATCTCTAACAGTGACCTCACCTCCCCCTTAAATGTGTAAAATCTTTCCTCCATCCAACCCAGGACTTGGAGTTTCTGTAGTCACCTTAAATATACTCTACCTGAAACAGGCTTCCTTGAAGTCATCCTGTGCCCTTCTCCGTCCCTCCTCCTTCCATTCATGCTGCATTGCTGCCCTTTGCAACCCCCCCACATTGCCTGGAATGTTTGTCCCCAGATGCCCTCGACATTACTTCCAAAGTAACACCTGTCTGTACCACCCAGTCTTACAGCTCAGCATAATGTCTCCAGCATCACCTCCCCAGCTCTCTGGTTCCCACATACTCTGCCTTATGTTTCCTTTGTGTCATAGTTTGGTAAGTTGAGTCATGCCTCCTGTAAAAAAATTATATATAATAAAAATAAAAATATCAGTGCCCTAATCCCCTGGAATCTACGAATATGTTAGCTTATATGGCAAAGACCTTGCAAATGTGGTTAAATTACAATTTCTGAGATGGAGAGATTATCCTGGATTATTTAGGTGGACCCTTAATGTTACCACAAGGATCCTTATGAGAGGGAAGCAGAGGGAGATTTCATGCAGACAGTAGAAGATAAGGCAATGTGACCCTGGAGGCAGCGATTGGAGGGCTACAGCCAGAAGCCAAAGAATGCTAGGAGCCACCATAAACTGAAAGAGGCACAAAATGAATTCTCTCCCAGAGACTCCAGAGGAAGCACAACCCTGCTGACACCTTGATTTGGGCCCAGTGATACCAATTTCAGACTCTGACCTCCAGAACCGCAAGAAAATACACTTCTGTTGTTTTCTACCCATCCAATTTGAAATAATTTTGTTACAGCAGCCAGAGGTAACTAATACACATAGTAATTATAACCTTCTATCACACTATAAAAACTGCTTCATTATGTTTTTGGTTCATATTGTTGGTCTTCCATCATTAAAATGAAAGCTCTAGGATTTTTGTCTGTTTTTTTTCCCCCTCATGTATCTCAAATACCTAGAACAGTACCTGCACATATGGGCACTAAATTATTTATTGGATAAATGGTGAATGAATTGTTCCCACCTTCCCACACCCTCCCATTTTCCCACTGCCTCCCCCCTCCCAGCTGTTTTCTGTTAGATTGCCTACTTTATGAATGCCATCCCCTTCTCATTATGCTCCTCAAACTTCTCTCTTCCTTGTCCCCTGCATCCAGCTAGTGGCCACATCCTATCTGGTCTACCTCTTAACTGTCTCTCAGTTCTTCTCTCCTCTGGTCAAAAGGTCCTAGCCATGGCCCTGGTTCAGTCACTTATCATTTCTCCCTGGATTGCAACAGGTTTGAGACTGCATGGTTATTTCTACCCTCTGTTCCTGCTGCCAGTTACCTCATTATGACCTGCTTACCTGCCCAGTCTCTGCCCTTCCACAGCATGCAGCTGCATTCCTGCTGGACTGGACAGCAGAGAATTCCTGAAGCCCTGCCTTTGTTCCCTTGTGAGCTTTGGGTGCACAAGCTGATTCCCCCTTGTCTGCCTGTGGGATTTGCAGTCTACACAGCTATCAAATGAGTGGAATGATATTACCTATATCAGAAGTTTGCTGGGAGGCTTAAATGAATCAATGTGTGCTGTGTTTAACTGATAACAAAAATGTTTCTAATTTTCCACCTTCCTGTATCCATATCCCTTTGTGTTGTGCGTTGTACCTTCTCCTATCAAAAGGTGGAGTCTACGTTCCCTTGAATCTTTTTATCTTGGTTCCCTTGAATTTTATGTCTTATTTTACCCAGTAAAAAATAGCAGATGTAGTGCTATGCTCGTTTGCTTCATCTCAAGGAACCCCGGCACTTTCTGTGAACAAGCCTGGATGAGTGTATGGGAAGATACAATCCGTGTGAGGGAGACTAAGGCAGCCCAGTCTATAGCCAGCTGGCTTTCAACCTGTGAGGGAACCCAGCCTAGATCCATGGAGCTGCCCACCTGAATCACAGTTGACCAAAGACGCATGACTGAGTCCAGCCCCTTCCAGGAGAACCATCCGGATGACTGACAGACTGGTGAGCATGAACACATGCTTACTATTTTAAGCCATTAAGTTTCAGAGTGTTGTGCAGTAACAACTGACTGATACATGGTCAAAGAACAGCTAGCCATCATTATTAATTCACATTAACATAGAATGTTACCGTTCCAGCAAACATTTTTCATCTCTTTCTAAAAAGACTATCACTTTGACATTCCATAGCACTCATTGTATAACATGTCTTCTCTATTGTTTAACTTATCAGTTGGCATTTATACTATTTGTATATTATTTGTATGTGAAACAGTGTGAATATTCAATGTCGCAGGCTTTGGAGCCACGCCGTGTGGGAGTATATCCTGACTCCACCATTTATTAGCATATGACCTTGGCAAGCTCTTCCTCTATCTGTGTTTCAGTTTTCTCATCAGTAAGATGGGGATCCTGATAATATCACTACTTCCTAGAATTGTTGAGGAATAAATTAAATTAATGCAACAAACTTCCAGGTGTGTACACTTTGCTCAGTGAATCAGGAAAGAGGATGAAGACGAGGAATTTGTTTCTCCTATATGGACAATTGACTTCCTGGGAGAAGGTTTTCTGTTCTCTTCATCGCTGTGTTGCTTTGTGACACAGTATCTAGTCCCTCGTAGGTTCGGAAACAGAGCAGGCATGTTTCTTGAATGAATGATTACAGGCATTGAAGTCAGGTCCAGCTTGACAAGAAAGACATGAGATGTTCTCTGTTTTACACCTGTGAAACTGGCTTGTAATAGGTTAAGTACTAGTTTTGTATTGCTGCTGTAAGAAGTTGCCATAGCCATAATGGTTTAAGGCAAATCAAATGTATCTTACGGTTCTGGAGGTCAGAATCTAAGGCCAGGCCTCCTGGGCTTAATTAGGGCATGGGCAGGACTGCATTCCTTCCAGGAGGTTCTAAGAGAGAATATCTTTCTTTGCCTTTTCCAGTCTTTGGAGGCTGTCCACTTTCTTTAGCCCATGGCTCCCTCCTCCACCTTCAGAACTGGCATGCTGCCTCTCTCTGACCATTCTTCTTTAGTTACCTCTCCCTCCTATCACCACCAGGAAAAGTTCTCAGCTTTTAATGACTCACATGATTGGTATGGACCCAACTGGATAATCGAGGATTATTTCCCCATCTCTTGGTCCAACACAAACATATCTATAAAGTCCTTTTTGCCATGTTTCAGGTAACACATTCACGCATATTCACAGGTTCCAAAGATTAAGATGTGGAAATCTTTGAGGGACCATTTTTCTGTCTACCACAAGGGATAATAACATTGGTCAAATCTGTAAGTATAACCACAGAATCACCAGGGAAGCAGCGAATCACCAGTGAAGACCATTTCATTCATGACCTTGGGGCACTATGTACAAGGATACAACACAAATGGAGCCCTTTGGAAGTGAGTCAACAGGGCTCCCAGAAATAGGATGAGAATTCAGAGAGGAATTGCCAGTCATCCGTGTCATGATCTTAAGCTTCAAATTTTTTTTAATTTGTAGTTTTTGTGTATATCACTCTAATTAGAATTGTTTAAAAACTCTATTCAAGAAATCCTCCTAAGTTCTACCTTGCCAGCAGGAAGGCTCTTTAATCAGGTACAGTCCAGAGCACTGGTTCTCAAACTGTGTTCCAAAAAAATACTTCAGGGTTTTCATGTTTAATTCGATTTTCATGTAAAAATATTTCAAATGCTTAAAACTTTGTAATAAGCCTGAGCATCCATATATGTACTCTATGGAATTTTGATGCACTTATTGTTACTTTATCCTTTGACAGTCACCGGTTTGGAATGAACTGGTTGGGTTGACCTCAAATGAAGTGTCTCCAGCCACCTTGGGTTAACGGACAAGGGTCCTGATGCTAATCAAGCAGGTGGTTTAAAATAAATAAATAAATAAATAAATAAATAAATAAATAAATAAATAGAAAAAAGAGGGGAAAATGATCTTTCATGGTCATTTCTGTGTCAAAAGTGAAGAGTTTTTTTACATATTATGTCACCAAACATCAACCAGCAAGGGAAAGAAATAATAGTAATGTTAACAAGCATTCATGAGGTATTTATTCCATACCAAGCACAGTTGTAAAGATTTTACTCACACAAATATCAATTTGTGTAAACTTTGCCATAATCCTATGAGGAAGGAACCATTTTTCAGATGAGGAAATTGAGATATGGGGAGATTAAGTGGTTTTCCTGAGGTCAAACACCTGACAAATGGCAGACACCATGAGGCTCCATTTTGTGCTTGTAACCACACGTGGCCAATATTTAGTTATAATTCTGATTTGTCAGGACAGCCCTGCATCGTTCTTGCGAACTGATCTTGTGGTAAGTAATATAATTGCTTCAGACTGGAGGAGGGTGGGAAAGTATTCTGTTCTCCCTGCCTAATTAGATGAGCAAAAGCAGGCGTCAGACCAGTGGAGATAAAAGCACAGCATCCTTCATTACCGATGGCCAAAAGCTAGGTTGAAGGAGGAGGTTGAAATTCATGGGAATAATGACCAACTTAGGAGCCCAGAATAGGATTCACCCACCCATCAGACCAGGCATGGGGCGAGCAGTGGGAGGCAGGCCTTCCCAGCTGGGCTGCACTGATGACAAGGCAGAGAGCAGGTGGATCCTGGAGACCGGAGAGAGGACAAAGCCCAGTCATGCCTGCCCGGGTTCATGTCCAGCTTCCAGCCTCACCCCCGGAATCTGTGAAAGACTGAAAGAGATACTCAGCATGGAGGCTTAGAGGCATGGGTCCCCATCAAGATGAGTAAGAGCAGAAAAAGACCCCTTCAAACAATTACAAGCTAGAAAACTTACTAAATGCAGTTTTAAATTTTTTTTTTAAAAAAAGCCACTTAGGTATAGTATGTATCCGAGTTCTCGTGACATTTTTGTTTGAAAGAAAAATAAGGTTCCATTGCTAAATGCCTTTGTAAGCCATATGCAAATTAGTTATATCCTATTTCCTATTTCAAAGGGCTCTATTTTATCTTTTTCAAAGGATCATTTAGAAATTTTTTTTTTAAGTTTTTATTTAAGATCCAGTTAGGGATCATTTAGAAATTTTGAGAATTTTTTGTTCTTTCCAGAAAATATAACTGCACTGATGGATTCAAGGCACCATCCCTGAAGTCTGGCTTTCCACACGATGCGGACTTCCCAGCCCATGATACTGTCTCTGTTCTCAGGGCCAAGGAGTAATTGATACATGTTTATGTTCTCCATAAATATTGGAATGACAAATGACTGATGAAGACGGTTTGCCCAGTGCCAGAAAATTACATAAGCTGAAGACAAGATCTCCCCATTCCTTGAGATTGAGCTACTCAGTCAGTGGTTATGAAACACGGCTGCCTCTGAGAATCACTCGGGCTGCTTTTTAATTAGTAAGGAAGTCTGGGGCCCAGCCCAGACTCACCTAATCACCAGACTCTCTGGAGGTAGGGTCTATGAATCTGTCATTTCAAATGCTCCTAGAAACCAAAGGAAGTGAAGTAAATTGGGGTAAAAGATATTAAGACACAATAAAGTGCTTTTTGAAAAATGATTTTAGATTAAAAAAAAAAAGAAAGAAAGAAAATCACTGAGATTAAAAGAGCCTAAAGTAGTTTACCAAAACCTCTCTGCTCTCCAGGCAACAAACACAACAAAGGCAAATACCCTTTAATCCCCGGGGGCTGTGCCAGGGAAAATCCCCTTCTGAGATCCAGATGTGTGAGTTTCTGCTCAGGTCCATCCAAGCTTGGGGTTCCTTGGCTGGCGGGTGAGGCCCATTGTCAAAGGCAAGTCAGAAAAGGGCTTCTGCAGCTGATACTCCTGCCGGGCTACTCACTGTCAAAATCCTAGGCCAAGAAACCATCTGGGTTCTAGCCCTCTGGTCACCCGCAGGCATCTATTATCTGCTTTGGATGCCCAGCTTGTCCTGGGAACAGTGTGGATGTATAGAATTTCTGTTATTCCCGTTCGTATCCCGAGTAGAGGATTCCAGGGTGCAGGGTATGAGCTAAGCGTCACGGACTCCAAGGTATTGTCCTAGTCTTGCTACCACTCAGAATGCTGTAAATGCTTTTTATCTCTCTGAAGAGGAAAAAGATAAGCCCTTGAAAAGAGAATACTTACAAAGCCACTTATGTGCAGTGAATTACCTGCTATCGAGAGGGAAAGGGACATATCATTCATCGATCTTCTGTAACTACCACGTACGAGTTACCTATTAGCAGAGAATTAGAATACAATACAATTACTTGATGAGCATAATTTAGTCTTTTGATGAATCAGAAGGTAAGCATGCTTCTCAGCCATCAGTAAGACAGTCATTAGTGTTACAGCAATGAAGTGCTCACAAGCTTATTATTTAGCAAATCAATCTAATTAATCTAGTAATCTAATTAATAGACTGACAAAATATGCTTTATCAGCATATGATCTATAGTTTGCAAGGTCTCACCATGTGCTGTTGGAAATAGTGTATAAAATATTTTAGACCAATGCATTTCCTAATAAATTGAATCATGCCTCCAATAAGGTATGATAGGGTAAGGAGTGAACTTCAAATGAACTCTGCAAATACTGGGAGAAGGAAGAGAAAGAAGGATATTTAGAGAATCACAGGGCAACCGTCCGTTGATACTGATTTTATTTTCTGTCTCAAACGCCAGTCTTCTAATGTGAATGATTCACTTGTACTAGGAGCAAACCAGGAATTTGGGTTGGATGATTGGTAGATTGGACACACCAGGTGAGTGCTCTGACAACATGCAGAAAGAAAGTGTCCTCAGATTTATAGTTCACATAAATCTAGAGTTTTGGCACATCTTCCTCAATCCATCCCAAAGTAAGACAGCCAAAATCTTATGTGTCAATAGGGTGGAAATACACCCTGAGTCAGCTAATTATCACATGTTGCTGTAGCAAGCAGCACACCCAGACTAAATTTATGGTAGGAGCTACCCACATGCTTTTGCCCAAACTGGGAATTTGAATCTATTTTTCTCAAAATGAAAATATCTTTGCTGTGTTTTTTTTTTAAATTGCAAGAATAATAGCATGACTTAAATCCCAAATGATACATAGACTATATGGAAGGAAAAATCTCCTGGAACATCACCAAGAGACAACAGCCATTAAAAATTTGATAAATATCTGTCTAGACACATCTCTCTGTATATAAAATTTTATATAAATGGAATCAAATCATATAGTTTATTAACTTGCTTTGTTACTTAATAATTTGTGGTCATCTTTCTATGCTAATATGTACACATTTGAACCATGGTTTTTGATAACTTCCTAGCATTTTATTTTATGGCTGTATTAAAATGTTATTAACTATTCCCCATTAAAGAATTTAAAAGTTGATGAGATGTGGAATTTAAGAAATAAAACAGACGAACGTGGGAGAAGGGAGGGAAAAATAAGTAAGATAAAAACAGAGAGGGAGGCAAGCCATAAAGGACTCTTAAATATAGGGAACAAACTGAGAGGGTTGCTGGAGGGGAGGTGGGGGCGGGGATGGGATAACCAGGTGATGGGCATGAAGGAGGGCACATGATGGAATGAGCTCTGGGTGTTACATGCAACTGATGAGTCACTTAATTCTACCTCTGAATTGAGTATGTGTTAACTAAACTGAATTTAAATAAAAAAATAAAAAAAATAAAGTTGATGAGCACTGGGTGTTATATGTAAGTGATAAATCACTAAATTCTATTTCTGAAACTATTAACTAACTAGAAATTAAATAAAAAATTAAAAGAAACACAAAGTTGTCTTCAATATTATTAACGATGTTTTAATAACCAGACATATATATACATTTTTGTGGAAGTATCTGCTTATATTCTTAGGATCTATTCCTAAAAGTGGACTTGCTGGGTCAAAGGGCATAGACAAGTTTAAGGCTTTAGTTCCTATTGTCAAATTGTCCACCTCCAGAAAAGTCATCTCAATTTACTCCTCCACTCTCATGTTTGAAAAACATGAGAACATTATTTCTCATAATCAGGCATAGTCCACCTAACTTGAGTGCTGTCTTCACAAGTGGATAATTGTTGGATGTTAACCTTCATGAAAGAAGTAAAGCGTTCTGTTGAGGATGACTGGATTTGAGCTCTGAAATGAGATCTAATACCCTCCACCATCTATGAGGGGCATAAAGGCCTGAGGGTGGGTGTTCAGTTCATCCTCACTAAGAATGTGACCATCTCCTTATCCAGTCTGGCCAAGGAAAGAGGACAAAATTCCCTTCTCTGGTCCCACCTGGGTCTTGCCTGCTCCACCCTGACATTCCTGCTTCTTGATCAGGCTCCCATTTCTGGTCCCATGCAATTGACCATGGAGGCCCTATCCTCGCCATGATCTCTCCGCTAATCTGACCTCTACTGCCTTTGTAGCCAGAACCACATGAGAATTTCTAAAACCACATACCTTGAAAATGACTTCTTCTCGTTTGCAGTTCTACACAGACATAGATGTGCTGTGTGCATAGATCCATGGTTTACCTTCTGAAAGTCCTTTATCCATTGTGTTTATAAGACTGGGACTCTTTACCAGATGCCTCTTACAACTAGATTTTACACCAGCCATTTATAGCAGCAGACGTCTGCCAGCAGCTATGACCTGATAGCATCTTGCCTGGACTGTGGGGATATCTCTTGTTTTCTGTATTTAGCTCAATTACATACATTTAGATAAGTGTTCCCTCTTTCCATTTTCCTTTCCTCTGTCTCCCACTTCTGGTCCATGGGATCCTTTCCCAAATAAGCTGCATGCAAGCTCTTGTCTCAGGCTCTGCTCTCCAGGAGAAACAAAACTAAGATTGTGCCCAACACTAACGTTTACTTGTAATGAAGTAAAACAGCTTTAACTGGTGGCAAATGTTCCCCTCTTAGCTAACCAGTGATATAAAATGTGTCAAATGGATCTTCTTAAAGCAAAAAATTGGTATTGACTTGGCATAAAGGCAACAGGTGTTCTAGAGTTAAGAGCCCAACCTGAAAAAACCCAACAGAAACATTGGATGAACAGTTGTAATTCTATTTTGAGAAAACAGAGGTGGAATGATGCATCCAAAAATTATTTCGGTGACCCTATACTAAAGAAATTTGTGTCCTAGAAAATATAATGGAGGGTCATATTATCTATATCTATATCTGTATCTATGTCTATACGTAATAACTAATTTTCAATGGCCTGCTGTGGCTAAATAAATCTGAATTTTTTATGTTTTTTAACAAAGTAAAATTTTATTACAAGTTCTCTGTTTATATTCTTGTTAAAACAATTTCCAAGAAACAGAAGGGTTTTTTTTCTTTTTTACAAAGATATATAGTCTTGACTTAAAAGGCCCCAAAAGGGGCTCTTGGGTGGTACAGATTGTTGAGCAACTGACTTTTGGTTTCAGCTCAAGTCCTGATTTCAGGGTCCTGGGATCCAGCCTTGCTTCCTCCTCCTCAGGGTCCCTGCTTAGTGAGGAGTCTGCTTCTCTCTCTCCCTCTGCCCCTCTTCCTGCTTGTGTTCCTGCTCACACATGTTCTCTCTCTCTCTCTCTCAAATAAAATAAAATCTTAAAAAAATAAAATAAATAAATGTCAGTCTTTTAATATTTGACAACTCTAATTCATACTAGATAGGTAAAAACCTATTAATCAAAAACCTTTTTTGAACTGTTCAGAACAGGAAAATCCGTAGGGTCAGAAAGTAGATTAGTGGTTCCAGGGGCTGAAGGCAAAGAGAAACTGGGAGTGACTGCTAATGGGTAATGGGTTTCTTTTTGGGGTGATAGAAATGTTCTAGAATGGGGAGTGGTGACGGCTAATCACCTGCATGAGTATGTTAAAATCACTCAACTGTACATTTTAAAAGGGTGAATTTATTGTGTGCAAATTATATCTCAATAAGAAGAAAACCAGAACTTCGGATGCCCGGGTGGCTCGATCAATTTAGTGTCTGCCTTTGGCTCAGGTTCTGATCCCAGGGTTCTGGATTCAAGTCCCTCATTGGGCTCCTGGCCCAGCAGGGAATAGACATCTCCCTCTCCCTCTGCCTGCTACTCTCCCTGCTTGTGCTCGCTCGCTCTCTCTGACAAATACATAAATAAAATCTTAAAATAAAACAAAAACCAGAACTTAAAAACAAACCCCTTCCAAAACAAAAAACAAAAATAAAACCCTTTCTAGAGGTAGTTGATATTTTCCCCTGGGAAATATTTTTGAGCCCTTGCGTTCACTCTTTTTCTTTTGCTCTTTTTGCTGAAAAAAAAGGAAGATGCACCAGGAAGCTCCCACCTGACTTCTACCACGGTCATGGTCAATTCTGACCATTTGCTGTGTTATTATAGGAAGGCAAAGCATCCTTTGGGCCCCACCCCTGGAGTTTAACCCCCGTGACCCCGCCCAGGGGGTTGTGTCTTAGGTACACCGCACACTGTATCGGTCTGACCAGGAGGAAGCTTGTCCACATTCTCCCCTAGATCAGGACGCTTGATCAGGCGCTGTCACATATGGCAGGGCTGCAAAGAGGACAGTAGTCACAATCGTTGGGACCTTACCCCACCCCCACCCCTACAAGCCGCCCTGGACCAGAGCAAGTTAATAGTCAGCGGAGGAGTTGTGGAGGCTTGGCTTTTTATTCACAAGAAAGAAAAAAAAAATCCCTATTGGCAGCTGAGGAGACAGCCCCTCTGGGGACCAATTATTCTATTTTGTGCTGTGCATACTGCAGGAGGCCGCTGCCAGCCCCCCTGGGAGCCGCTCTGCTGGGCTTCCCTAACGGAGGCCAGGCTGGTGCTCCAGACGCAAGTTGCTCTTCATGTCAAAACTGCCGCTAATGACACAATTAAGTAACTGGGGACCACAGAGAAGCTCTTAATTAGGTAAACACGGCTCTCTGAGAAATGATTGCCCAGTTTTAGGCTAGCCATTACTGTCAGATTGCTAGAAGATGTACGTTCTTGGATACATGAAGAGGCATTTTAAGGACCCAATTGCGCCTTGATTATTTCTTCTTATTTAATAGCAGAGGATACTTACCATTCTATCAGAAATACTGAGGGTTCCTCCATCTTAAGAATTTACATCCTTTTGCTTTGCAAAACAAAAGGACTCGCGTGGAGAGGAAAGAATTACTAAACATTCTTCTAGGTACCAAATCATGTGAGTATCCCTGATTATCTTTTGGAATCTCTAAGCAACTGGTGTAATCTTCATTGGTCAAACTAGATTCACACACATTTAGATTGGTTTCCTGTTCAGAACTTCCCCTCTCCACTTGCCCCCACTATGAGTCATACACTTCCATAATTTTTTCCTAATCATCCTTATTTAGATTGTTTTAATATCAGATTATATTTAAGGACTGTTGAAGATATACGGCATTTTTTCCATCATCCACCAACTCTGTTTTCATGGACTCCATTCAGCTGAGATGTTGGAAGAGCTACATCCCACTGGCAAGTCTCAACAGGAATGTCGTATATGATTTTGCAAAGCAGTACCCACATACACTTCCTTTCTCTCACATTGTTTGGATTTTGCTATTGTTTTATATATATGTCATGTATTTATATATTAAAAAAACAAAAAAACAAAAACAAAAACAAAAACAAAAAAATGACCCAATGCTTCTTAAGGGCTCCACTGATTGTCAATGATATTTTGTTTCTTTGATCAACATATCTGGAAGTTCAGTTAATTTATCTTTTCATATTACAAAATGACAGACCAAAGCGGTGTTTTCTCCCAATTATTTCTTGACCCAATTATCTAGCACTCCCAAATATTTATTGTTATGTAGTAATGTTTATAGGAATAATATGCACACATCAATTTTTGTCATTTTTTAATCTGGGTTCATTCTTCTATCAGGTTAGCATACTCAATCATAAAATTGACGGTTAGAGGGACATATTGAACATGTGAAGAATCAGTATAATTAGATTGCTTGTAGATCAGAAGATTTGGTGGTGAAGGAGCCTATTAAGTGGTATAGAATCTGAGATACAATTTTATCATTATATCTTTCTCAACTGCCTGCAATCGCTTATCCTTAGTACTAGTTCTTTGTGCTTCTATGAACCTGGTCTTCTGTCTATAAAATTCAGATCATGGTGGATGAGAGAAAGAGTACTCTGCCTTCTCTTTGCTTCCCACTGCTCTGTGAACCTCACTCCATTTTCCCTCTAGGGCCTCTTCTGTCTGGTATTCCCATAGGCCCTCTTCCTCATCGTCACCGTCCTCAATGACAACCTCAGTGGCTGAAGCTCCAGGTTCTTTGCTACACCCCAGCTGACTCAATGGATACCACCTTTATTCACAGTCACCCAGAAGTTCAGCCACCACCCCTGCTGTTCATGCTCTTTGTCCCCAGTGGGGCCTCCAACATCTTCCCCTTCCTGCTTCACTTCGTTTCTCCTACCTGACACTCCCAGTCTCTGTGCAACTGACATTCTGTGGTCAGGCATTTCATTTTCGCTCTCATGCTCAGCTGCAAATCTCAAGGCCCCTTTGACCTACTCGTCGGTCTGCTGAGCCAACCACGATCCCCGATCACTCCCAAAGTGGGCTTTTCAATTCTTGATTTGAGCCTTCAGAGTTGCTGAAGAAAGTCACAGACAATTGCACGCCAGACCTGTGTGTGATGCAGTCCTGGTTTAGACCATAATCTTTCATTGCTCTGGGCTGTAGGCTTAGGCACACTCCCACCAAGGAAGCTGTATAATGCCTTTTCTTGTCTGAAATCCAATCTTAATGTTACCTCTTGCCTTTTCCTTACTTAACAAACGTTTTGACCCTCTCCGGCATGCCGTGAATGAGTGTGTAGGTGCTAAAGATGCTGGCGTAAAGAAAGCAGGTACTGCATGCTCCTTCAAAGAGTTTATGTTGTGGTGGTGTGGGAAGCTTGCGGGGAGGACAGGTAAGCACATAGGCCATCAGGAGACAGTGACGTGAGAGGACACAGAGAACGGGAAACCATGTGAGCCTCGGGGCCAGAAGAGGATCAGGCCGGTCATTTCGGCTTCTTTATTTGCTGAAATCAACACCACCCAGCATGAACTCCTTTAGCTCATAGCCTCCAAACATCAGAGAAAATCCCCACTCTGGTTCCATCTGTAATTCCATTCCAGCTTCAAAGAATTGCTGTCCTCTCCATTACTAATCACCTCCTCCGTCTGCTGTCTTAATGCCCTTTTCTCCAGGCTACTCAGCAGTCCCGCCATGTAAATCATCGCTCTTTATGGAATATTAAATCTCTCTCTTCCTACTGGCTTCTTTCCCTTCAAAACTGCGCAGGTCACCTTAGTACTGAGCAAATTCTGCTGTTCACCTTTACAACAGGCTGATTTCTCTAGCAAGTACCTAGAAAGAATCAGTCTCTAGTACTTTACCCATTGCCCCATTGTCTAGATTTTAAAATGGATATTAAGTATTTCATAGATACAAAAAGGAATAAAGGCTGGCATGATAAAATACACTTTACTGATCAATTAATAAAATTAATCAAAACGGTATAATGATGACCTTATGTTTACTGTCCAATAAGGTATTAGTAATTAAAAGTTACTCAGCCAATTAATTATGTCTTCTGGTATTATTGACCTCCCATTCTCAAGGAAAAACACACTCTCTGGAGTTGGTGTTTCTCATCCTCATGCATTTATTTACAACTTCACTGCATGCTTATTATAGAACACAGTGGAGGGGGGCCTGGGTGGCTCAGTTGGTTAAGTGTCTGACTCTTGACTTCGGCTCAGGTCATGATTTCAGGGTCGTGGGATCCACACTCGGCGAGGAATCTGCTTGAGATTCTCTCCTTCTCCCTCTGCTCCTCCCCCATACTCTCTCTCTCTCAAATAAATAAATACTTGAAAAAATTGTAAACAATAAAAAAAAACACAGCTGAGTATGAAATTGCATATAAACTCCAAATAAGTGATAGCACACCTATACATCCTACTTAAAATTGTTACTTTCATTTAATACTTTGCATCTTGAGATAAATGCGTGTTGATACATTTCACTCCTGAATTGTATCCCATTGTTTTTGTTTGCATGTCCTCACACCCACAAACAATATACACACACACATTCCATTTAGAATTCATTCTCCTGGTGTCAGAAATTTAGATTAAAAAATGCACACAATTTTTGGGCAAGAATATTCTTATTAGTGTGTTCCTGCCCGCATGTGCCGGAGTTAGTCAGGGGAGAGACTTGGAGTGGAATTTCTGGGTTGTTTGAATGAATGAATGGAAATGATACTGTCATTGCCACTTGATCACACATTGTCCTGGAAGTATGGAGCCTGCTTTGCGACTGTAAAAAAAATGAGGCAAAGGAGGTAACATGGCATGGTGGTGTAATGATGGCAGGACGCAAAGCACAAATCTTGATTCCAAACCTACAGGCAATCGTCACGGAGTCTAACTTTCATAGGTAGGTTGAAAGACACTGAAACCTAAAAGCTAGACTTCAAAATTTGGATGTCCAGTTAAGGTGTTTTCCATTTGAAGACATTGCTCATGCATTAGATTTTTATCTAGTGCCTTTTCTCATCCCTCTGTCTTTTTTGCTTTAAAATCCAAAGCAGTCTCTTCTTGTTGAGCTAATCAGGACTAGCTTGGCCAAATAATTCCAGAAGGTATGTGTGACTCTCATGATTGGAGTCCAAGTTAGTCTAAATTAACCTGCTGTGGCAGTTTGCAAATTCCTTTCCCTACCCTGAGCAGTTTTTTCCTCTGCTCAAGTATGGTAACTAACAACTGTGCGATGGGTCTGAAACCAAAGCCATAATTGCAGTGCTTAAATTTAGGCCTTTGCCTTGTGTTGCCAATTTAGAGAAGATGTGGTTAAACCAATAGTCACTTTGACTGCTGACATTTCTGATGTTTTGAATTAAAAATAAAAGTCATTTTCTCTTCTATAACAAAATTAATTTGCCATTGACATGGGAGTTCAATGGCACATTCATCAAGATATTTCCTATCCTTTTAATAAATTGAACGTCTCAACCCAAAAGCCTCATAGGATAGTAATTTGCCAGTATTTAATACTTACTCTATTTCAGTGCTTCCAGTAAATATAAAAAAATCTTTTCTGTTTTTTAAATTTGCTGCTTGTGACATTATTTGTCTTTTAACTGGCATTACAATATTACAGTTTCTACCTACTGATGACACGCTTATTGAGGAGGAAGAGTCAAAACGCACTGAAATGATGGGGTAGGGGGAAGGTTCCCTACAGAATATGAGCAACATTGATTTGCCTTTTTCTTCCTAACAACATATGTTAATGGACACAGGAAGACATCAGTGGGAAGGCTAGCACATCTTTGGGTGAAGATATCATGGCTTACTACAGCGTAGGGACAGTCATTTTGTAATCCCCACCATAGAACATGGAAATGTTGGAAACATACTTTTCCCTCAAAGAACCTTCTGATGAGGTTTTTAGAAGAAGATTCCAGTCTGTGTTTGGAGACATCCATCTCTTGCACAATGTCAGCATGTACAGCTGTAATGTATTCGGGATTTGGGACTATGAAGAGATAATATACATATTAGATATTTGGAGATGGAAAATAATGCCGATTGACTCGCAAAAAATAAAGGGGGTATTTTTAGAAGAAATCTTTGCTTTGCATTAAGGAATAGAGTCAAAGAGTTGAGAAAATATTTTAATAAAGATCTGTAGAGTCACTTTACATGTGAGTAGGACTCTTGATTCTGACCTGGTTAAAAAGGGCTAGAGCTAGAGTCATAATCCCTCCTATCAGTGGGAGCACTTGTGAAGCCAAACCAAAGTTTGAATCATCATCATTGGATTGGGTTCTGGTCCCAAACTCCATTTCTTCTTATTGTGACCTGAAAGTCAGCTAGGGATTTTAAGTCCTCACTAGTCAGTCTTTATTCTTCTTATCATGGTAGAATAAAAACAACAACAAAAACAACAACAAAAAACACCTATTGAAGGCCTTCTCCCCTTTCTATATTATCAATAAAAAAATGGTTAAATTTGTTCTGCAAGTGCTTGCATAAATCCTCACATTACTTTGGTTTTCTGTTTGCTCATTTTTTTTTAAATAATAGGTGGGTGCAACAGAAGACAAATATTTATGAATATTCTCCACAGCAAATTTTCCTTAGAAGCTTTAGACGATAGAAGTGTATTTTTAAAAAGCCTGGAATTAAATGACTGAAAATAAAGGAGATGAATTGAATAAAAACAAATGTGGGTAAATTATATTTCAGTTTGAGTAGAATACAGAAGCAATAAAGGATTAAATTAAAAGAATATAAACTAATTAGGAAAGGTTTTGCTTTTAGATTCAATTATTGAAAAAGACCTAGTTTCCTTTAATGAAAATCATCATCATTTTTTAAGAGCTGACAGACTCCAGAAAGATTAACAAGTTCAAAAAAAGAGTATAAATACACATAAATGGGTAGCTCTCTAGACATCACTGAACCACTTTGGGCACCAAGACTTTATAAACCCATATTCTAAATAATTGTCTGAGAAATAAGAGAAGTTGAGTAGGATGGGGTACCTGGGTGGCTCAGTAGGTTAAGCCTCTGCCTTTGGCTCAGGTCATGATCTCGGGGTCCTGGGATCAAGCCCCCACATCTGGCTCCCTGCTCAGTGGGGAGTCTGCTTCTCTTGCTCTTTCCGACCCTCCTCCCCACTTATGAGCTCTCTCTCAAATAAATAAATAAAATACTAAAAAAAAAAAAAAAGAAGAGAAGTTGAGTAGGAGAATAATCAATGACTGGGTGTTAACGATTCAGTGGGTGCCAATCCCTTCGTCATTGCTGGCCAAGACTCTCGGTGAAATTTTAGGCAGCCTGGCCCTGTGAAGTGGTCTCCCTCCCCCCAGACTTAAAAGCATTGCTTTGACCTGGTTGAGTCACTCGAGAAAATGCCCTGAGAACCTTAGATGTGCAGGAGCCCTGACACCGATGTCTTGACCACTTCCTAACACAGAAAATTACATTCTGATTATCAATGTTCTCTTCTTGTGGCTCTATTTTTAAAAGATTAATGACTCTGGTTGGAATCTAATTTCCTCTTAGAATTAATGCTGCAAAATTAATGGGCCAGCTGGTCACATTTTGAAGGGCAAACAATGGCCCCCCTCGGTATGGTCAGGGTCACGGTTAGGGCTCCTCAGTGACTCACAGGTCAGGAGCGACACAGATGATTGGACTCGTGGGCCGAGAAGCTACCAGCAATAGTGAGGCTGTCCCGCAGGAGGAGCTGGACAAAGTGCTCATCGGCTTTCTCCTAACTTATTCAGCACTCTGATGTTTCCAGGAGTCACTAGTGCTAGCGCTATGGGAAGGAAGCACCACCAGCTCCATGAACCCTTTGGCTTTCTCAGGACACATACGTGCACACATGCCCCACCAACCCCTGAAAGTCTTACCAGCAGAGGGGCTATATTTCCCAAATCTGGCACAATGCCTAGCCCATAGTGTGTGCTCAATACATTTCTATGGGGGAAAGGAAAGGAGCAAGGAAGGAAGCAGGGATGGAAAGAAGGAAGGAAGGAAGGAGGAAGGAAGGAAGGGTGGGGAAGGAGGGAAGAACTCAGGGGTGGGCATTAAGGAGACCACATGATGTAATGAGCTCTGGGTATCGTATGCAACTGATGAATCACTGAATTCTACCTCTGAACCTAATAATATAGTATATGTTAATTAAACTGAATTTAAATAAAAAGATTTTTTAAAAGAGTAAATGTAGCAGCATAAATTGGAAAGCCTTCTCTTCCTCCTTTCAGCTTCCTTTCCACCAGCACAATCCTCAAGATCGTCTTGAGTCTCATGTGCATGCTTGCAGTTAAATAACCCATCACCAGTTCTTCACATAGTGGTTTTGGAGAGCAGAGAGGCTGCTTTTCATGCGTGCTCATGCTTGCTGGTGCACGGGGAACATACACACACTCACATCCTCAAAGGCATGGTGATGGCTATGGAACAGGACAAACAGGATTTCCTCTAGGTGGAAGGACTGTCCCCATCTGAAACCTCCATGACATTCTATCATGACCCTCGCTCTTTCCTCATTCTTTCATTTTAAAACAAATAACATTTACAAGTAAGTTAATTTCATTTTTAAGGCTAATATTTAAATTCTATAAAATAGTTAGTGTAAGAGCTAGAATTTACACCCACCCAGCAAAATGATTACACCTTGTGGTTTGTACTCTGTTTCATTATTTTAAGTTTTAAACATTAACCAAAAAATCTAAGTGGGCATCTAAAATACAAAAATTGGAGCAACTCAAGTCCTTCTTCTACTACTTTATAAATGGAGTGCTCTCATCATGATTTTGAACCTATTCTTCAAAGGCAAGAATATTATAAATGCTGGAGATATAAACAGAGCCCAACCAGTGACAAACCTACTCTCAAAACAAATGTATGTAGCAAATTCCTCAAAGATTATATACCTAGGAGTCATAGAATTCACTTCCCTTGTAGAATATAATGTTTACTAAAGAATAAGTAATAAAAATATGCTGATTAAAGCTGATACATATATTATCAAAACTCACTAGTAACTGAGACAATTGTTTATGCTCTGACCAACAGTTGGCAAGCTTTTCATGTAAAGGCAGATAGTAACTATTTTACCCATTGCATAAAGAAAGACCATCTGGTCTCTGTCATAACTACTCAGCTCAGCCGTTGTAACGTGGAAAGAAAGGAGGCATAGGTAATGCATAGATTAATGAACATGGCTGTGTTCTAATAAAACTTTATTTACAAAAACAGACAGTTGGCTGCATTTAGACCCTAGGCTGTAATTATTATGCCCTGACTTAAACCAACAAAACACTTTGTTGAGAGGAGGAGTATTTCGTCATTGACTTTATTTAGAATGGCTGATTTTTAATGGGTTTTATTATCATTTTTAAAATTCTCTAAGAAAATGTACCCCCTTATTGCCAAAGTTGGGTTTTACCCCGCTCCCTGCCCTCCGCGCACCACTGTCGACGTCTAGCTATCGTGTGGGCTCCTGAGGGCAAACTGCACGTCCAGTTCTTCTTGGTGGCCGTGGGATCTACCACGGGACCTTGCACATTGAGTGGGCTTAATAATTAATACACTGATCCGGATGTTCCTTAGATTTAAATCAAGCTAAATTCATATAGTTAATTCAATGTATTCCTCACAGACTTTTTAAAAAAGATTTTATTTATTTATTTGTTTCTTTGTTTGACAGAGAGAGAGAGAGCACAAGCAGGGGGAGCAGCAGGCAGAGGGAGAGGGAGAAGCAGACTCCCCGCTGAGCAAGGAGCCCAATGCGAGACTCAATCCCAGGACCCTGGGATCATGACCCGAGCCGAAGGCAGATGCTCAACTGGCTGAGCCACCCAGGCACCCTCCTCACAGACTTTTTAAAAATAATAAAGAGTATTTATTTATATTTATAAATGGATTTATTTATAGTTATAATTTTCTTCCCACCACTAAACAAGCTTCTCCCAACATTCCTGAAGAACAGGTCTGCCGTTTTCACAAATAATATTTATATACACTTACGAGTAGCTTTGTTTCAATGGATGGATTTTCCATTTCCACCCTTTCTTCTTCTTTGGCGTCTGCCTCATATTTTACTAGACCCACAGCCTCCCAATCCCTTCCTCTCTGGTTTCACTTGCAAACCTCACAGCTTCAGCTGTTCTCTTGCTGCTACGTTTTTCTTTTTCTTTTTTTTTTTTTAAGATTTTATTTATTTATTTGACGGAGAGAGAGAGAGATCACAAGTAGGCAGAGAGGCAGGCAGAGAGAGAGGAGGAAGCAGGCTCCCCCCTGAGCAGGGAGCCCGATGTGGGCCTCGATCCCAGGACGCTGAGATCATGACCTGAGCCGAAGGCAGAGGCTTTAACCCACTGAGCCACCCAGGCGCCCCGCTGCTACGTTTCTCTTGCCCAATCAGAATCCTTTGTTCTTTCTTATTTGTCTGCCCTTATTCATCCTCCTCTGAGGCCACAGCTGGCCCAGCCGCCCGTCCTGTCCTCTCGAGGAAACGCCTCAGAGCCTGTGGTCCTGGCCTGTTAAAAGGACAGGTGCTGCCGTGTCACCGTCCTCGGCAGCCCCCACACAAGCAGGTGCTGCTTGTCCTAAAACAGACACCTATTGGCTTTTGCCATCAGCTTGTTTACGTCCCAGGTGGCATCTCCCCTAGTCATAAGTCCCATTTTCTGAAGCCTCTGCCTTTCTTTCCCCTGGAGGTTTTCCTCTCTTCGCTCAGTGTCTTTGACAGCGTGTGTGCAGATGGACCTTTGCAAGCGTTTTCCTGAGGCTTACCAGAGCATCGGTCAGAAGCAGGCCCCTGAGGGCCAGGGCGGTGGGACGGGACGCCAACTTCTCCCTGAAAGGACGGCCTTGAGAAAATGTCCCTTTTAAGCCTCAGTTTACCCTGACTTTAAAATGAGAAGACTAATCACTGTTTCATGGAGTTGATATGAAAATTCAAAGAAATGATATATATCACTACCTAATCTGGTAGCTGGCCCCAGCAGGAGCTTAACATGTGGTATTTTAACATTATCGTTAGGGCCCCCTGTCTGGTTGTGCGGTCTGCACACTGCACAGAAATGCTGCATCAGCTCCGAGGACAGTGATTCTCCTTGTTTGAATTTGTCTTCCTAGATGCCCGCCTTTCGTCCCTGAATCTGCCAGGAGGGGTGTCCTTTGTGACGTTTGCCTGTTCCTCCCTGGAGGGCTTTCTCCTCTGCAATCATTCACAAGCTGCTCCCTTCCGTTCTCCCCGTGGTCCCTGCTGAGGGCTTTCTCCTCTCCAGCGGGACACACGTCCCATGCTGCTCCCTGGCACGGCGGCTGACACTCATTCTCGGTTGGGCAGAGAGGACCTGTCTCGGAGGAGCTGTTCATGGAGCTTACGGCTGGGCACGGGGCCAGCCCTGAGCTGGGGAGGGGACATGGGTGCCTCTGCGTGGCTTAGGGTTTTGTCGGGGAGTGAGCTGTGAAAAGAACCCTGACATCGAGAGTGTGGTGGGGGGCGGGGGGGTCACCCACAGGGCTCTCGGAGCAGCAGACGGGGCCCCCGGCTAGCCTGCCCATGGCTAAACCTCCGGGGAGGAGGCCGTACCTGTGCTGACTCTTAAAACACGGGACAGCAATTGCCCAGGTGTAGTCAGCTAGACAAAAGCATTCCAGGCTGAAAACATGCTGGATAAAAATTAACATTCGTGTTGGCACAGCTGTGCCCCTTGCCAAGGAAGAGGCCCCATACGCGGTTTCTCTAGAACTTTCGAGTCCCCACGCGTTCAGTCTCTCCAGCTCCCCTAGTTTTCAGGGTTCCGGGACGTGGCAGGAGGAGGTGGTCAGAGCCCCCCTGCGAGGTGAGGAGAGGGCCTGCCGAGGCTTGTCCCACTTGGCCGAGGGCTTTGGGGTGAATGCGTTCCTGGGCCATTCTCAGGCCTTGCTTGACCCCAGGCCTGGCCCTCGCTCCAGCTCGGCCAGGCTGTAACCGGACCTCCGTGGCCACTGGCAGAGGAGCCAAAACCCTGTTCGCAGGAGAAGAGATGCCAGCGCCCATCCGGCAGCCTCCCTCCAGCGGCACCCTTGACCGAGTTCACCCAGGAAAACAGCGCGCTGACACCGAGCTGCCCCTGGCTCTCTGCAGGGCCGGGCTGGGAGCCACTGGGTTTGAACTGGAGGGGTGCTTGGCCCACAGAGAGGAAGCCCAGGGCGCCTTTCCCGCCGCTCTGCCGTGGCTGACAGCAGGCCCCAGGAGGGGCTCAGCTCGGGGCAGCAGCTGCGGACAGACGCCCAGCAAGGAGGGATACTGTGTCGCTCCCAAGAAGCTCCAGCCCTCTCTAGCTGGGACAGGTCAGATCTGTGGCTGCCCCGTTCAAGCCCTTTAATGCCCCCCTGCCCCCGCCCCAGACCTCCAGACCCAACAGCCGGGGAGTGCGGTGTAGGCCTATGAATCTCCTGGTCTGAGGCCCACCGTCAGACTCCTGGTCTGTCCTCACCAGCCACGTAACCTCGGGCAAGTAATCTCGTCTCCATGCTTCTCCCTTCTCTCCCTTGTAAGATGAGACGATGCCATTACCTACCCCACAGAGGCCTTCCGAGGAGCCTGTGAGATTACGCAAGTAAGATGTTTAGCATCCCTGCCAGGTACAGAGCAAGCTCCCCAGACATGCCGGCTTTGCCTGCTTTAAGTTCCTATTGATATTTGCGCTTATGAAAGTAATACTCATGCAGTGCAAAAACCTTCAAAATACTGGACTCTGTATGGAAAAAGAGGAAAGGGAAAGAAAGGAAGGGAAGAAAACAGGAAGGGAGAAAAAGGAAAGGAATCTCCCCATTCCTTCCACCAAAAGATGAAAGCAGAACCATTGCAACTTGGGGTATCTCTTTCCAGTCTGCTATTCCTGCATATTGTTTCAAATGCATAGTATGCATGTATGCCTTTTTCTTTTTCTGTTTTCCAGAAATAGAAACCCAATAGACAAGCTAGCCTGGGATTTGCCCTTTCTGCTTTAGGTGAAAGAGAGAGAACTTCACAGGAACACGTGAAGACCTTTCTCTCTCTGTTAACCAACCAGAATTCCGCTGCCTAACTAGAGCACCATTTATTCAACCCACTGCGCATGGACTGACATTCATTTTTACTAGACATTTAATTTTATAAACAATGCTAAGCTAAGCGTCCCTGAGTGGACCTCTGTTCTCCTCTGGTTGTGTCTCTTTGTGATGACGTCCCGGGGCGGGGGGGGGAATTGCTGGATTGAAAAATAAACTTATTTAAGCTTTTAGAGAAATGCTGAATTTTGCGTCCCAAGATATTGAGTTGTTTTCACACGGAACAACAGTGTATGAGAGGACATGTTCGCCATACCTGCATGAACTGGGGTATTAATATTTTGTGTTTCTTTAGAACCATCACATGGATGGACCACATTTAAAGAGTGTTTTCTTACCAGCTCTAACCAAATAATTTCCAGTGTGCCAACTTCTACAGCCATAGCCCATCCTGGAGGGTGATGCCTTGCTTGTTTGCTCTCCCATTGTCCAAGAGGACAACGAGCTACTCTAATCAGGCAAACTTTCATCTCATTTCCATGGAGGGGAATAAAGAATGTGATTCCTTGGGCTTATAAATCAGGGCTGTGTGTGTGCTGTGTATGTGTAAGGTCACACCCCAGCCCCCAGTGCCAAACATGCTCTTAAAAATTAAGCATCGAGCTCCCACAAGGGTCCAACCTGCCTCACATTGGCAAGAAGGAGCACCAGGATCTAGGGTTTCTGGATCTTGGTTTTGCGTGCACTGTTGGGTAGACTCTTTCCCTGCTTGAATCTGGACAATGCACCTGCCTCCCCAGAGCTTGATTTGCTTCTCTAACTGGTGGAGTGAGTCCATGGAAAGCGGAGATGTGAACTGACTCCCCAAGAGGCTATGACAAAACCAATTCCCGGGGCACCTGGGTGGCTCAGTCAGTTAAGAGTCTGTATTGGGCTCAGGTCATGATCCCAGAGTCCCAGGATCAAGTCCCACATTGAAATCCTTGCTCAGAGGGAGTCTGCTTCTCCCTCTGACTGTCCCCTGTCTCATGCTTTCTCTTTCTTACTTTCTCTCTCTCAAATAAATAAATTAATTAAATATTTTAAAAATTTCCTTTCTAGAACAAGTCTTCAGAGTTCAAAAATATTCAGGGGGCGCCTGGGTGGCTGAGTCATTAAGCATCTGCCTTCAGCTCAGGTCATGATCCCAGGGTCCTGGGATCGAGTCCCGCATCGGGCTCCCTGCTCAGCGGGAAGCCTGCTTCTCCCTCTCCCGCTCCCCCTGCTTGTGTTCCCTCTCTCGCTGTGTCTCTCTCTCTGTGTCAAATAAATAAAATCTTAAAAATATATATATTCAGAAGACACGTTCTCTTTATGTTACAATCCAGAATTTCTCATATTTGCAAATTTCAAGGATGTCGACCCATCCAACCAATGGCCAGTTTTAGTGGAAAAAGGAGTGAGCACTCGGAGGGATGCTCTCAGTGGAAAATTACTTGTATCCTTGTAGCGGTACCGTGGTCAAGTGGGTAGGAAGAAGGTGAAACAGAGATGTGCCAGAAACAAATTGCTGGTATGAAAAGGAGCTCCGAATTCTAGTCCTGACTCCTCCACATAGTAGCTGTGTGACCTGGAACAAATTACTTAACCTCTCTGAACTTCAACTTCCCCATATACAACGTGGGCATGACTCATTGCATAATTCATATAGCAATGGTGAGGGGAAATACAATAATGAGTGTAAAAAACATACTGTCCACTGGGAAACACTTAAACATGAAAGGTATGGTTAATATTTGGTTTTAAAATCTAGCCTTCATTTTATGGTGTCTGATTTTCTTGGCATTCACAACATTTAGAAACCAACAATAAAGCCAGGCTGTCAGGAGTACAATTAAGGGCAAGTTGGAAAACTGCCCATTCCCTGTGCATTTGATCTCAGTGAAGCATAGCACCATTGAAGAGCTTTTGATGCAGGAGCCAGATTTCTGGGGAAGTCCCTCGGTGTGGTCCTGTCCTTCCCACCCATGCCACCTCCTTCCTCCTCCCCACTCCTCAGCAATTTGCCCTGCTCAGTCCCCTCCAACCCACTGCGTCTATGATCCCATGATCAATGTTTGTCCCAGGGACTCTTGGGCCGAGGCCACTCCACCTTTCAGTTCCTCCTTCCCCCTCCTCCCCCCGAACTTACTTGTGCTAATAAATGCTCAGAAAGACCTGGAAGGAAGTTTGAGGAGGATACAAGTCTCTCTGGTCTAGACAGGTGTCAAGAAGGGGACAGCTGTTTATGAGAATGTCTGATCCCTCTGGGCCATGATGGGTCTACCTTGGCCCAGTAGCCATCTTTCCAGAAGGTGGTAGGGAGGGATCTTCAGGACACCCTCTGAGTCTATTTCAGGGGACATACTGCTCATTAGCTATTTTGCTGCTGGACTTCCTGTGTGGGTTGTGTGGTCTTTTATGCACTGATCAAATCGCAGGCAACTCAGCAAACACATCAAAGGTGGAGACGTAGTGTTACAGGTAATTGAGCAGCTGAGTCTTGTTCTATGGACAGGACCAACCTATCCTCCAAAAGCCACGCCCACATCTCCACGCGTCCTGTGTCCCGCAGGTAGATGAACTCCCCCAGTAATGGGGACTTGAGAACCGGGACGCCTGACAAACTCTGTGACTGTGAAACCTGTCCCCCTTCTGAGGCCAGATCACGGGTTTGCTATCCCCCCAAGGGGATGGTAGCACCACTTCCCGTGGGCCCCTGCCAGCAGGAGTCTCAAATCCCATTCCCCACTTCCTAAGTTCCCAAGTGGCCTGCTGCAGCCAGGGGTTCTGGTTAGATCTGAAACAAAGCAACTTAGGTCAGAGTTCTTGCCAGAAGCCGTGAACACAGTCAGGAGAGCACAGGGCCAGGAGGTGGGGCAGTTCTGATGAACACAGGACCCTTTCAGAAACGCTCTCTGACGCCATCCAGCACTCTCTACCTTCCTAGAAGTCTGGGACTGCCATGCAGGGAGATCCCCAAACTGCCCGCACAGCACCCCTGTACTACCAGGTACTAACGCTGCTTTTCCACTGGCGGGAAACTCTGCTCGCTGTTGCTAATTCGGTTTCAATGTCTTTTTATGAACTCATACTCTTATGACCTGGTAACATGTGCAAAATAATTTAAAATATTTCAAATGATACTGTCTTTAGAATTCTCAGATGGCGGCATGAAAACATTGTGAAATTTTTGCTTGTAAATGTGGTTTGTGTGGTGTGTATGTGTGTGTTGTGTGGTATTACACGTGTGTGCATGTGATATGGATTACATGGTAGGTGTGTATGTGGTGTGTGTGTGATATGTATGTGTGTACGTATGTGTATGTGTGTGTATGTGATGCGTGTATGTGTTTTATAGCCTGTGTAGCATGTGTGTGTGTGTGTGGTGTGTGTGTGGTATGTGAATATGTGATGTGTTGTGTGTGTGGTATATGTGATGTGTGTGGTGTGGTGTGTATGATGTGGGGAGGGTATGCGATGTGTGGTACGTGTGTATAGTATGTGTGGTGTGGTATGTGTGGTGTGGTGTGGTGTGTGGTACGTGTGTGCAGTGTGCATGGTGTGGTGTGTGGTACGTGTATGTGGAATGTGTGGGTGCAGTATGTGTGGTGTGCTGTGTGGTATGTGTGGTGTGCTGTGTGGTACGTGTGTGTGGTATGAGTGGTGTGATATGTGGTATGCATGATATGGTATGCAGTATGCGTGGTGTGGTGTGCAGTATGCATGGTGTGGTATGTGGTACGTGTGTGTGGTATGTGTGGTGTGCTGTACGGTATGTGTGTGTGGTATGCATGGTGTGGTGTGTGGTACGTGTATGTAGTATGCATGGTGTGCTGTGCGGTACATGTGTGTGGTATGCATGGTGTGGTGTGTGGTACATGTGTGGGGTATGCATGGTGTGCTGTGCGGTACGTGTGTGCAGTATGCATGGTGTTGTGTGGTACGTGTGTGTGGTATGCACGGTGTGCTGTGAGGTACGTGTGTGTGGTATGCATGGTGTGCTGTGTGGTACGTGTGTGCAGTATGCATGGTGTTGTGTGGTACATGTGTGTGGTATGCATGGTGTGCTGTGCGGTACGTGTGTGCAGTATGCATGGTGTTGTATGGTACGTGTGTGCAGTATGCATGGTGTTGTGAGGTACGTGTGTGTGCAGTATGCATGGTGTTGTGAGGTACGTGTGTGCGGTATGCATGGTGTGCTGTGTGGCATGTGTGTGCCCGTGCATGAGAGCACACAGGGTCATGAGCATGCACCTGCACATGAGCAGGTGTTCTCTACACTGAGCAACAGTACACGGGAGCAAAGAAAACGTGCAGCTATCACAGATCTGATGCAAAAGAACAGATGCATTTACAGATGAATTAATTCATCTGAAAACCATTTAGAAAAGGTTCAGATACTCAAAATACATCTTGTCTTGGTGCACACGAAGGAGGAAATCTCTAAGGACAGCCAGGATTGCCTGGTCCATCATCCACCAATTTTTCATGCACCCGAAACATATTTATAGACCTCCCAGCAAGGGGCACCCCCCGCTCCGCCTGCACCGCTGGCTACAGGATGAAGAGCCACAGCGATGGGGACCTGTCTTCTAGTCTTGCAGGCTAGCTGGGGGAGAAAGGTCTTGACAGTGCTGCTGGGGAAGTGCTCTCATAGAGGACATACAGGCAACTCTTTACTTCCTTTTCCCTTGATCCCTTTCCTGGTTTACCTTGACCTGACTGCAAGTCTACCTTTGCTACCCCAAACTCCCAGGATTTGGGGTGACTTAAGGAGCCATTAGCTGAGGAAAGCAATGCCAGACCCCCACTGTGAGAAAGCCAGAGCCACTAAGGACAAACTGAGATTTGAGCTGCTTCCTAAGGGCCACTGCAAAGAAAGAAACACAAAAGAGAACACATCATCAAATGGTAAAATTTCCCCTATGGAATTTATCTATCATCTAATTACTGATTTCAAGAGATGTTAAACAGTACTATCTTCTCTAATTGCCATGTTCTATTTCCATTCTTAACTTCTTAAAGTTTGTAGGAACTAACACATGTTGGATTAAAGCAAGTTTTCAATTCAATTCAAGCAAGTTGAATTTCTATTGTTCAAAGTTTATTATTATTTGCAATTTTCAATGTGGATTTTGAGATGATATTTAAATCTTTTATAATAAGTCATGTTTCAAACATACCAAAGAATATGCATGTATATAATTGACATCAGGTATGTAGAATATCAAATAAGCACTTTCATACTCACCCCTGAGCTCGAGTAGAACATAAAAATATATTGAAGTTCTCTTTGCTTTCTTCCTAAAGCAGGTAAACGCCAAGTATCTGAAAATGTTTTTCACTGGTGGATTTTCTTTATAGATTTGCATTGCATGTGTGAGGTCCGTGTGTTTTCTTTGCTCACCAAAACTTCGTGTGTACTCGATCTTCTTTCTGGGGTCCAGTTTCTTCCATCCAGAGCATAATTTGCAGAAATGTTCCATGATATGAGCATCCGTGGGTAATAGCTTGTCTCATATCATTGTTCATCCGAAAATACCTTTATTTTGCCAAAAGACGTTTCCACTGGGTACCCGGTGCTGGGTTGACAGTTACTTTCTCCCAGACTGATGGAGATATGTTTTGCTTCATTTTAGCTCCACTGCCCTGTTGAGGAATCAGCTATCTGTCTAATTGTGACTCCTTTTGTAGCATTTGTCTTTTCGGGTGACTTCTCAGATATCTTCGGTGTTCAGTTGTTTCAACACAGTAAATCTCTAGGGGCTTTCTCTTATCCTGCCCATGACTCCCTGATGTTCCTAAGTCAGATGACTAATGGATTTCACAAATTACAGAGAATTCCCAACCACTAACTCCTAAACACTATACCTCATCTATGCTCTGTATTATCTCTTCCCTCAAGTGACCGAATGTGTGTGATACCTTTTACTTCACGTAAATGTTCTCCACCTTCCTTTAGTGTTTCTACCTCGCTGTCACTCTGCCCTGCACTTGGCACAATTCTGTAACAATCACTTGCCCTCACCCGTTCCCCTCAGCTCTGCCCAACCTACTGCTAGTCCCTGCCCTGAACGTCACATTTTATTTATTATAGATTTGTTTCTGGAAGCCATGTTCATCACTTTTTCAATCTGAGTCATCATTTTCCTGCTCTTTTTCTCTTCTCATGTTTTCAAGACACTCCTTCCTTTCTTAAAATACATGAAATATATTTATTTTATATTTTTTTTCAATAATTTCCCTATCCGAGAGACTGTTTTCATTCTGCTATGTATTATTTCTGCAGACTCTAGCTCATGGTAGGTACCCTGCTTACTTATGTGTTCTATGACTTTTTTTTTAACTCATGATTTTGGAACTTTCTTTGAAATTTGGGTTGAAGGGATTTTACCCTTGAGAAGTTTTCATTTACTCCTGCCATGTGCCTGGGGCCACCATCGGTCTGGCATCAGAATGTCCCGTTCTTAGCCTGATGTTTTGCAGACCATGTGCGTACTAGGAGATGAACTTCAAACCTTCATGAAAGATGGTCAAATATTCTCAAAGAACACTTCTCCCTGTCTTCCCAGAATCAAGGCTGATACCAGGTAAGTTCACCGGCCATTTACACTCGCAGGAGAATATATTTTGGTTCATCTTTTCACTGAAGGCACAGGTCTTCAAAGACCCTCATTTTATGTGGGGTCACCTAACCCAGTTCACCATTAAGTTAAACCCACAGCCAAGTTACCTGAATAGTCAAGCAACCTAGGGCTGCTGACAGCATTACCCCTCCCCTATCTGTATTTGCACTCCTACTTAGAGTTTTGGCCTCAGATCATTTCCCCAAGCCATGCACTTAAAAACATTTAATGTTAACAAAAAACAACAAACAAACAACAAAAACCACTTACGGATTGCCTGGGTGGCTCAGTTAAGTGTCCGACTCTTGATTTCACCTCAGGCCATTATCTCAGGGCTATGGGTTCGAGCCCCACCTAGGCTCTGCATTGAGCGTGGAGCCCGCTTAAGATTTTCTCTCCCTCTCTCTGCCACTCCTGCTCAGCCCTCCTTGCCCCAGCATGCATTTTTCTCTTTTTTGAAAAAGAAAAGGCATTTAATATTTTATCCAGCATTGTTACATGGTTGAAGGGGGGTGTTTAGGGTACCACAGCTTCCCCCTTTCTAGAGCAGTTTAACTGCTCTGTCACAGGCTTTCATGGCTGGCAGTCAGATCTTCAACATAAGGAAACTCATTTTATGTAAATTCAGGAGACTGAAGTCCAGTAAAAGGGAAAATATCTTGGGAAAGGAGCTGATGTTTACAGGGTATCTACCACAGGCCAGCCATTAGATAGTGTATTCCTCACCTAGTCCTTTAGGTTAGTATTTTTATCCTTAGAAACTGAGTTTCTAATAGTTCAGAACCTATCCACCATTACACAGGAAAGAAACTAGGAATCAGCCTGATTTTGCTACTTTATAGATTCAGTTCATGGCTCTTCCTCACCCATGGAAGAGTTTTTCTCTAACACTTAGAGATATCTAGTGTCTCCTTAAGTAGCAAAGGACCAAGAATACTCTTTTAGCAACGGATGCCAAACAACCTCACACAAATTCTAGAATTCTCATCAATTATTTGAAAACTTAATTACCAACATCTTTAACTTAGGAAAGAGAATATACATAACTATGCATATATATGCATGTGCATGTATGTATGTGTGTATATATATATTTTTTTTCTTTGAAGATAGTGAATAAACCCTTTAAGAAACTTAGGGATGGAGACAGGACTTGCACACCTTCATAGCCTTCACAAGTCCCAACGTGTTGCCCAAAATGATAGACATTCAATACATACTTCTTAAGTGAACAATTGCTATTACTTGTTGCAGAATCAGAATGTGTACACAAACATCAATGCTGTGGGCAATTGAAAATGTGTCCAGGCGAAGTCTCACAGTCCTACAAAGGCACATGTCTCCAAGATTAGGGTTTGGACATTCCAATCCACCCATGCCGTTCTCGACCACATTGCTTCCCCCTGAGTCAGTATGCCTCAGCTCCTCATGCTGTGTCATTTACTTTGGGCCCCCACACCCTCCTCTGGGGTACAGGAGAGTTTGAGTCACAGATTTCAGAGAACCTCCAGTTGGTCCACGCACATTCACGTTCTCAGCTTCCATCACTGGTCCAGGTGTGTGCACCTGCCCTTGAGGCCATTGATCGCCTAGACCCCTCCTGTGCTGGGCTAACACCATGGGAGTCACGGCTATCTTGCCAACCTGCCCTGCTTCCTGCTGCATTATCATATTTTCTATGAAAGGACTCTTTGGGTTCATTGCTAGGCCCCATTAAAGGCTCTTGCTGGTGGAGCCACCCAGTCTTACTTCCATTAGCAGCTTTGAGAGAGCCCATCTCTTTCCCTGGCTACTTCATTTTGGAAAGAGGTTACTATGGAGAAAGTGAACCTGCAGAGGCTCCAGCTTTGCTTCTCCATCCTAAAGGGACAAGAAAGCAAATAACCCTTTTCAATCTCACATAAATCTCAAGCGTACGACTGCCTCTTAGCCCTAGAAAATGTTTATTCGTGAATAGCTCCTGGCAGGTTTGCATTGAAGAGGGAAAGGAGGTAGAGGCAGAGTAATTGTCTCAAGAGAAACAGCTTGTAACATCAGCCTCTTTCCTCCACCAGCAAGTGGGAGGGGAGAGTTCAGCTCAGAACTGTGAGCACTTGCCTGGATGCCTGGGAGCTCTCATTCAATTGTACACCCATGTTCCAGGGAGACTGATCTCTAAGTGTTTTGAATACCAAGAAACAGATTTTCATAGAGCCTGCCCCAGCTTATTAAAGGATTTTTTAAATGCATTTTTATTTGCCTCCCTCTCTAGAAGTTTGATAGTAACCAGTGCCAAGAGTCAATAGATTTAGTTTTTCGTAACACTAAGCAGTCCCCAAAAGGTAGTTTCAGTAAAATGGTTCTTTTTTTTAAAAAAAGATGTATTTATTTATTTGAGGAGGGGAGGGATAGAGGGAGGGGAAGTCTTAAGCAGACTCTGCACTGAGTGTGGAGCCTGACATGGGACTTGATCCCACGACCCTGAGATCATACCTGAGCTGAAACCAAGAGTCAGATGCTCAACAGACTGAGCCACCCAGGTGTCCCCAAAATGATTCTTAATTACAAGAAAAGTTAAGCATGCAACAGCTGAGCAACCGGCAATTTAAGCAAACTCAGATTACAAAAGGGAACTATTTTTCAAATGGGTAGCAGAGACCTTTGAAAAATATCCGACTAAATTAAAAATAGTAAATGCATACTGTGTCTCCTCAGTGAATGAGCTCTAAAGAAATCTGGATGTGTTGCGATGAATGAGATCTGCTTTTCATTTGGGGAGGAAGAAAACATCAAGTGTTCTTGAAATTGTCAGACATGATTTTAGAAGGCCAGCAGAAAAAAATGAGACACACCAGGATGAAAGCATTGCCTCATTCAGTTTTGTGGGATTTTGTTTTCCTGACAAAAAGGCGCCCTATGTTCCCCATTCATCAACCTCACCCTTGGCATCGTCATCCTGCTTGAAATTCTATTCTTTTTTTTTTTCTTTTTTTTGAAATTCTATTCTTCATGTTCTTGTAGGTGAGCATGATTTCTGTTCCCGGGCATCCCTTCCCTCCTGCCCCGCCCCGGGGTGACCTCTCCTTGGTTTCTGAAGGCGCTTGGTGCTCTTGTCGGTCTCCCGTTCCTTCAACAAATCAGTGTCCAGCCCCCACGGAGTTCTCACCTCTGCTCTGGGTCGCGGGGGTACCACGGTGAACGTGACCCAGTCTTTGCTACCGCAGAGGAAGAGGTCAGTGGGATGCAGGGTGTGGGGGGGTGTGCTACTCTAGGGGCACGCGGAGAAGGCACTGGCAGCCACGGGCTGAGCATTCCCGAGACAGTGAAGCCTGCGCCTAGAGGAGAGCCTGGCGGACCCACAGCTTAGCTGCTCTGGGCCTCTTTTCTTCATCGGAAAGAACAAACGGTTCGAGAGTCTTGTCGGGATTACGGGTCGTGTCCCACCCCAGTGGCCACTCCGCACATCCCAGCGGTGTGGGCTCCCTTCTGAGGAGCTTCAGTCTCCGGGAAGCAGAAGGAAAGGCCACTTTCGGCTCAAACCATGAAGTTTCTCCAACCAAAAGTTTTATAATAACAAGATAGTGTTGTTCACATTAAATAACTTTTGTTCCAAATTATATTAAAAAGTCAGCATAACACCAAAAAAAAAAAAAAAGAAAGAAAAGAAAACCCTAAATATGTCTGCTCATGAAATGAAAGTTGTCATTTCTATTTCCACCAATTCAAGAGCTAACATCTGCCGCATCTTCCCAGAGGTGCCCATATTGCTTAAATTCTCTCCATTCAGCTCATTTCTTAAAAATGTTTGAGACTGAACTGGAGCATAAATAGATTCCTCTGTATACATCCCACCATTCCAGTGGGGGAAGTTATTTTTACAGAGAAATTTTTGGTTAAGTGATAATGTGGCACCTGGCAGTGAACTCAACAGACATTTCTGTTAAACTGGGTAGAAAATAGTGATTATTTGAGGACATTTATTTGCTATTTGGAAGCCTTCAGCTTACAATTCGGAAACATTTAGTAGTTTTTACTTGATTCAAGATTGTGGAGGATGCCTTTCAAATTCAGCACTGACAAACATCTAAGGGGCACAAACCTGACCCTCTCTCGCCCCTGCAACTGAGTGGTGAGTGGTGGGGTTGGGTTTGGTGGAGGCAGGGCTGGTAGACAAGCAGCCAATATTCCTAATTGCCTGGGGCCTGATGGTATTGGAGTCTGGCCTCCTGGCTCATCCCCTTCTCTATACCTCTCTGTCCCTGGGATCCTCCTGTCCTTGCTCTATCTCTCTGGCCCAATGAATAGAGGGCCAGGACACTCAAGGTGTGGGTATAAAATAAATATAACTTGCTGTGATGAGCACTAGGTACTATACTTAACTAATGAATCATCGAACACTGCATCAAGGACTAGTTATGTACTATACGGTGGCTAACTGAACATAAAAAACCTTAAAAATTAAAATAAATATAACTTAAAAGTTGGCTTGAAACTATTTTGAAAGATTTTATATATTCAATTGCTTGTGGGGCCATTCTGATTATAATTATTATTTTTTTAAACTATGAGTTTTATTTTATTTTTTATCGTGTTCAGTTAACCAGGATATTGTACATCATAAGTTTTTGTTGTAGTGTTCAATGATTCATTAGTTGCATATAACACCCAGTGCTCAGTGATTATAGTTATTTTTAAATAAAAACTAACACTATGCTTGATTTATCATTCATCTTTTTCACCAGACCATTAGCCATTTACAGAGTTCCAATCTACCTTCTAAAGACACTGGATGCTAGATCAAATTTAAAATTGTGGCAGCCTCCAAAGCTAATCTAAGTATAAGCATATTCCTATGCAAAGCAAAAAGGGGAAAAATGAAAAAAAAATCCACTGAAACCAAAAACAATTTAAATTTGACTCACAGTTGATTGTTTCCCTCTCATAAACTCAGGAAACCTTTTGCTAAATAATTCCCTTGTGAAGTGGCTGGAGGAACAGATCTACTGAGTGAGGAGAACCAAACAAATATAGAAACAGAAGCAATGCTTCAAAATGAGTGAAGCATTGATATTCTGGCTCATTCTATGTATCCCAAAGGAGGATCAGTCAGTGCTCTTTGACAAAATAATCGATTCCAAAACTCTTATAGTTCTCTACACTCAACTTGAAGGGCCTCCCTGAATTTTGCACACACTGTTCCTTCAGGCTGAAATATTCTTCCATTCTTTGTCTGCCTGGATGTCTTTTTTTTTTTTTTTAAGATTTTATTTATTTATTTGACAGAGAGAGATCATAAGGAGGCAGAGAGGTAGGCAGAGAGGAGGAAGCAGGCTCCCTGCTGAGCAGATAGCCTGATGTGGGGCTCCATCCCAGGACCCTGAGATCATGACCTGAGCCGAAGGCAGAGGCTTTAACCCACTGAGCCACCCAGGCGCCCATGTCTGCCTGAATGTCTTATTCAAACATGAGTTCATTCTTCAAAACCTAGAGCTGTCACTCACTCTTTTGTAGACACTTCCCTGGTCCTCTAAGAAGAATTGATCACTTCTTCCTGCTCTGGGCTGAATCTCATGACAGTGTCTCTTGTGGCACGTGTCCTGATGTTTTTTTTATTAATTATTTTCATATGGATATATAAAATATGTATCAAATATATGAAATATACCTATAACAGTAGACTGAGGCTACTATATCCTTCTTTACTTTTACAACATTGCACATAGTAGCCAGGATGTGGTTGGTGCCTAACACAGGTTTCTTAAACTGAATTGTAGTGACCTTGAACTTCCGTTACTATATAGTCCATTTTCCTTCCATTAACTCTTCCTTACATTGATCCCCTTCTACCCCCCATCCCTACCACTCACTGCTCCTATTTCGCTCCTTTGAGTCAACACAGAAGTCTACTTCTTACTGCAAAATGGAAGGCACTATTCATGGCACCCATAATGAAACACACTTCAATCTTCCCCACTTGATGCTTCTGGGGCCGTATGCTACTGCACCATTGACTCACCGAAGAGTTCCATTTACTCTAAGTCAAAGAAAGGTAACCTGGCCCTTATGTCACTGTAATCTCTCATATGCACATGTTAACAACGTGAGTGATTTTGCTGTTGTTCCTTATTATTGAGAATCTTAAATGATTCTCCAGATATGGGCAAAGGCCATCTGACAACTGGCAAATAGGGACGTTCCTCTGACCTTGGGAAATATCCAGTTGTGGATCTTCATGTAAACAAGGTTGATAAATACCATAAAGATAGATAAACAAGGGTGAGGATTCTCCAGTCTTCCATATGCCACAAATATGGAAATATGTCTCATACCAATTAGCAAATTGTTTCTTCCCAGAGCCCCCAGAGTCCCTAATAAGATGCCTCCAGGAACCAGCTCAAGCTTTGTGGCCAGCTTCCATTCTGAATGGATCATGCTGCGGCCTTAACAGTTGTTAAATTTTACCAGTTGTTAAATATTTTGATCCCTCATTATGTGCACCCTCCCCTTGCCCCCCCACCACAGTGAGCTGAAAGGGGATTTCACTAATGGCCTCCAAATACACAAATGACTGTTCCAGTGACTCATAGCCAGTTAGTCCCTGAATCCACAGGGAAGGAAACAAAAGGAAATGAGTATAACTCTAGCAAAAACTCCGTGTAGACTCCAGAGTGTGGGGGAGTGACACTGTATGTTCCCATTTTCCCATTTGGTCAGACTTTGTAAAGCAGATGGAGCCCCATGGGTCCTGAGGATAAAAGCCCAGGCCTGCCAGAGAATGGGTCTGCATGGTTTTCTCAGGGTCTGGGATCCTCTAGGCTAAATGCCAGAAGAAAAGGAGCATGTGTGGGAGGAACTATTATCTAATATTAGTCTCTTGATGCTTATAAGAACTGAAACAAATGATCGTTTACTGGTATCTTACACCAAACCCGCCTGGAGAAGAGAAACTATCAGATGTTTCAACTCAACAGCTGCACATCAAAAATAGTAGTCTTTTAGACACCAGGAGCTTTGTGACATGCATGCTAGAAACAGGTCCAGTGTGTTGGAGGCTCTGATGTTTCTTCTTCCTGGATTGAAAGGAGACAGTAATGCTGTCACAGGTCCAATTCAGCACATTCATGGCTGGGATCACACTACCTTTGTGCATGTGTGCCTGTGTATGTATGCAGGTGTACACAGGCATGCACATAAGAACTCTCTCAAACACAGGCAAAAGGTGGTTAAGAAAACCATGTGCTAAAAGGCTGCTTAATCACCTTCCAAGAATCTATCCAAAAGAATCTATGGGTGACACTTTCTTCCAAACAAACCTATTAGGAAAATCACAGAAAGAAGAGCAATATCCGTGGACCTGGGCATTTTGCACATGTTATGAGCATTTCTCCTATGTGGTATGTCATGGATTAGACAGAATGTGGTCATGATTTCTGTACAAAGACTGCTGTTGGTCTCATCAGGCTGATACCACATCAGCTCTCACCAGAATGGATATATGAGCTGTTCTATAGCCAGCATCTGTTCTGACTGGTCAGGATCCAAACTGTACAGATTGATAAATATTTTGAATATTGTTCCCAGTCATCATTGGCTTGTAATTGAGAAATAGCACCATAAACATAAGAAGAAAGGCTGTCGTGTCCTCTGTTTTGGAAAACACAGCTGCTTTTTGGAGTGGCTCTCTGCTCAGCTGACATATTTTTTTGTTCACCAGTGGCATTGGTGAAATGTTCTGCTATGTGCTTTGAATCTAGAAATCCACTGATTTTTGTCCTATCTCTATAATTTACTTGGTTATTTTGGGTTTCTTAAAAAAATCTTACATCAATACTTACAATAACTTACATCAAATGAACTTCAATACCCCCCAAATGAACACTGATAAATTCATTATTAAGATTCCATTATGAGAATTCTTCAATAAAAATAGCTTGGAATTCTTTAAGTCCTTTCTTTCCCAACTGAAATAATTGCTTTTGGATGTGACTCTTAACAAATGAAGTTTCCTTTAATCCCAGCTGTGAGTATCAGAGCATAAAAATAATAATTTCTTTAAGCTAATGAAAAAGTCAGAAGGTAAGAACTCCAGGCTTGTAGAGTGGTAATAGTCTCTCAAATACTCAGGGATCCAGGCTCCTTCCAGCTATGTACTTTACCAGCAGTAAGTAGAGCTTTGTTCCTCAGGGTCCAGAATGTCAGTCAGAGCTCCAGTCATCACATCTTATTTCCAAGTATTAGAGTAGAGAAAGATTTAAAAAAAACCAACCAAAAAAACAAACAAAAAAACACATCAAAGAATACATTCCAACTGTCATTCAAGGAAGGTTCCAGAGTCTGCTGCACAGAAGAGTTAGTGAATGACAGTCTGGTGGGCCTTGACTACATACTTCTAGCTTGGATTTTGTAGAGAATGAAATGAAGAAGAGCAAAATCTGGCCTACATCTAACTGCAAAGGATGCTGAGAAATGTAAAGTTGTTATTTTTTTTCTCTTTTAATCAAGGGCCCAACTAAAAATCAAGATTTCTATTACTCTAAGAGAACAGGGGAGTGCATATTAGGGGACAATTAGTCTTTTTATTTTTATTTTTTTCAGCAGAACCCATTCTTTTAGAGCAGAACAGATTGTATCCTACTCATTTCTTCACTGAATATTCACTTCCTATTCTTATCTCTTTCAGAGATCTATTCACTTCTGAATTGAGCCACTTAGAATGAGAGTATTAACAATTGAATCCATTGAGGCATATGGGTGGCTCAGTCAGTTGAGCATCTAGCTCTTGTTTTTGGCTCAGGTCATGATCTCATGGGTCATGAGATTGAGCTCCACATAGAGCTCCATGCTCAGCAGGGAGCCCTTCCTTCGGTCCTTCCCCCCATTCTCTCTCTCTCTCTCTCTCTCTCTCTCAAATAAATAAATAAATCTTTAAAAGTAAACACAGAAAAAAAAATAATAATTTTGAGTCCCCTAAGCAGTGTCATAACTATTAATTCCTTCAATAAGTATTGACAGCACACCTATTTTGGGTGTGCTCTGCTAGCAAGATGAACAAAACATGGCTGCTGATTTCATAGACCTTATGGTCATATGGAGAAGAGCAGCACAGAACGAGGAACTATTATGGAATGTCTGCTCTGGGAAGCATAGGGTAGGGAGACCAAACTTAGTGCTGAGTGGGGAGGGTATTTAAGCTGATACATGGATAAGTAGGAGGTTTTGATAAAGTATTCCAGGGGAAGGAAACACATGTCCCAAGTCCTGGGAGTTAGAGAGAATCCAGGATTTTTGAGGAACTCAATGATTTTCAACATCTCTATAGTATTGAATCCAGAAGGGAGAGTATTGAAAGATAAGGCTGAGCCCCAAATATAGAAGGCATCTCAGCCATGTAAGGCTTCATACTTTTCCTATGGCCAATGACAAGCCATTGACAAGAAGGCTTATTAAGATTACTACATACTAGCATCCCTAGCATCTACTGAGTGTTGAATATGTGCTTGGCATTGTGATGAGTGTATTCTATGCATCATCTTATTGAATGTTTACAACAAACTCTAATGGGCAGATAATATACCACTGTCCCCATTGCATAAATGAGAAAAATGAAGCATTTAAGAAACTCATTCAAGGTCATTCAGTTGATAAGAGGTTGAGCCAAGATCAACCAGAAAGAGTCTGATGCTAGACTCGTTCCACAGTCTGGACTCCACTGAAACTCGATGGGGTCAGGGCTGGAGGTAAACAATCAGAAGTGACTAGGTGTATAAACACATTTTTTAAAAAACTATAACCTCTGTTGCTACTGCAAATCAGTTAGGAGGTCCTGGCTTTGAACCTGCTTTTTAGTGGAGGTTGCTGTCTATCCTCTACCAGTCAAATAGCCCTCCTACCAGCCTTTACCCCCCTGAGTTGTCTGAGCATGGGTCACAGGTGTCTCTGACTGATTCTAGGACCATGGGGGTGCTCTCAGCACCAGCTCTACCTCTGTTACACTGAGCGTGTGGGGATTCATGATCCCCAAGAATCTACAAAAGAAGAGGGGGAACTGGGGATGCGAACAAGCAGGAGACCCAATGCTGGTACTTCTGTAAAATCCCTCTTGCTCCTGCTTTAGATGCTTTTGTTTGTTGTTGTTGTTTTGGTGTCCATTTGCTTCCTTCAGCATAATTAATGTTATTAATTGCCATGGGTCAAGCATGAGTGGCCCCCCGGGTCAGGTAGATCCATGGACCAACGTGCCCTGGTCTTCTCTGCTGCACTGGAACCTGCAACAGCCCCAGCCCTTGGTGTACAGTTTGAGTCAAGCCTCCGGGGGCTCCCACCCCTCTCTGTGCATGCAGGCAACCTCATCTCTGTTGGCCACTGTGCAGACAGTTTATCCAGCACCAGGCAGCATTGGGTCCAGATGCCAGATACTGTTGTTACTATTTTTGACAGCAGTGGTAACTTACCCCCAAACCTTGGAACTGGAGGGCCAGGAAGGCCCATGTTCTCATCCACATCTGGTGGTGCTGCTAAAACCAGCTCTGTTTTGTCTGCATTGACAGCATACTGAAAATATCCAAGCCTCCGCAAAACAGAAAATCTGACAAGTAAAAATACCTCGGTAATGTACAGGGAGTTGAGGTAATGGGTTTATTCATTGTAAAAGCAGCTGGTCTTCCTTGTTAATGTTTGTTTGGTTTAAAATGAGGGAAGATCCCACTTGCAGAGGGAATGGACAGGATGCACTGTAATTTCTTCTCTTGTAGCTCTCTCACTTCTAATGGAGGCAAATTGCCCATGATTCTGCCAAAAGCCCTAATCTCCTTTGTCTGGATAGTTTATTGGGTGAAATTTAAAATTTGGGGATATAACCTTTTCTTTATCACATGCTTCTCTTTGTGGGTGAATCATCATTCCACCTTCACAACATAAATTCTATGATGGAAAAAAAAAGAAGTTGAGTTTATTCTGATGAAATACTGTATTATGCTCAATGCTGTCTCCTTTCCAGACAGATTCAGAATATATTTTAAATTTGTTTGACATTCACCAAACCATAAAATAGTCTCAGTGAGAGTGTCCTGTTGACACTTATCTTTACTGTGGCACGAAATGAGAATTAGTCATGTGGTGAGGAGGAGAAAAGAGAGTATTAATTTGGTCTGCACCACAAAACTAGTGGGAAATGAGACATTTGGTGACTTTTGTCTTTGCAGGTTTTTGTATATGCCACAAAACACAAGTCTGTTACTGTGAAAATGCAGTGTGCTTTGTGCTCTAAAGAAGGAATCAGATTTACTGGGCCACCCAGGCCAGGTTGGTTAGAATATCGTCACTGGTGTTTGTGATGGGCAACGGGGAGTCTGAGAAAGAAGGTGAAGGGTGAGAGAGTGAACACAGGAAGAGAAAAACCCCAAAGGCCCCCAAAAGAAGCAGAGGTGGATCCCGCAGGACTAAACTTCATGACCTGAGATGGCCTGTCCAAATACAGCAAAAACTTCATTTTTGATCTACATTTTCCATATTTCCCAGAACTGTGGGCTGTTTACAGAGTCAGGAGAATTTTTGCTTTGACGTGAAGTAATCCTGTCCTTTGGGAGCCCCCAAAAGTTAGCCAAGGTTTAATAGAGTTCCAGAAACCACATTTTCAGTCCACTGTGGGTTTGTTTGCTTTACTGTTGTGGGTGCTTATGTTGGAGGAACTAAACAACACTGCTAGCACTTTCAAAACTCTACAATATGGGAATCAGTTTTTTTTCCCCCTTCTAAAATCAGTTGTGTTGTGAAAACTATGAAACTACTTCAAAATATTCTTCACTGTCATCAAAATCAGCTTGACCCAAAATATTATGACATTTAAAATTAATTGTACATCAGCGATTTATTTCAAGATTATCCAGGGCTGAAAAAAACAAATAAGAACCCCCCAAAAAATCTAAAACAATTCCACAAAAACAGATTATTTTCATTAAATAGATCCATTTTTATTCAAATAATTTAAACCAATGTAGTGCAACAGTTTCTAAGGAGCACCCTTCCAGTGAAGACTGTGTGAACTGAAGACCTTTATTCCTGAGTTCTATGCCAGTATCTCAACACCCTGTACAAGGGTCCAGAGTCTTCCAGAAGGTTCTAGTTCTCTCGATGGAGATACTTCGTGTTCTGACACTTCAGGTTGGAAGTGAATGTAAGCTGGCCCCACCAAGGTCTAATTGTCTTCTCATCGTGTCTCTAAGATAAAAGCTAGTGATGGGTCTTCTCACTTGTTCATATGACAGACCAGTTTACCAAATGAAAGCCATCAGGGGAAGAGGGAACCTAGGGCTACTTCACAGACACCCTCACGGTTCCCAGAGGCACTTGCTGACCAGAGATGTCAGGCAGCAAACCCCAGTTCCCCACGGGAATGCTTTGAATGGTGAAGCAGGTGGAAGGCCGGTATGTCCGTTTGGGGGCTAGGTCTGGGTTTCCATACAGTGTATGTGTTGAATGGGGGACAGGGACAGCAGTGGGAAGGGACCGGGCACGCGTGAGCCCACAGCAGAGTGTCCACGCAGACCTCACTGCGTGCCCGCGAGAACAGGCGCCAGCTACTGTGCTCTGCGCTGGGCAGAAGGTGACCCATGGGCACGTCCCCCCCCCCCC
>LNAC01000045.1:3634834-3891182 GCA_002007465.1 Ailurus styani | reverse complement strand
GTGGCCCGCCCCCCCCCCCCCCAGAGGCTCAGGCGGGAGCCAGACACACAGGCAGGAAGACAGACACCCAGACAATGAATCACAAAGTAGAGCTCCAGGGCACTCTCAGAGCCCAGCGTGGGGACTGAGGGTCCTGTCCTCTCAGGCTTTACAATCCCAGTTTACCCATTTGACTCTGTATTTCAGAAGATGTTCTTTTCCTTGGGGTGCTTTGTTCACTTTTCTTGTTTTCAGTTACAGAACCACACAACGGCATGAATTATTTTGCTCAGAAGGAAGAGAAAGTATTTTCACAGTTTTAAGCGCACTGTGGTGTGGGTACCAACACCCATGGCAGAGGGACAGTGGTGGCCCTCGTGAAGAGTCTTGTCTCCTGTAAGGTTTCCGAGGACCAGGGCTTGCTTGCTGGTCTTTGCTTTTGCATCACTGGGGTTGGAAAGAAAACATGAGGGAGGAAGGGGGAAGGAGCGAGACAGGGACGGAGAGAGACCTGATGGGCCCAGGGGCCAGTGAATAGAGTCACTCTTGTCTCTCCAGGTCGCTGGTCAGTCTGGACATTCATCCACCACCTCGTGACGGCCCTTCCTCCCCTTTCCTCCCTGCACTCATCTGGAATCACCGGGGTCTCTCAGCCTAGGCAGAAAATGCAAGGAGGGATCGTCATTCACACTTCCCCAACACCCTAGCGTTAGATGTGGTGAGATTGCCACAGCTCTCCCTCCTCCGACACACGCCATCCCGGTCCAAGCCACCCCCCGTCCTCCCCCCACCCCTGTCCTTGGGCCCCAGCTCTTTTCTGTCCCCAAGGCACATGGAAAGCCAGGTGTGTGTACGAATTCCAGCAAGGCAAGGAAAACAGAAAACGAGCAACTGAGATGTTGAGATTAAAAATAGGATAAACAGGAACTGAAAAGTCTGGGTTTCTATTTCTTTTCTGGTTCACTGTGTTTTCACGTTTCCCCCAGTGAACTGTTGCACTTAGAGTTTCTCCCAATGAAGCAGTCATTTGTAATCTGGGATAAGAAAATAAGATTTCTCGGACCCCCTCTCCTCCAGAATTCCCCATCTCTCATCCCCAGAACGTGTTAATTGCCAGCACATATGAGAACAATCGTCTGGGGGGGGGGGAAGTCTACTGCAGGCTTTGCCCAGAAATGCTAACACAGTTCCCTTCATCGCCTCAAATTGAAAATGGCATAAATGCAAATACATCCGCACTACATAAACAGCCAGCAAGCCTCACACTTGGAGTTCGCATCCCTGGGGGGTCAGCCCTGAGGATGGCTGGCACCGCTGCCCAGGGTCGGGTTTAAATCTCCGGGCACCCACCGTCTCCACCTCGCCTGCGATCTTCTGCACACCAGCCCATGGGAACAGGTTTGTCAGCCTCGTGTGTTGGACATCCACGAGCTGGACACCCAGAGCTTCATTTCTCATGGCTTGGCTTCCTAAAACTTTATCTACAGGCACGTAAAGCTCTTTATAAATCAAAAGGCCCCAGAGCCTCGGCTAGCCGGGGAGGGTAGAGACAGTGGGAGCCGCCTGTGTTGTCTGAGCGGACCGCCCACTCGGCCAGCTGTGGGCTATCTAAAGCAAATAGCCCCACGGTGGCCGCTTGTCCCGAAACAGCAGCAGGAAGCGCCTGTGGCCCCGGGCGGGAAGGCAAGACAGCCCAGCTCAGGACAGAAAGCTGCCCGTGCGAGCGTGGAGGCAGTGGGGAGTTCGCTCGTGGGCCCCATTGCCCTTGAACCACAGTGGAGTCTGGAAAATGATACCAAATACGGACCCATCTGCTCCCCATGTTCATTATGTTTTTAGGGGGCAATGACTCCTCTCAACTTCCTGTGATCAAAAACGCTTGTTAATCGTCCTTATTAAAAGCCAGAATCTCACGGTATACAACTTGGTTGCACATGGACCACATTAAGACCAGGAGATTGCTGGAGTATCCAGAAAGCAGCAAACGCCAAAACAAAATGGACATTAAAATTCTGGGTCTTTGTCTTTGTCTTTTTCTTTCTTTCTTTCTTTCTTTCTTTCTTTCTTTCTTTCTTTCTTTCTTTCTTTCTTTCTTTCTTTCTTTCTTCCTTCCTTCTTTCCTTCCTCTTTCTTTCTTTCTTTCTTTCTTTCTTTCTTTCTTTCTTTCTTTCTTTCTTCTTTCTTTCTTTCTTTTTCTTTCCTATCTCTCCCTTTATTTACTCCTACAGGATGCAGAGAAGTGTAGGAAAGAAAAATGAGTAAGCTAAAATCTGAACCTCAGGATTACTGGCAGGGACTTTGGATTGGGTCTGGGTAGCAGTGTTTGGTCACAACAGGAATCATTACATTATCCTGTTACTTTTACTTTTCACTGCTGGATTTCTGGGTGTGTCAATGGCTGGGAAAAGCCCCTCCAGAGTAGCTATTTTCTTGCTTTTATTAAATATTTGCATATACTTCCTCTAAACTGTGGTCCTTGCAAGAAAATATCCTGAAGGTGATTGCAATAAAATAATACCTAAGTCAAACAAAAGTCTTGCATCTCATAGGGTTGCTGGATAAAATCTAGGTCACACAGTTAAATTTAAATTTCAGATTGACCACAAATGACTTTTTTTTAAGGTTCAGGTGAACTAGGAATCAGGAAATGTTGCACGGGTCCAATGTCCATTAAAACGATATCCGTGTTTATCTGAAATTCAAGCTTGACTGTATCCCCTGTATTTTTATTTGTTAAATTTGGCAATCCAGAGCAATTTGTCAACGTCAGACTAAAAAGCACACATAGACATCCTGATCACATTTTCCCTTTAAGTTTCTCACATGTTTCATTCAAGCCCGAATGCAGCCACTTGCTGATAGTAACACATTCTCAGGATCTACAAATTCTATGATTTAGTGTATTCCTTCTTGGTTCTAGGGTTAAGCAACTATTTGCTGAAACGACTTTTTCATTTTTCATTTCTATGCTGCTGTTTATACCAGGTACCCGGAAGTGGTTGACTCAACTAATCTAATATTGCCCATTTGTTATCAGCTCGTAGGAGACCATTGCCAGTAAGCCCCAGCGAGAATCTGGAGAATATTCCAACTACAGTTTCTAACAAGTGTAAGCCCTTTATACATGATTGGGGGGAAAAATTGAATTTTATCATGAGTGGAACAGGCTCCCTAGTCCCGAATAATTACAAAGTCTTGGGTGTGGAGAAAGGTGGCCACATTTTTCCGTGTGGAGCTGATAACCAAGGCCAGGGGGATCTGCTATTTGCAGGATAGTTTCAGTAGAAGATTTTCCCCCAGTCGGTTCCAAATACCCAATTCTCTGGAGTGTGAGAGACTGAAGAGGATGTCAGTAGCCTAGGGCTTCCAACCTTCCTTTCAAAACTCAAGGGCCAAAGTCAGCGGATTCTGCTCTGCCTTGGAAAACATTCCCAGGTTCGGCACACAAGATCTAAAATTAAACTTAATTATCATCACTTCACGATGCTCTATTAGAGGAAAGTCTGTGAGTCAACACGAGGCGTCCCACTAAACCTCTGATCATCACCTGCAAAGTGGCCCAGCCAAGAACTGCTTGCGACGTCATCACCCACATGTGGTCTAGGACTCTGTATACATGATCGGATAGTCTCAATCTAGACGTCTATTTCCTTAAACATCAAAAGCAACAGAATGGTTTCTTGACTTACTATTAGATGCACCTTTTTGCATTTAAAAAATGTCCTTATCCCACTAACAGAGATCCTGCTGCTTCTTCACTCAAAACACCTCCTGGGAAACTCTGAGAAATGCTTTATTTAGAAGCAAATCGGCCTGTGAGTCATGCAACTTTTTGCTTGTGTTTTTCTTCTTCAGTTCTCCTGCTACCATAAACATTTACGCGAAGACAGGATATTTTACTGCATTTCAAAAGTCCATCTGCCGCAGCTGCTTGTCCCCCACCTGAAGTCATCAGCTTTCATGAAAAGAAAATATCTGGTTTTCTTTCAAATGCTGATAAAGCACCCCCCCCAAAAAAAACGAAAAAAGATGAACCTTGAGCAGAATGCCCTCTTCTCTTCACTCAGCGTTTCTCACACTTCTCCTCGAAGCACTAGAACTTGTTAAACATTGGAATTAGCCTTGCGGTCAGAGGTACAATTTCATAAGATTAACAGTATTCTAAGGCAAAGAAATCACCAAACATGTTGTCCCTTTTATGAGGTGGTGAAAATATTATTATTCCTTTTCTCCTGGCGGGGAGGGGAACCGGAAGGACAGTGGGAGTGGTAGGCGGTGTAAAAAGCCCACGTGGGCTTCCTGATCACATTTTCTAAGTTCCTCCCATGTTTCATTCAAGCACAAAAGCAGCCACTTAACGACAGTGACGCATTCCCCAGATCTAAGAACTCTTTTATGATTTCGTTTATTCCTTCTTGGTTCTGGGGTATAGGTTTATGGATTTCTAGACGTTTGATTAAAAGGCAAATTTCATTTGCAATCCAGAATATTTCTCCCTGGTGCCAATGTCAATCCTCTTTCAATTACAATTTCCCAATACTTCCTCACTTTAAACAACAACGATCACAAGAGAATTCTTTCTTTTTGTTTTTCCTCCAACACACAGCTACCCACTTTCTTTTCGGTGCTGTCGAATGTCCCCGGATGTTGCTTAGTCACTGACAGAACTCGGTTTAAGAGGTTGCTTTCTCTACTGTGTCAATACAAACTAGATGTTAAGGATGATATCTCATTTCAGAAGCAGAAGAAAACCCACACACACCACTGCCCATCAGCCACTGGGCCTACAACATGAATCGAGAGAGTCAAGGGAGGCAAGGTAATGTGATGATGGACAGCAGGGGCTCCGGAGGCAGGCCACCTAGCTTCCAGTCTCAATTCCATCACTTACCATCTCTGTGAGCTTTGGAAAGTAACCTAACTTCCGGGAATCTCATAGTTCCCATCTGTAAAATGGGGATAAGAGTGGTACCGAACACCTTATGTTGTTGTGAGTACTAAAGAATTTAGTATAAGATAATGGTCACTCTGGTAGGTTTGTTCCAGGTGGAGTTGAAGGCCAGAGGGAGAGTCTTAAGCCTGCACAGAGCATCGAAGGAGGGGCGGGGCGGGGGAGGAGGGAGAGGGGTGCAGCCAAGACCACAAGGACGACCCAGTGAGACCTGCAAGACAGCAGATTTCCCAGGCAATGTCAACAGTATATGCAAAGGCTCAGAGGCTGGAAGGGTGGTGGATTTGGGAATGACCAAGGGTAGGCACACAGAGGTATAGGAAACAGCGCTGCTCACAGAGAGAGCGAGTGGGTCACACATTTGCCAAGATATCACCGTCTCATGAGGTTTTCCTTGGTCACCCTATTTAAACAGTCCCCCTTCACCAGCATCTCCTAGGATCCTGCCCTGTTTGCTTTTGTCTAAACCAACTTCTACAACTTTCCACCAAGTCACTTTCTAAATATAAATGTATTCGTGCCTTTGTATGTGTGTGGCACACATATATGACTTCATTATCTGTCAGCTGCAGAAGGGAGGCTCCATAAGGACATGGACTTTATTCACTGCTGTATCCCCAGCGCTGAGATCGGCACCTCTGGTGCGAAGTAGGAGCTCAATAAATATAGGTTGAACTGCAGGCATGTGTAACTTCCTCTGACAGGCAGAACAGGTGAGCTAATTCTTCAGCCAGAGGAATCTTGAAGAGTTCTAAGCAAGGAAAAGCGTGGTCACATTTCCCTGTTAGCGTGTTCTGGAAACATGTGGAGGATGGACGGTGAGGCATCCTTTCAATAGTCTGAGCTGGCTGGACAGGAGCCAGACCCATGGAGGGGAGAGAAGAGGAAAAGCAGCTGAGAGGCTTGGAAGGCACAACAGGCAGAACGGCTGACAGGCTGGAGGGGGCAACGGGAGAGCAGAGAGTTAGCATTCCCTCAAATGTCTGCCTTGAGAAAACAAGTGTCCTTCACTGAGAAAGAACAAGAATATGAGTCAAGAAGTAAGGGAAAAAAAATAATGGTCTTCCTCCAAGAAGGATCAAGGACATTGTAGCTACTCAGTGGTTGGTGACTGACTGATTGAAAACAGAAGGGGCAAGTGGGCTGGTTGAATCCTATTAATTACTGAACCTATAGTTTTTTGAATTCCACGTGGTCTAAGAAAGGTGATGAGACTTGAGAAAATGTCTTATTTAATAGGAATGGGAAGAATCCAGGAAAAAAAAATCTGTGAAGACCAAATAACTTAATGACAGTAAGTATTTCACTTTACATTATCATTATTTGCTTTAAGAGTATGCTTTCTGCTCTGTGATGAGCACTGTATTTCATCTCTGTTGATTAGCATCCATAAGACAGGCTGAAGAACCAGTGAAACAGAAATAAAATGCAAGATTCTTCTCAAAAGCCTTCAGAGGCAGACGTAACATTCAAGAGTTGCCAAACCTGCACAAAGACCCACCTAACTTACGTCTATGGAACATACATTTATCGTACTAAGTTACTGGCCAGGTTGTTGAGTGACTTCTACTTCCAAAGAGGAATAGCATCCCAGGAGGTCATGCATGTGGTGTGGCTGGGTGAAGTCCTTCAGTGATCTTCAAAACACTGGGGCCCAGTGGTTTCAGGCAATGACAAACCCAGCATTGACCCTCTGTAGGCTGACCTGACAGTCACCAATGGGATGGTCCATGGTGTGGTATTGCCTACCAGTGGCTAGGCCATCTTAGAGACCAGCTGGTGTCTAGAGCAAGGGGGACTCTCTTCACTGGTGAGGGCAATATATTTATTTCAACTTTTACTTACCTCATCCATTAAATGCGGATGACAACACTCATTCTGCACTGTGTGGGGGGAATTAAATGGAAGAAGGCCATTGAGTGTCCGGCACAATGCTTGAATAGGAAGGTGTGCAATCAGTGGCTGTTAGCTGTACAGTCCTGTCAACTCCCAGCCCTATCTCTGCCTTGGTGATGCCAAGACATGACCAAGTGCTCAGGGAGATATGTAGATACAGGTTTCTGAAATGAAGAAAGTGGCAAAAAAGAATCATTGCCATGCTGAGCATGAAGAAAATTTGAGTTTCATGAAATGATTTGGTCATTTTTTTCCAAATTGACATATTTAGCTTAAATGGTTAAACAACATTAAGCTAATTCAGCATTTTTATGACTCAGTATGGACTATAAGTGTTAATATTTTTAAAATGGTGTTTTGTGAGAAGTGTCTCCACCCCACAAGTTGCGCTTTTGTGTCTTTTACTGTGTTCTTCTTCTGTTTTTTACTTAAATGGAAAAAAACTGTTCCCAAAAAATACATCTCCGATTTTGCATTAGGAAGCAATGAAAAATCTGGTTATACTTTTCAGAAATTCGCTTTGTGGCAAAATTCGAGAAGCTCCAAATTTAGTGGGAAATTTCACAAAATAAAATATATTAACATCTAATGTTACTTTGATTTTTCTCTCAAGTGAACTCTGCCAACATTCAATATTTTGAAACAACTCATATATACGCATCCCCATTTATCATCTTAAAAGTCCTATCTTATGTTTTGCTTACTAATTTACCACTTCCAAGGCCTATCTTCCCTCCCATCATTTTCTCAAGGTTGTTTTCTTTCATGTCATTTCTCTTTTCCTTTATATTGTACTTTGCCTTTTATAATAATTCAATTCAAAATCAGGCTTGAACACTGGCTATGTACTATGTATTGTCATATCAAGTAAGTTTAGAATCTGCTGTGGTCAGAACAACATTTTATTCTTCTCTTTCTCTCCTTTCTCCAATTCCCAAAAGAATTCAGAAGACTCGTGTTTTCCAGAAGTTTTTGATTGGAGATCAAGCTGTTGGAAAACACTCTTCTCCTCTTATTTCATTCCATTTGAATCTATGACTGTTGAAGTTTGCCACGTTCTTTTACTGACTCAACAAATGTCCCTTGGGGTAATTCCATCCTCTAACCATTAGTCCACTTTCTTTGCTTATTCATTTCCAGTTGCTTCATGGACTGAGCCAGGATATCAGTGATTAATGACGCAGGGCTATTTCAGGAATCTCCGGCATTTTCCATATGCTGACTCACCTAATAGTTTTCTATGTTCACCTGTTGGGAGCATGGCTGTGGTATAGCACATGTGACTTTGGGTGGCCAGAAAGCTCCTGAAACGTATATGGAATTACAAAACAGTGATCTGAACAAAGTCCATTTGCCTGTTTTTCCCTTTGGCATTTTTTCTTTTCTTGAGAACAAGAAAGGGATTTGTTGTAGTCATCTTTGAATCACCAGTGGCTACCAGAACACCTGGGCAACATTCAAATATTCATGCTCAACAAACATTTACTGAATGATAGAATAATGTAAGGAATGTTAAAGAACTTGAGAAATGTTAAAAATTGTTCATTTGTGTTTTGTGAATTGTTGTTATTATAAATATGGAAAAACCATTTTAGGAAGAAAAAGGCTAGGGTCAATATCCCGGGAGGTATTTAAGTGTTTAAGTGCCTAAATGCTTGGAGTTACCTGTAAGGAACTGGTATGACCAGAAAGTGATAAAAATAGCAAAAAGAGTTAAAGCAGTTGAAAAAAACCTGTCTGGGTTTTCGACACCATGCAGCCTTTTGGGTGATCATTCTCTTACCTCCATCTTTCTTGTACTCATCTCTTGTATCTTCCTGTATATAGCATTCAACCCAACTCTCTGGTTCATTCTAACCTCTTTCTTCAAATATGTGACATAAATCCCATGAAATAAGTATGCATGTTGTGTCAGGGGTCCCCAAAACCATCTCCAGATGTGATTACTCACCAGAAAGACACACAGGACTCAGCGTGTAGTCATACTCATGGCTACAATTTATTATAGTGAAAGGATACCAAGAAAAATCAGCAAAGGGAAAAGGCACATGAAGTGAAGTCAAGAAGAAACCAAGCATGAGCTTCTAAGAGTCCTCTTCCAACGGAATCTCACAGGACATGCATAATTCTTCCAGCATCAAGTTGTGACAACACATGAGTACTGTTGTCTACCAAGGAAGCTCATTAAAGACTCAGGACCCAGGGTTTTCATTGGGTGATGGTCATGTAGGCATTCTCTTTCCAGCACACACCAATATTTCAGACTTCCAAAAGGAAAGGAAGTGTTCAGCCTGAATCGTATCATGTGTATCAACAGTTTAGGCACAAGAAACTGACCTCCCCCATTGCAGAATGGTGACAACACTCCTGAAATCCAGGTTGCCAGATGTCAGCCAAGGGCCAACCTTGCAAGAGGGCCTTTATGAAGACAACAGTCTCAGGTCTGTTTGCATTTCCTCTTTTTTGGTCACATTTGTACACCAAGCTCATCTTCTTTCCCTATTTTGGAACATTCCACCCTCCCAACACCAGCTCTCTGCATGGCTGATTTTATTACTCAAACCTTAACCAAAATGACACCTCCTGAGAGAATACTTCCCTGGCTGTCCTAATGGAAGTAGCCTCCCACCAAGTCACTCTTTGCCATATTTTTTTAATCTTCTCTGAATCAAAGCTTGCAAGCTCCACGTTGCCAGGGATTTTTTATGTTTTTTCACTATTCCATGCCCAGGACCCAGAAGAGTGCTTTTTGCCTGGTCCTTAAGCAGGAGCTGAACAAATGTTTAGACAATTACGTGACTAATAGCACTCTCTGAAATTTTCTTGTTCATTACCGTATTGACTTTGATATTATCAGAATACTTTGTATCCTCTGGAATATAAGTTCCATTAGATCAGACTTCTTCTGTATCTAGCAGCTAGAACAGCACTGGGCATATAGCAAGTTCTCCATAAATATTTCCTGAATTAAAATGAGTGTGCACGCACACACACACACGTACATTCAGATTGTGCTTTTTCCAAAACATAATTACTATTCCCCACATTCTGGTCTTCTTCACTCTGAAGGAGATGGAACCATATTTTTTCCTGAATTATTTCCTTCAATAGTATTGATGGAATACAGAATCTTCATTAGCCCATGTACCATGGTACTCACAGGAGATTCATAGATGACTTAACTAGTCCATTACTGGATTTAAGGAGTCCACAGTGAGTAGGGTTAGGCAAACTCATGAACAAGTCATTGCAAATGTAATAACATATAAAGTATATAAGGGTGCATGTGTGTGTGTGTGTGTGTGTGTGTGTGTGTGTGTGTGTACATGTATATCACACAAACAGATACTATAAAGCAAATGAAATAACAAATGTAAGCTTAAAGTTTTATTCACACAGGAGAGGAGGGCTTGGCCTAGCCTAGGTGTTATAAGAGGTATCCAGGAGGAGGTAATCCTGAGCTGAAAGAGCCTACAAGGAGAATCTAGGTAAAGAGGGGTTGTTGAGAAGCAGGGCGTAGTCAGAAACCTCATTGTGATGGAGTACATGAGTCAGGAAAAGTGAGAGAATTTCCCAGGGAGGTAGGCAAAATTCTTGCTAAGGAACTCGGGCTTGACTTCACAGTGATGGTATCCACTGAAGGGTTCAATCTGAGAACACGCCATGTTTGGGTTTGATTTGGGGCTAAGCAAATCTGATGACTCCAGGGAATGGCTTTCAGAGGAATAATGTTCATGGCAGTAAGAGTGGTTTAGAGGCTTTTGCACTAATCCAGATAGATAGAGTAGTAGTGTATGGGGGTAGGGGGAAAGAGTTGAGAAATGACCAGATATTAAACAAAAAGATCTTGGAGTCTTACTGATTGAGGGTGAGCAAATGATGTCTGCAGGCTTTATTTCTCTAGATTATATGAGTCAATTAACGGGAATGCATAAAAATAAAGAAGCTTAAAGGACAGATCATGAGTTCGGTATTGGACAAATAAAGTTGGAAGTACCTACGGATTATGTGGTGTACATTAAACAACTGGATATATAAATCTGAAGCCCACTTCAATGGACACCAGTGCTAAAGGTGTGCACAGAGGAATCAACATCTTACCGCAGTCACTGGAACGCATGAGAACAGACAAGATCACCCAGGGACAACTTCCAGGCAACAACCTTTCACAGGTAAATAAAAGAAAATGTGCCTAAGAAAGAGATAGAGAGGGTAAAAAGAGAACCGGAAGATTGAAAAATCATGGAAGAAAAAAGTTTTAAAAGAGTGAACTTGCAGGACCTTTTCATAACTTCAGTGGGAAAGTCCATGCTCCCCAGTTGAGCCCAATAAAGCCTTCCATTGGCTTTGGGTATACCTTTCCAGTCTCTTCTCCCACTGCTCCTTGAACAGCAAAGTTGAAAGCTTCAAAAAGCCTAGAAATTAAAACCTGAAACTTTTATTAGAATTTTCAATGTATTTTCAGTAAAAAGATAGTTTCTCACTGAGAGAACTATTACAGTTGAATATGACGATAGAAGCCAGATTGCAAAGATCAAAAAGGAATGAGAAAGGAGGAAAGGACATGTAGGAAATATATGTTGCTGCTGTGAAGAGGTGTGGACAAGATGGGAATACGAAGAGTAAGATGGTGGCCAGAAGAAAGCCCAATCCAGGAAGAAAGAGTCTGAAGTTGTGGTAGGAATAACTCAGTTCTCCTCCTGTGTGTCTTCTTTATTCTCACACTATTTCCACACTCACAAGATTTCTGACACCAGATGTGTGGAGTTTTTCCCACTCTGAGCAATTCCATGTGTTGCCAGTTTGGAGTCCTCCAATGAAATTCAACTATGACGCTATCTAACTGGACATTGTATCTGATCCCAGAGAACAAGGGCTCCATCCCATGAGACTGTCCCTCACTTCCAAAGCCAATCACAAGCAATAGGTTTCCAAGTTACCCACAACTTTTGTCTGACTTGGCTACAAATCAGAGGCTCCCATGAACTCCTCCACCTTGGATCTAATTATTTGCTAGAATAGCTCACAGAGGGAATGCTTCTTTATTTGCCAGTTTGTTAAAGGATATTTTAAAAAAATATAGATAAATAATCAGATGAAAAGATTCATAGGGAGAGATCTGGGAGGGTCCCAAGTACAGAAGCTTCTGTCCCTGTGGAGTTGATGTCCATTGCCCTCCTAGTACATGGATGTGCTCACCAACTGGAAAGTCTCCAAACCCCAGACTTTGGGGATTTTTATGGAAGCTTCATCACGTAGGCATGATCAAGTACTAACTCTATTTTCAGCCTCTTTCCCCTCTCTGGCAAATGGGGGATGGGATTAAAAATTCCAAGCTTCTAATCTTAGCTTGCTTTTTCTAGTGACCAACCCCCATCCAGGAACCCATCAAGATTGCCTTGCTAAGAGCAAAAGACACTGCTATCACCCAGGAAATTCCAAGAGATTTAGGAACTCTGTGTCAGGAGCTGGGGTCAAAGACCAAATATTAGAGCAAAAGATGTTCCTAGTGCTTTTATCACCCAGGAAACTACAAGGGTTTTAGGAGTTCTGGGCCAGGAACTGGGGGCAGAAATATTATCTTTTATTATCTTGTTATCTCACAGAAGTACATGATTCAACTGGGAAGAGGTTGAAGATATGGGAGAGAACAAGGATGATGAATGAAAAGAACTTGAAAGAAGAAGAAAAAAATGCTATCAAAGACATGACTTGTGGATTCCAATAGGAGAGAGATGCCTCATGGTCTAAAATGGAAAGTATAGCTCTTGGGGTTGGTACACATAGATTTCCAACATGGAATAAACTGCCTATTTGCCTCGGTTTTTTAATTCGAGGGTCAAGTTTGTCTACCTTTGCTAAAAAGTTTGTATGAGATAAGGTTCTTAAGAAGAGTGATAGAGGTTCTTAATGGACATTGACTAATTTGAAAATTAGCCACCCAACAGTAAGTAAGGTCCAATAGGTGAGGGACGCCTGGGTGGTACAGACAGTTAAGCATCTGACTCTTGGTTTCCACTCAGGTTATGATCTCAGGGTCATGAGATCAAGTCCGAGTTGGGCTCTGAGCTCAGCATGGAGTCTGCTTACGATTTTCTCTCCCTGCCCCCGCCAAACACTTCTCTCTCTCTAAAATAAATCTTAAAAAAAAAAGATTCTGATAGGCTATGTTGAGAATCTGATTGAAATATGTAATTAATTTTCTCCAGCAGTCCTCAACCACTTTGGTACAAGAGCCAAGAAGGTGACTTGAGGAATTAATGTAGTATTACAAAGGTTTGTGGAGGGGTGTTTTGGAAGGATAGACGGTAAGGGAGCTGAGGGTCCTAGTGTTATTTGTGACAGGGTCCAAGGGAAGAAAAACATCAGAAGAAGCTAATTCTGAAGGAACAGGAGGTATCACAACACAAGGTAAGTATTAAAGACCAGATAGTGTAGGAGTAGTGACAAAGCCAAATGAACTTAAATTTTTTATCAAAGAGTAGAATATTTGTGTTTAAGAACTAAAGGATGAAGAAATTCCTGGATTTAACCTGGAGACAGAAGCTGAAGTGGAAGAGAGATGAAGGCAGTTGGAGATGTGGAAGTCAAGAAGCAGAGAGGAAGGAAGTCAGAAGGGTCGTCTATCTGAAGTGCAAGGTCACTGAAGATAATAGTGGGTCAGTAGAATTTGGGTAGAGAGGCAAACCTTTTATTCAATGAATGTGCAGAATTGGCTTAGAAAATAGCAGGCAACTAAGATAAAAAGTGGAAAAGGATAATGTGAGGAGAAATTAGCCTCAGTGGAGCAATGATATTTAGAGGGCATTTAGGTAATGATTTGGAAGCCTCAACGGGAAGTAAGGAGAGTACTTAATCTCACCCCTCACAAATTCTCTCTAGGGGCTGCAGAGAAGGGGTATAATGTGCAAAGAGAAAACAAGCCACGGAACCAAACTGAAGTCATATTTTACCCTTAAAGTCTTCATTGTCTTCATTATCATATGAGTTAACCATCTACAGATATCTTGCCCTCTCTTTAGCAGATTTAGTAATGACATCAGAAACTTTTTATGATCGGTGCATATTTGTATGTAAGCCAACACCACATAGACAAGCTCACGTTTATGAAATCCATTCATTTCTAAAGGGTGAAATATAAGAGTCCTTTACCTAACCGACAATTAATTTCATATAAATATTCAAGACTGGTTTCTCATGGAAAGATACATATCCTAGAGTTTTGCTTAAAGTTGTGTCCAGTTGTCATGGTTTTAAGACAAGCAGTTTGGTGTGTAGGTAACTTTATTCCGGAAAAAAAAAAATCAGATACTATAAATAACATAAAGTCTGTTGTCAACAATGGGACACTAATAAATATTAAAATCCGGTTGTCACGTAAGATTAATGAGTGATTATTTAGGATTGAACACATGTTAAAACAATTTGGCCACAAAGTAGCCCATCAAAATCATGATGATATGAAACCAGATATAATCCAGAAGCAGTTAAAACATGGTAATATTTAATCCGTCCATCACTTTAAAAACAACTATTTGATATTCATAATTCAAAATTCTCACATTTTTTTGCAGAAATCAGCAATTCGGCAGATCCTATGTAAGAGAGCTAAGCAGTTTCATATGCTATCCAGGTGTCTTTCCAAAATTACTCCCTGAAACATTTTTTTAAATATATTATTCTAGAGAAGCAATGATTAGCGTGAGAAATGTAGTAACTGACAGGTATTTTCCTCCTGCTACCATTGTTATTTCTATTGAACATATGGAGCTATTTAGGAGCTATTTCAATTTCTCCAGAAGCATAGTGCCATAGAGTTGTAAAAGACAATAAAAATAATCATAGTAGCTAGAATGCTTTGTTTTTATTATGTCCCTGGCATAGTAAATAGCCTTATTTGCATTATTTTATTTAATCATCATCCTCTCCCCCACCAAAAAAGACCCAGAAGACAAATACTATTAGCCTTTGCATTTTCAAAATGAAGAAACTAAAGGCGCCTAGGTGGGTCAGTCAGTTGAGCATCTGACTCTTGATATCAGCTCGAGTCATAACTTCAGTGTTGTGGGACCAAGTCCCACATCCTGCTCCACAATCAGCACAGACTCTGCTTTAATTTCTTTCCCTATGCGCCTCCCCCTCCTCACTCCCTCTCAAATAAATAAATAAATCTTTTTAAAAAATGAAGAAACTAAAAAGCGCAACCCATTTCACGAAGCTATTGCAGGTGAGGCTGGAATTGGAACCAGCTTCCTCCTCTTAAGCGGTGCCTGTCCATTTATATGATCTCAGAAGTCTAACTGACCCTCCAGCAAGGACAACTGACAGATCTGCTGATCCTCCCTGTCTTTCAAGTGCATTGACTCAAGCTGTAGACCCACCTTCCTGAAAAGGCAGAAAGCATGAGGAAATTTTTAATTCACTAATGGATTACTTTTTTTTGGCATTTCCTTAATGATTTGTCCATGTTTCTAAACATGAGACAATGTAAAAACTAGAAGGAAACTTGGAGTTCTGGAGCCCAGGCTCCCACTCAGGGCAGAAAGCCCTTTCTTCTTTTTGGCCCTTCTTAAACTTTGAAAGCCTGACTTCAGATTAAGTATTACCTACTATTAAACTAGCATGTGCTAGCTCCTTTCTTCTCTATCCCACCCAGTGCTCTCATTACAATACCGATTCCTGACTTTGCCCCTCTCTTTGAGCCTCCCAGACCTCATAGCCAGATCCTGATGCTCTTAGTTCCTAAGAGCTGGTGTGTTCAGTGAGCATGAAGACCATTGCTATGGATCTGTGGGGACAAGGGGAACATGAAAGGAATCAAGTTTTTTATTCAATCCTTTCTGTGTCAATAAAGATAGCTCCAGGTACATGCTAAATTCGCATTATGAGATGTTCAGAGATAGGCGTGACCAGTTTCAGTCTGGTGGTGCATTGATGTCATCAGAGACCGAGGCTTGGCGCTTTCTCTCTGTGTACCATCCCCAGGTCACTAAATGGATGCAGCTGGTCCAGAGATCACCTACAGACCCAGCAGCATCTGGCCAGAAAAGAGGGGCATGTCCTCCTGGGCTTTGTTTTGCAATTAGGGAGTAAAGTCTTCCTAATAAGCTCCCCCCTATGATTTTCCCTCCAGTCCCAGTCTATAGTCAATGCTCACGACCTAGCTATAAGGGGGATTGATGAACCCAATACCTGTTATTTTCAGAAACAGAAGTCTTTCCTGGGAGCACAGAGGAGGGTGGAGGGAAGAAAAAGATGAGTGTAGACAACCAACTTACACTACTATTCTACTAGCTACCTCACGCTTACATAGCCTCGCTAACCACAACAAAAACTTCATAAGTACTTATCTTTCATGAGCTACAGTTTCTAAGGCAAATAGAGCAAACAATGGGCTCTAGTTTAAATGGACTAGACCAGGACAAACATATATACTTATCTGTCTCTAAATGGGAAGTCTCAAAGAATTTTAACCAAAAGATTGATTAAACTAAAAAGTACCCATAGTCAGAGCAAAGGCAAATGCTTCTCATATTTGGCTAAACCAACTGACATTGAGACATTTGCCTTAACTTCCAGTAAGATTTATTTTCATTACTGTCTCTCTGGCGGTATTGTGTTGGCTCCGAGATTTACAACCTTACTTACCTTCCTAGGGGCCTGCCACACCATTGTTGTCTGGTCAAAGTCTACCCTGACATAGATGAACATGTCAGCAATGTTTTTAGGCTCCCCCAGATCAGATGAAATAAAAGAGTCCTTGGTGAGGCTGAAAACCCAGCATAGAACATCTTCATGTGAACCAGAACTTCATCTGACCTTGACCAGGTTGAGATAAGCAGCAGCAGCCAGGAGACAATGACTCATTTCTGAATAAGCAAGGATAATTTTCACACCTGTCTTTGAAAAACGTTGCCCCAGGAGTCTGGAGTTGCAGCAAGAAATCTGTCTAATTCTGAAAGCCCTTCAAAGAGCAGGGTCACACTTGCAAGTTGAGGGGTGCTGGTTCCGTTGAAAAAAAAAGGGGAGTTACAGCATTCTGCCAGAACCCCACAGCTACCACTGCTGGCAAAAACGTTCATCTGAACCCCAAAACCTCCTCCTGGTAGTAGAATGAGGCTATCATGAAACAGAGCTTTAAAAACAAAATGTGCTCTGAAATAAAAACTGAAACATTGAGTGAGTCTATCTATTTATCCATCCATCTGTCCTACCTGTATATCTGTACATACTTATACACATAAGCATCACAAGAGCTACTTAGAAAGGGTATTGTGTTTATAAAATATTTAATACCCAGAAGTTTAGGGCATGCGTAAGTGTGCAGACAAGGTTTTAAATTACATGTGTAATGCCAATTTGTCTTTTAGAGAGTGAGAATAATGATTCCTTTTAGAGTTGCTTTGGAGATAAACAGCTTAGCTATCTTCGGTTAGCTGTCAGTCATCTGTAACATTCAAGGATGAAACAGAATTTTGTTGTGTGTTTGCGGGCAATTTTCCTGAAGTCACCTGTTTTTGCTTTCTTTTTTTTCCCCCTTTCTTTCTTGGCTTCCTTCCTTCCCTCTTTCCTTCTCTCTCTCTCTCTCCTCTCTTTCTCTCTCTTTCTCTCTCTCTCTCTCTCTCCCCCTTCCTTCCTTCCTTCCTTCCTTCCTTCCTTCCTTCCTTCCTTCCTTCCTTCCTTTCTTTCTTTCTTTCTTTCTTTCTTTCTTCCTCTTTCTTTCTTTCTTTCTTTTCTTTCTTTTCTTTCTTCCTTTCTCTCCCCCTTCTCTATTAGTAAACATTTAAATGTATTCTACACTATGGAGCTTTCAGCTGTGAAATTAACCTATCCCCAGCTTCATTTGAGTAAGACCAGGTGTTTCATACTTTTCCCTCCTACCCACAGCAAAAATCCCTTAGGAAAAAGGAAGGAAGTGGGACATTTGACATTGGTGCAGTTAAAAAGTGTCAATTGACAATCTGAAAATGACCAGAGGCATTCTATCAAAACCTAGTGAAAATGATCTAATAAGCCCCAACTTTTAAAATGTAATACAAGATTCCTCTCCTTTTCTTGCTTAAAACAGAAAGGGCTCCTCCTTTCTCATATTTAAACAACAGCTATCAAAGATTTAATGATTGCACCATTGGACACAGTTCAAACAATACAGGCAAGAAAGAATGTGCAGCTGTCAAGAACCAGCCCAGTCAGAACTGCCCCAGACAAATCGCTGTACATCATCGGCTGGTTTTAATTAACAGCAGACCCCGAGTGGCTTTTTCTTCCCCCTCTTTCTTTGGTAACTTTAAACGAAGTGATTTGTAGGGTTCTGTCTTCTATAGTATCTACTCTGGTGGAAACGGAGGACGCCCATGGAAAGCACTTGAACCAAAGTTCAAAGCAGATTACAGCATCTGAAGGATACCTTACAATTTTTATCTTGGCCCTCGAAGGAAGAAGAGTGAGTGAAGTTCATTCATTTTCCCTCCTGAAGGGCTGAGTCTCTTGTGAAGAGAGTTTACGTGGTTATTCTTATACTAGATTTTTGTTAATGCTGATCTGATTCTAAGGACATTTTTATCCTGTAGTTAATGAAAAAGTATCTTATGCTGCAAGCAGCCACCGTCAAGAGAGATGTTCAGAGCTTTATTTAACAGGGGACTTTCTTAGTAAATAAAGATTTCAGCAAAGAAAGGCTTCCTTCCATGTGCAAATACTTGCTGTAGCCATTAACTAATAAAAATACTACTCATGGAAGATATCCAAGAGGCCATCCAGTCTGACCCTTTTATTCTAAAGGTGAGATGACATGGTGATCTATAGAATAAATGAGTGATATTGATGCCCAGAGACAGAACACTCTCTGAGGTCACAGGGCCTGGAGTCAGCAATGCCACGGCTGCATGGAGGCCCCCACGGAGGAAGGGGGTTAAGGATGATAAGGAAACATTTAACATATTGGCATAAAAGATGATGTTAAGAACTAACAATCCTCTTTCGTGCGATCACATCGTGATCAGTGTTTAGCGTCATAGTGACCAATCAGGTGACTGGGAAAAAACGGAATCAGAGCCCAGTGCCTCCCAATTGCCTTGAACAACTTGAACCACTTAATTTAATCCACTCCATTCATGAATTGAACACTGTTCCTCCCACAGCAGGTATTCCTGCATAGACCTAACCATTTTTCTGGCCCATGGAATGACAGTACAACCAAGTGGCCAAGATCATGGGCTCTTTAGCCAGTCTGCCTAGGTCCAAACCTTGGACCTTCCACTTACTTGCTGAGTAAACTCAAACAGATTATCTGGCTTTTCTGTGCTTTGGTTCTTCCCCTCTGAGAAGTAGGGGCGAAACTATTACCTCTCTCCTGAGGTTGCCCTCAAGATTAAATAAATTATGAATAAAACCTAGATCTATGCCAGGCATACAGTAAGTTCGATAGAAACACTGGCTATTGGGGCACCTGGTGGCTCAGTCGGTTAAGTGTCTGACTCTTGGTTTCCACTCAGGTCATGACCTCAGCGTCCTGGGAACGAGCCCCTCATAGGGTTCTGTGCTCAGCTGGGATTCTGCTTCTCCCTCTGTCCCTCTCCCCTCACTTGTGCTTGATCTCTCTCTCTTTAACAAATAAATAAAATCTTTTAAAAAAGAAGAAATGAAGCCATTATAATATTGACCTTCATCCTTCCTGATTTGATTTCCAACAGTATGACACCAAAGACCCAAGGCGTCCTCCGTGGCCATGTCATCGTTCCATAAATTAAGTGGCTCCAAGGCTTTCTGTTGTGATTTTTGATGTCTTTTGGGAAAAAAAAAATGGAGGTTTGGGATTAGTTTTTCAATTCAATAAAATTTACTGCTATTTTTATTTTTATTTTCTTTAAAGATTTTATTCATTTATTTGACAGCGAGAACAAGCGAGAGAGTGAGCACAAGCAGGGGTGCAGCAGAGGGAAAGGGAGAAGCTGACTCTCCGCTGAGCAGGAAGCCAGATGTGGGACTCAGTCCCAGGACCCTGGGATCATGACCTGAGTTGAAGAAAGATGCTTAATGACGGAGCCACCCAGGTGCCCCTCATGGCTATCTTTAAATAAGACTATCAGGAACAGGGACATGCACAACTATGATATATCACCTGGGGCCATTTTCAGGAGCAGAATGGGGGCTGAGTCAGGCATAACCCCATCCCAGAGCAGAATGTGGATCCTGCCATAAGCCTGAGCTCTATGCAGAGATTACTCAAGAAAAGTCCACAGAATATACATAGTATAGATTGCATACATCCGAACCCACCTTCCAGTTTTACTACGTAGATTCCCAATGCTTGAAAACAGCTGTAAATGAAATATTCTGGTTAATCCCATAATTTGGGAGAGAGATTACACAGATATCATACCCAGTGTATCAAGCTTTGGTGAGTTACCAGGGGTTTGCAAACTGCCACCTCTGGGCCAAATCAACCTCATGCCTCGTTTTGAGCTAATAATGTTACTACATTTTAAAGGATTGTCAGTATAACAAAATACAACAAAGACTATGCAACAGAGGCTGTAGCAAAGAGTTGACAACATTTACTCTTCGGCGAGTATAGATAGAGTGTTGACTGCCGAGTTAAATTGTAACAAAATACATGTAGCATAAAGGCTTCACAGAGCACGATTTATTTATTTTTTTAATGATTCAGAAGTCACTTCTGACTCTTGTAATATCCCAGGCTCATGATTAAGGACATCAGTTATGATTAACTGTATAATGGTTAAACGTGCGAATCCCAATATCAGATTTCCTTGGAGCCTATCTAGGCTTCAACACTTAAGTGTGTGATCTTTTTCAAGTCACTTAATGTCTTTAAGCCTTGGTTTCCTCATCTGTAAAAAATGAGCATTAGAACAGCCGCCTCTTCCGGTTGATGCGAGGATCAAAGGAGATAAAGCAGGCAAAGAACTTTGCACGTGGCAGACGTTCATTAAATGGTAGCTGCTGCTGTTATGACTCCCAGCAGAAGGAGTCTGGTTCTCTGAGCTTTCTGGTTATTTACATGTCATGTGATTGGAAACTGACAACACGGTCCTTCTGGCCAGAATGATCTATCCAGTTTCCTGACTCTACTTGCTGGCACATCCCTTATAACACATTGGAATTAGATGTGCTGCATGGGGCTGTCACATGCTAGTGGAGTGTGAAGAGGACAAACCCTGCCAGACTTCCACACTCACACTCACACCCTCCCGTCAGGCAGCCACTCAAGCACGCCACTCAAGGGCAATGTGTGAGATGCCCTGCTTTCTGCACCTTCTAGAGTCCTTATGACCCCTGGTGGCTTCAAAACCATTGTCTTGCTCCTAAAAAATTAGTTTGATTGTGGTGATTATTTCACAAGGTCTATGTACATGAAAGCATCAAGTTGTACACTTTAGACATAATACAACTGTTGTCAGTTATACCCCAATAAAGCTGAATAAAAGAAATACAACACGCCATGAACACGATACTTAAAAAGAGGTTTTTGAAATGGTGCTTAGATAATATACATAATGTGAGGGAAAAAAAGAAAGAAAATGATAGTCCTAAGAAAGAAAGAGAGAGAGAGAGAGAGAGAGAGAGAGAGAAAGCATGTGAAAATAGTTTACAGTCACAGAGGTGGGATGGGTCCACTTTTGCATCCACTGCAATTCTTGGCTAGGGCCATCCGCGGAAGCCTGCTTCTTGAATTCAGGTGCTGGAATGGAAGAAACACCTGACATATAACGTGAGTGAAAAATGAACTTTCATTTCTAGAAGCTTCTCAGATTTGGGAGGTCATGTGTTATTACAGCATAGCCTCGCAAAATCACATTCATGTAATGACCTAACAGGAAAAATCTATTTCTGTAAGGTTTTCTGTAAGTCTAGATTCTTCAAATGAAGATCATCATTTGCTCCATTTCTAAAAACAAAAAAAAAAAAAAAAAGGAGGGGGGGGGGGAAAAAAAGCAATGAAAAGAAAGAACATCCTGAGATTTGTGACTTGAAAGGCACAAGATCAAAACTTAAGAAAACGTTTACATAGGAAAACATAAAATCATAAGTTCCTAAATTCTCCTGGAAACTGTTTCTTTATCCACGTTTGAATACTCTTACATGCTCGCTTCTATGTTTCTTTAGGGGTCCAAAAAGTCTGAATTTTCCTTTAGGCTTACATGACAAGTATTTCCTTTTAACACTTCAATAAAAAATATATAGAAATTTTCCATAGATCTAAAAGGCTGACAAGCAAGACAAAATTTCCACCAAATATTGGAAATCGGCCTCCCAGATGGAACAGAGTCGAGCGAGGAAAGCAGTTTTCTTTTACAAGGTTTGGAAGCCCCATAAAATTTCTCCATCTCTCAAAACAGTCTTTGACCAAGGGTAAAAACGGCCCCGCTCTAGAGAAAAAAAAAAAATGCTGCCTGTGACTGAGAGGAAGACTGAAATAAACTCCTTGAACCTCACGCATCCTCCAATACAACATCAAAGGGCTTTTATATTTGGGGGAAGATAAAGCCACATTCCCTTCAACTTGGTTGTCAAAGACAATACTCTAGAATATTTCATGTAACTTTAGTTAAGATGTAAAACCTTAGTGAGAAATTGTTTTGAAGATTGTCTCATTCACCAAAAGCCTGTCATTTTAATAATTGATTTGAATCGCTCAGATTATCACCTCTGATGGCTGAGAGCCCTAGGATTGAATAATGAATGTAGGCTTTCTCAAGAGATGGCTCTCCTTTTTCAGTCTTAGCAAGATTCCCCACCAGCAATGTTTCTCTTCATGAAGTCCTAGGGAGATGATCCCGGGGGATTTGGTTGTACATTACATGCTGTTTAGTACCTGCCAAAACTGCAGTGAAATGCTTATTTTCTACTTCTCTTTTTTTTTTTTATTATGTTCAGCTACCCAACATACAGTACATCATTAGTTTTCAATGTAGTGTTCGAAGATTCGTCAGTGGCATATAACACCCAGTGCTCATCACCACACAAGCCCTCCTTAATGCCCATCACCCGGTGGTGGTAGGTGGGCACCCCCTCCCCCCAACCCCTCCCCTCTGTAACCCTCAGTCTGTTTCCCGGAGTCCAGCCTCTCTCATGGTTTTTCTTCTTCTCTGATTTCTTCCACTTCTTAAGGAAGCTGCTTCAGCGGGCAACGCTGCCTTGATTCTTCCATTAAAAGAGTTCATCTTTGCCCGTGGAATAAATTAGTAGAATGGGTCCAAATTTGTTGTTCCTAGAAGCAACTGTCCATACTCAACATAGAAAGCACCATTTCTTAGATACTCTGTGTGATCTCCACTGGAATTCCAGCCTGCGTGGTGGTCTCCACAGACTTTGTCAGAGGCATCTGGTGGCTCTGCTGTTGTTCTCCTGGAAATGCTCCCTTCCTGGCCCCGACAGATACAGGCATCCGTAACCCTCACCTCTGTTCTTTTATCCTCCAGTCAAAATTACAGGCATGAGAAGAAATTCATGATGGAAGTGAAAATATTTCTCTAATAATCAGGGCTGGTGTCGTATAAATGATGGTTTCGTTGGAAAGAGCATTTCTTCAGGGAGGCTCCGGAGTCCCTGGTATTCCATCTCTCCTGTGGTGATTAGTACTAACAGACCCTGTTCTTAGTGTCCATGCTCCCAGGACTGGGGTATAGATTCCTTGAACATCTCTCCCCTGCAGGGTTATTCCCAAGAAATCTCTACACACAATGGCAATTCTCTCATCCTCCCAATCGAGCGCCCTCCTCCACTGCCTTCTGAGAGCTCAACAATGGTGACTTCCTATCCCAACAGGAATTGTGATATTTTTCTCCTTTGCAGTTTTAAGGCCATCTAATAGGCTAGGCCAGCGGGTGAAGACCTTCTTATTCATCAGCCTTTGTTTCCTCTGGGTCTCATATAACCACCTGCCAGAAAGTTCACATCTTTTTAAATACATGTGATTCTCACCATGATTCTGAATATCATTATTGTTATTGTTTTGAACAGATAAGGAAACCAAGAATCACACAATTTGAGCATTTGTCCAAATGTGCAGCCAGCAGGCAGAGGAGAAGGGGTATTATTCCAAATCATTACCTTACATTGCTTCTTCTTCCAGATCCTTTCTGGACTAATTCTTTTACCCATGTCAATGTCTGCTTTTACATTATTTTGATCCCTACTAGATCTTCTGTTTCATAGAATCACATCTCTTCCCCCACTCCAGTCTCTGATAAATCTCATCTCGTTCCTGCATCCATGCTTTTTCCTAACCAATGTTTACTAAACATCTACGTCATCCAACCTACTCCCAACAGCGTCCTCCTTTATTACCAAAGCCAAATGTTGACAACAGACTCGTCCTGTTAACAGTCTTTCCAAAAATCGTCAAGATGTCAAACTGGCAGAGTCCAACTGTAGACTCTATACAGAAAGTAAAGAGCTGAAGGGCTCAGATTTTCACCAGGTTCTTAGGGAGCTGAAAGCATAAGTCTCTGTCATTTTCTCCTCTCTATCTTGCAGGCTTCCCAGCAGCTTCCCATAGTCTGGGAATAGGGGACATTACTAGACTATCTGTGACCTATGTGACATTAGTGGTTTGGAGATGGGGGGAGGGTAAAAGAAGGGTCTGCCAGAAGTAGGGACTGAAGCAATCTTTAGCACTGTTATAATCTTTTAGAAATGCCTTCCTCAAAATCATGCACTTCTTATAATCTTGCACCTCTCAGGCATCTTCCCACATAATCCCTGTGTATCTCTCTTGGGACCATTTTTTATGATGAGATTTAGTTGTGGGGGGGAGTTTTACATTGGATGACCCGTATTGTATTCTATGGGGCATACCGGATTTCTAAAAGCAATATTTTGTTAATTTGATAACCTGATGTCACTTGGGTTGAAATATCCTCAACATTATAAGGAACCTTGGGATTTCTCTTTTCAGTTCCTTTTAATTTTTTTCCAACATTTTTAAAATGAAATTTGCAATCATATAAAAACTTGGAAGGATTGTAGAGAAAATCTCCATATGCACTGCCTAGATCCTACAACCAATGGTTCACCATGTTTGCTTTCTTATATATCTAACTATTCATCTCTTTATCAGTCCATATTATTTTTGATGCATTTTGAAGCAAATTGCAGACATCAGTACGCTTTATCTGTAAACATTACCATATGCATACCATTAACTAGAGTTCAATATTTGTTTATGTATTTTTTTAAGGGAAAAAAACTCTCTGCAGTGAAATGCATAAATCTTACTGTCACTTTCTAAAAGTTTCAACCAATGCAGACAGGTATATAATGCAACCCTTATCAAGATATAGAAAAAGACCAGTGCCCACAGAGTTCTCTCATGGCCCTTTCCCACTCAATCCCAGTCAAACTCAGAGGCAACCTCTTGTTCCTTTTACTTTCCATTATACATGAAATCCTATTTTCCAAAAGGAAAGTAATTCAGGGTTTACATCCATACCATCGCTGGAATTTTGAGACAAGTCATCTATTACAACTTAGAGTATAGGATTCTCATCAGTAGGAACCTCACTCTTGCCTCTGATCACAGCTAAATCCATTTGTCTTTTCTCTAGCCAAGTGTTTTCTTCCACCATTGGCTGATGGTTCATCCATCTTTCTGTGATTTCCAAAGCTGCTTGAACAATTCCAAGGAAGTTAAGACTGGCACTCTGAGTTTTCCCTGTTTAGGTTTTACAGCTTCCATCTTGCAATTGAAGCTTCCTGTTTGACTTTGGACATGATCTTATTATTGGGAAATGATTGTGCATCATGTACAAGGATCACTTGTGGCAGGCAGAGACTGAAGATGGTTCTGGACTCATTCATGAGGCTTCTTGGCACCACTGGGCATTGCTCATTTGACACGGGGTATTGTAGAGTGATAGGGGCACCTGCTAAGCTATACAGCACAATGTTCAATTCAGTTCCAGTCATTAGTCATGTGGCACATGCTTCTGACTAAGCTGATTTCGTGCGTGTGTCACAGGATGCCACGCAGCGGAGTGACCTTTTACAATATGAGCTGGTACATTCCGTTGTAATCAGTGAGTTTTTGTTGGATTTTCTGCTCTAGAAATCTGCCAAATAAAATTTGTAGGAGAAAGAAAAGTCAATCCATAATCGAGCACTCCCATCTTGGTGGAGGAGGAAGCTGGCGAGAAGCCACAAGCATGGGTTCAAGTCATTCACTTGCCTCTGAGTTGTCCTTGGGCAAAAATATGAGAAAAGAGGGGGCTGTTAATAACATCTCTCTGGCTTGCCTCAAAAGAAGTTGTAAGTATTCCCTCAGCAGATAGAGAGGAATTCTTTTAAAAATAAAAAGGCATAACACAAAGCAAGGTGCTGTCAGAATTCTCAGGCTCCTTTGGAGGTATGTTTTCCATGTGGTAGGCCACAAACTAAACAGGTTAATCCTGTAGTTCTCTCCCAGATAAAGGTAGGCTCTAGGTCCTCACTGGAGATACCAGAGCATAGACCAAGTGTAGCATAATAGTAATAACAATAATTGCTAATATTTCTTGGTACTTACTATAGCAGTTAGATTCCTAGCAGGAAGCAGATGGCCCACCACCAAACTGTGGGAATTGGGGAGAATTTAATGAAACTACTTACAGATGTGTACAGTGGAGAAACCAATAGGGAATGGTGATGTGCCCAGGGACTAGTGATCTCTAGGTTTGAAAGAGCAAGAAGACTGGTGTCCTCCAGCCTGCTAAGAGCTGGAACTGCCGAAGAGGGACCATCCAATAGGAGTTGTGTCTGGAATTGGCATTGCCCTATAGAGGGTGACTCTGGGAGTCTACCTTTCCATGTTTGTCCTTGGTACGAGCCTCACTGAGAACAGAGATTCTAGTGCTAGCTTCTTGGGGTGTCCTCACAACTTGAGGAGCCTCAGGGCAGAGAGCCAGCTGAGGCTAGGGTGAGTGGGGCTGGGACCCTTCCTGTCTACATCTGCCCACACAAACTCAGAATGGACTCCCTCCTGCCCAAGGCTACAGCAGCCCATTATTTTGGTGGGGGGAGAAGTCCTCCCATGTGGGCTCAAGCTGCTGTCTCTGGCCCAGGGCACTAGGGGCTTTCACACCTCTTTCTTCTAGTGCCCAGATACCTTCCACATGTTGTATACATGGGGAGGGGTGGGAGGAGGGGGGCTAAATCATTTCCTTCTTTTTTATTCTACTGATTGGTTGCATATGCCCATTCTGTGGGGGTCTATCCTATCCAAAGCATCTGACACACCCGGAGACCATCTGAGCAAGCTTGGAAAGCTCAAGACCTGGAAGTCAGACATGGACAGAACCACATGGGTTCGGGGAAGCTGGAATGCCTCCTTGTTCCCAGGGGCAGGAAACACCCTCAGTTGGCACCCCATTTTCACTGAGGCAGTGAAATGAGTAGGCCTCTGAAAGATGTGCTTTTTAATCTTGATGCTATGTGATTCAGGGCAAGTTGCCTATGCCCCCCAAGCCTCACCTTCCTCATCTGTGAAATGGAACCAATACCAGCACTTACTACAAAGGGTGGTTGTGAGGGCCAAATGAGATGATGAATTCAACATTCTTTGTGTATTGTGCTCCATACTACTTAATGAACAATTCTTTCATAACTAATGATATGCTTATCATTTTGTTCTACACACATACCTAGTGAGGTGGGCGCACCCAGCAAAACACGTTACTGAGCATCTAGGGAAGAAGAGAAGCAAGGAAAGGGGGAAACTCATGAGCCAGTTGGTCCATCTTGCCTGCACAGCCCCCACCTGCTGCTGTACTATCCACACCGGAGTACTTCACATGCTGCAGTGGAGAGAAGGCAACGTCTGCTCTTTGGGGCTCAAGTTCCTCCATCACACAGGCAATCTCATCCTGAGTTAATTTAGGGAATATCTTTACTGTGGCCTCCAGGATCTCTCAACATTTTATGGAGCAGATTTATCATGCTATTGCTCTCAAGCCTCTTTTAACTCTAAGCCAGAGTTTTATTTCTTCCCCTGGACATGCCAGCAGAGCTATGTGATAGGAAAGGAAGCACCTAGTGAAGTGGGACACAAATGTGGTAAAAGGACCGTCTGCTGGTTTACTTCTGTGATACAGTTGATCCCAAAGTTACTAGAACACAGGGCACAATACTCACCTTTTAATTATACTATTGGCATCATTGTTGCCTATATAGCATTTTGTTATTAAAAGTGTTACTGACATTTCTATTTCATAAGATATCTTATACATTGAAAAAAGGTAGGTACCTTTATTTGCTTTTGATGGGTCAAGAAACTGTTGCTCATGCAGTTTTAATGACGTTGCACCAAGAAAATGGGACTTTGAACACAGCATTCACCTACCTACTCACTATATGATTTTAACAAGTTGTTATTTTATCTGAACTTCCATCTGTTGACCTGGAGATGACAATATATATTTCTCAAGGTCATTGCAAAGAAGAAATGAGGTCGCATACACAAACCACAGTGCTTGGTAACAGTGGATGATCTTACATAAAGCAGTGAGAAGTGACATTCCACAACAGGTATTCAGTAAAGGTCCCCATCCTTCATAATCCCAGGACCTGGATAGGGATTGACAAAATTTTTTCTGAAAGCGAGGTAGTAAGTATTTTCAACTTTTAGCCATAGAGACTCAGTTGCGACTGTTCAACTCTGCTGTTACATCTCATAAGCAGCCATAGTCACTGTTAAATGAATGATCGTGACTATATTTCAATAAAACTTTAATTATTAAAAAAAGAAGAGATAGACAGCAAACCTGATTTGGTTCATAACCCAGAGTCCAATGACTCCTGCCTTGGATAAGTAGTTGTGTATGGTATTATAAATGACAACACCTAGAATATAACCCCCCTATTCATCCTTTAACATTCTAGTTTCAATCCTCTCTCTTCTGTGGAAACTGTTCCTCCCCAACAATGCTGGACATACTTAAGGGTCCTATGAACTCTGCCCTTTGGACACATGGCACAGCAGCCATCTTCCCACTGTGAGAATGTAAGCACCATTTCCCAGTGGTCTGTGAGATCTTAGAAGTCAGTGGCTGTCTTTTCATCTTTCTCAAATAGTTAAAAAGTGAACAACAGTGCTTGGTATCTTCTAAGAAGATTAAAAAAAATACTGAAAGGGTTCAAACTGAAGTGGGGGGAATTGAGACTAATCAGTTCTCAACCATGGGTGATTTTCTCCTTGGGAGACATTGGACCATGATTGGAGACATTTTGGGGTGTCATGACTGGACGAGAGTGCTCTTGGCAATCACTGGGTAGAAACCAGAGTTGCTGCTAAATATTCTCCAACATACAGGAGAATGCACAAGAAAGACTGATCTGGCCCCAATGTCAGTAGTGCCGAGGTGGAGATACACTGAACTAGTAAAAATGAAGCATTTTGTAAGCTATTAGTATAAATCATGTGCACAGCACTTTATAGTTTATACAATGCTATCTACCCTATTCCCCCAAACCGTGGGGAACATCAAATGAGATTATGTACGTAAAGGAAGTCTGCATAAAGCATTAAGCTTCTGCAAAAGCAAAGTCTTTTCTGTCAGTTCACCAATCCTGAAGTGCCAACAGCAGGTAGGTTAATTCTGGAACATTCTTTAGTTTATCCGGCCCAAATCTCCCCCTTCGCTTTAAGCCCTTTTCCCATCACTCTCTTCTCAGCAGGAACAGGAGTGCCTTTGGCCACCTTTCAAATGTGGGGGAACTGGGAAGCCACACCTCAGTCTGCTTTTCTGCAGGCCAAATTATCAAATTCCTTTTAGCTTTTTCTCTGGGTCCTATTTTTGAAGCCTTTAATTATTTTAGTTTTTACAAAGATCCCCCTGTGGATTTTCTCCTAGTTTGCCACATACCTCCCACAGTAGTCAGTCTTAACCTAAAAGCGCTTCCCATTAATCTTCCCCTTGGACAGAATTACCCCATGGTTTTTGCAAGCCACACTGGCTTTCATCTTACACTCACATATGCATATAACTTTGGTGATAGTCTGTCTTCCTGCTTAAAAGAGTTTGGCTCACTTTTCTCTTTAATGTGAACGACTGAAGTGGGAAGTTGCAGTAGCTGTTGTTTTGGGGGGGCTGATCTAAAACATCTAGGTAGGCAAGGGGCACATTTCCTTGTTAAGTGTTGCCCACTTAGGGACACCGAGTGGGACATGGGAGCGGTTTCTCTCATTTGCTCATGTTATGGGTTGAGTTATGTTGCCCTAAAAAAGATATCTAGAAAACCTGACTCCCACTCCCTCAAAAATGTAACCTTATTTGGAGATGAGGTCATTACAGAGGTAATCAAGTTAAAATGAGGTCATTAGGGTGGGCCGAATGACTGGTGCCCTTATAAAAAGGGGGAATTTGGACACAGACAAACATGGAGGAAAGATGATGTAAGATACAGAGTGAGAAGATAAGCCAAGGACCAAGTTGAGAGACCTAGAACAGATCCTTCCTTAGAGCCTTCAGACTCAATGTGGCCCTTGATTTTGGACTTTCAACCTCCAGAATTCTGAAAGAATTTATTCTTTCCTTTTGGTACTTTGTTATGACACCCCTAAGAAACTAGCTGCCATAGTTTCTGCCACTGATGCCCTAACTGGAGCTCATGATCATCTCAGAGCACTTCTGCCAAGGGCTGCTCACCACTACTCCTCTGTGTATCAGATGTCGTTAGTGCTCCGCCCATTTCCCCTCAGCCTATCCCAGGGGCTACTTGTACCCAAGATGATGGCTTCCCACATCTCCTGGCTAATAACATTCTCTGACTGTGGGCACACACATCCACATACAGAACAGGCTATAAGTGCCAAAATGGTTCCAGAGTGACTCTCAGTCAAGGACAAGCAGCAGTTGTGAATAGCTCTGTGGAGCTAGTCTTCAACCCTGATAGGATCACTTGAAGTCGGATTCAACACAACTTTCCAGAAGGACCCCAGCAGACAGAGCCCAGTTTCCAGGTAATGAAACCTACTAATTCAGGCACCCCTTTCTAGTTTTGCATTTTTACTTTCTTATTTCCCCACTCTTCCTGGTGCAAATAAAATACCTGGCTCAAATCCTTACTTGGGGAACTACTTTAGAAAAACTGTACCTAATTCACCCCACAACAGAAATACGGGTGAAGAGCTGGGATCTGAGAGCCAGCACCATCTTTTTGACTGAAACCCAATGGAAAGTGAGCAGAATTCTGTACAAGGTATCCCAGAAAAGACAGCCACTTATCAATCCTGTGCCAAGTCAGAAGTCAAAGCCAAAACCTGAATAGACACTTGATAAGATTCAAAGGCCCCACCCAGAGTCACATCTGAGAATAAATAGTTTGGGGTTTCTGCCATCCAGCCACGTGGCCATTCTTAATGTTCATTTATGCACCACCCATATGCCGGACATGGAGCTATGAGCTGGAGGTAAAGGAGGAGATAAGACATATCCCCTGAACTCAAAGAGCTCGTCTTCTTGTAGGAAGAGATGAAGGTGTAAAAAAGTTTGATTGAAGTGCCATGTGTGACAAAGGCTGATTAGAACCCTGGGAAACTGAGGATGGAAGCTAGAGGGTCAGATTCTGAAGGACCTTGTACGGTGTGCTAAAGAATTTGTAAGTAACAAGTAGGGCTGGGTTCATGAACCTGTGACCTGGGCAGTCAGACAAGGTCCTGTGCTTAGAAGGGCCCTACATTTGACTTAATGTTCTCTTATGGCTATCTTCAGAGTCTTAATAATTTTTAAACAAGGAGCCTTGATTTTGCACTGGGCCCTAAAAATTGTGTATCCAGACCTGACAATAAGGAGCCAGGAAATGAAAATATTGAAGGGTGGTTTTAAGCCAGAGCTAAGAGACCATAGAGATTTCTATGGATAGCAGAGTGCTGATGGGGCAGGGTTAGGAGCCAATGGTGGTTGCTACGCTTGGGGGATTTTGAGGTGATCACTGGCCAGTCAGAGCCTCTATTTCTAATTTCATTAGGTACAGAGGCACTCAGGAGTTTAACATTTGCTTCATTCATTCATTCGTTCATTCATTCATGAAATATTAATGACTTGTTCCAAATGCTTGAATTATAGTAAGACACACTGCACTACAATATTTATTATAAAGTAGGATTCACGTTTGAGTCATGTCCACTTGGCCTGACAGTCAAGGGAGTTTAGTCGATGTTCTCTGTACCTACCATATATCAGAGTGTTTTTTACCCTCTAGTGTAATTCTTTCAACAGAAGATAAATCTAAAGCTCAGAGAGGCTTCGGTTTTTCCAGGATAAATCCAGATTTACTCAAGGTCACCTCCATGGTGGAAGTGGCGTGCCAAGACGTGCATCCAGGTCTTTCCCTCCCAGGGCCCCCTTCACCCGTCTACCCCTGCCTCCCTAACGCACCATGCACTGGAAGGGCTCCTGTAAAGTTGTCTCTAGATGTAAGGGCTTCTTAAAATGATCACTGTTTCTTACAGATTTAGGACCATATTTTATACCAGGTGTTTTTTTGTTTTTGTTTTTGTCTCTTTCCTGATTGTCCTTTAGATTTGCTTGCAAAGTATTTCCGAGTCTCTGCGGGGAAGCTCCGTGTTTCCCACAGCACAGGTGTAGCAGTTGCAGGTATGAGCTCATCCTTAATGACCATGATGCCAGGTCTTACAACAGGGAGGGCTGCTGGGGGTTGCCAAAGCGGTGTCCTCGTACCCCTATCTTGTCCTACAGAACCCGTTCTCCTCTGACATTCACACACACACACACTCACACACACACACACACACACACACACACACACACACACACACACACACACACGGCCATGGTCTCAGAGGAGGCTGACCCATGTTCAGCTTCCAGGAACCTGATGGGCCTAAGCATATCCTCTTCCTGCTGCCATGATTGGTTTAAGAATGGGCATGTGACCAGATTCTGGCCAATGAGACATGAGGGGAAATTCGGAGGCAAGATCCCTTCAGAGAAAAGATTTTTCCTAAGAAAAAGTCCCTAGTGGGCGCCTGGGTGGCTCAGTGGGTTAAAGCCTCTGCCTTCGGCTCAGGTCATGATCTCAGGGTCCTGGGATCGAGGCCCACATCGGGCTCTCTGCTCAGCAGGGAGCCTGCTTCCCCCTCTCCCTCTGCCTGCCTCTCTGCCTCCTTGTGATCTCTCTCCCGCTGTGAAATAAATAAATAAAATCTTAAAAAAAAAAAAAAAAGAAAAAGTCCCTAGAAGTTTCAGACTTCCCCTGATGTCTGTGCATAGCCTTTACCCATACAACTTCCAACCACCTCAGGAACCCTGGGTAAATCACTAAAATGTGTGTGGAGTATTTTCATACACTTTTTCTCATGTTTTTTTGAGCTGAGGTGAAATTCACCAATATAACACCACTTTGGAAATGAATGTTTCACTGGCATCTAGCACATTCTCCACGTGTGCATCTACACTTCTATCTAACTTCAAAGCGTTTTCATCACACCCCCCTCCCCCCCACCCCAATAAGCATTTCCCTCCATTTCTTCTCCTCTCAACCTCTGGCAATCAGTAACCTGCTTTCTGTTTCTGTGGATTGACCTATTCTGGATATTTATATAAATGGAATCATGCAATGTGTGACATTTTGTGTTTGGCTTCTTTCACATAACTTAATGTTTTTGAGGTACATTTATGTTGTAGTATGTATCAGTACTATATTCCTTTTTTTTTTTTTTGGCTTGAAAATATTCCATTGTCTGCACCACAAGCTGTTTATCCATCCATCAGTTGCTGAATTTTTGAGCTCTTTCCACCTTTTGGCTATTGTGAATAGTGCTGCAACGAACATGCATTTACATGTATTTGTTTGAGTACCTGTTTTTAATTCTTTTGATATATATACGTAGGAGTGGAACTGCTGAATCACGTGGTAGTTTTAATTTTTTGAAGGACTGCCAAATTGTTTTCTACTGTGGCTATACTATTTCACATTCCCACGAGCATAGCAAATACACTATCTCATTTTGCGTATGATACCAACCTGATGAGGTCAGGTTATTTTATAAAGGAGGATCCTGAGATTCAAATCTAAAATCATTCACCCATCTCAGTTTGTCATTTGATTCCATGTCTTTGAAGGAGAGTCCCATTCCTTTTTATTGCGTAAACATCTCAGCTCTTTAGCCTCCTTCTTTGGAGAGAAAGCCCACAGATTTATGATATCTATGCTTATCCAGATACTCATTTAAGAATTATGGAAAAATCCCAGCTCAGAGGCCCAGGTGCTTAATACAATGTTAACATAAATGTGAATGTTTACTTTGCAAACCCAGCATCTAGAATAATACCCAGTCCATCATAAATGCTCAAAAATATTTGTTGAGTGAATGAATCTTATGCATTCATCTAGGGGTGTCTGTCATCTAGGGTTGGCTAGATCTAGATGCTGCCTTTTCTTTCACACCCTTCTTTGCCAGTGGAGAACTGTTAGGAGAATAAAGAACTGGATGAACCCAATGTGACATACATCCAACAATGATAGACTGTCTCTCTAACCCTCTAAATTGAAAATATGCCCTTATCAGGTATGTCAGTATCTTTTAATTTGGGTGGCACTGCCTTTCTCAATCTGACTTTGTATTATTTAATCTATAAACAGATATATCACCGACGTATTTTAAACAGCATGTTCACTATTTATTTATAAATCAGTTTTCATCCCTCAGGACTTTGAAGTTTTCTTGCCAAGAAGTAACTAGTACCAACTCCAAATAACAAATACATTTTATAGTTAATAAAAGTCTTTTCAGATCAATAAGGTTAATAAGTGATACTGTCACTTGGGTATGTTGATAAAGTTAAAAAAATAAAAAATACGGCCAAGCCAACTGAAAAGCTGGAACTGAAAATTGATTATAGCATTTTGCCCCAAGGCTTTGGCAGTGATTGAAACAAAGTGTTTTGAAACAGAGCAAATTGGCATTTCTCTGACTTCTAATGTTCAGTCTCTCCAAGCTCAACACCTGGTTCAACTACACAAAACAGCCATTCAGAATTATAGTCTGCGCTTTTGTTATGCAAAAGGTAAATGAGGGCAGCATGAACTCTTCCAGGAAAAGCTGTTTTTACTTTTTCCCTAGGGAGAGCTCTCATCAAAGAAAAAAAGAAAGAAAGAAAGAAAGAGGAAGAAAGAGAGAGAGGGAGAAAGAAAGGAAGGGAGAAAGAGAAAGAAAGGAAGGGAGAAAGAGAAAGAAAGAGAGGGAGGAAGGAAGAAATGGAAAAAGAAAAAGAAAAAAGAAAATTGTTGTTGATAGGAAATCAAGAATCTTGACTATGATTGGGTTCTGAAATTATTTAATAGAAGAAAAGTTCATACAATGTTCTAAAATGTCCCTACTATAAATGATTTAAAGTGAACCCCAACCTTCTCTGTTTGGGAACATTAAGCTATGGTAGAACATTTTGAATCATTTCTGGCTGGTTCTCCTTTGCCCAGCTCTAAATCTGCAAAGACTTGCCATTATTTCAGTTGCATTTATATTCTAATCAAAATAATTTGACCAAAACAGAGGTTGGCTATTGTAAGAGAACCCACACCTCTATATGATAATAAACCTGTGAACATTTTTACATACTCATAGGCATAGATGTGGTTTATATAATACCTGGTGAATGATGCTGAAAACTGCACTTGAATTGAGTGTTCAAGGTGGCTGGCCATGCTGCCCAACTTTTTATTGTAAAAGCCTAAAGTCCAGAATGAAAGTTGAGTGAAGGAAAAGCCATTTCACCAAAGCAGGTGCATCTAAGATGCCTGCCATTTGCCTCCATGACTTGTAACTCTTTGGATCCTATGTCCCCCCTTTGGTGAGTCCCTCATTATCTTGGGTGAGAGTTAGGTACACGTGGAGCCAGGCAACTTCAATATCTAATTGAGGAGTTTTCACCAGGTGAGTACTGAGAGAGTGAAGGGATCACACATCACTGCTCCCCAGGAACCTTCTCTACCTCTCAGGACAGGTTTCATTCCCTCCTAAGCTCATTTGGCAGCAGGCTATTGAGATGCAACTCTGTGTTAGTCCTTTGGAAATGGGATACACAGCACTGAACAAGACAAAGCCCATGTTATCATGGAGGTTACCTCACAGCAAGGAAGACAGATGAAAAGAGGCCATTAAGCACTATAATTGCTGATGATCACAAATGCTATGAAGAAAGGGGAGGAGTGACAAGAGAGGGAGCCTGTTGGTAGGATCAGAGAAAACCTTAGGAAGGAAAAAACTCTGCAAATATTTATGGGGAACACGAGAAGGAACAGTGAATGTAGATGTCCTCAGGTAGAAATGATGTGTCTTAGAAAATCAAGACTGACCAGAAGAAGAGTGACCCAGGAGGAATACCAGAGATAGTGGGTAGGGTGGGTAGGGCGCTAGCATGAGTACCCTGTAGGGCAGGGTCTCTCACCCTCAGCACTAGTGATATTTAGGACTAGATAGTTCTTTGTCATTGTAGAGGGAGGGGGGTCAGAATCCTGTGCATAGTAAGACATTGAACAGCATCCCTGGCCTTTATCCACCAGATGCCAGTAGCACTTCCATAAGTTGTGACAGCCCCAAAAGTTTCCAGACATCACCAAATGTTCCATAGTGGCAGAGGGAGGGAGGAAAAATCATTCCCAAAGGTCATGGCAAGAATAAGTGGAGGCAATGACCCTGGGTTTTACGCTAAGTATGATGGAGATCTGCTGAAGGATTTTAGCAGAGGACTGCTGCAGTATAATTTACATTTCAAAGAGAATATTCTGGCTTGTTGGCAACAAAGGTGACAGCAGACCCAGAAGTTTGGGCTTCTACAGAAGATCTAGCTTATTCAGAGAGCCCCATCTTCCTGTGTGTTCCTGTGTAACTGATCAGGCAATAAAATGACCCTTCTCTGCTGTCCAGCACCAACTCCAACAGTGGGGCCGTGACCAAATGTAGCTCCTGATGGGAAAGGCACCCCAAAACACACTGTTCAATAGATGGCTGAGGGTTCAGTGATACATAGTTAAGGCTGTGTGTTGACCAAGTAGATCTACACACACTGTACTTTGGACACATGTCCCCTCTCCAGCCTGACTATCTCATAGACTTGAGGAGCACCAACTGTCAGTACCCCCAGAAAACAGTAGATAACAAACCTTCCTATTGGAAGGTCACTATCTTCACACTGCCATTCCACTTTGGAGAAAATGCAGATGCCATCTTACCCTGGTCTGCAAGCTTCTGAAAGTCAGTGATGGGTTTTCTCACCCATGTACTCCTCTCAAGAGGTGTGTCAATCCTTTTAGCTATCTTCTTAGAGAAACTGATTCACTCCCTGCCTCTGAAGTACTGGGTCTTCAGAAACTCCATTTCATGTCACTGTTTCCCATCACAGCTCCTGTCACACAGACTGAATCGTGCCTCCCCCATTTATATGTTGAAGTTCATATGTTGAAGTTCTAGCTCCCAGTGTGACTGTGCTAAATGGTAAAACCTTCAAGGAGGTAATTAAAGTTACGTGAGGTCATAAGGCTAGGTGCCTATTTCAATAGGGCTGATGCCTTTATAAGAACAGGAGAACTCAAGAGTGGGCCTGCACAGAAAAAAGCTCTGCTTCTCACTGTGTCCTCACAGTGAGAAGTTGGCCATTTATAAGCCAAGAAGAGATCTCAGGAGACACCAGAACTAATGGCACTTTGATCTCAGACATCCAGCCTCTAGAATGGTGAGGAGAGAAACTTCTGTTGTTGAAGCCCCCCACTGCACCTCTCAGTCTTTGGTATTCTGCTATGAGTCTAGGAATCTAATGTAGCCTCCTAGCTTTCATTCTCATATGGACAATTTCACTTTACCTTCAGGATATTCATCTCAGACCTCAGCCTCTGTAGCTACTTCTAAAATTCTCATTGAAATCCTCACCACTCACCCCCTGCCCTGAGTTTTCCTCCTATAGTGCTTCTGGATTCTCCAAAGTGTAGTCTGACTTGTCTCCTTTAGTTTCCCTCACTGACTCATCTTTCCTGGCTCCACCCTTACACGTTAGTGTTCCCCGGGGTTGCGTCCTCAAACCTCCTCACATCTCAAGTCTAGACACTCTCCTAGAAAAACGCGTTTATTCCCATAGCTTTAACTATCACTTCCATGTGGATGACTCATGCATTTATTTTCCCAGACTCAATATCTCTCATCTTTTTACTTTCTGCCTCTAACTTGACCTTCCCCAATTAGGATGTCACCACCAAACCTCTCACCTAAAAGAGAAAGCTGAAAGACACCTTTGATTCTTTCTTTTCTCTTTTTCCCTAAATTCAGATGGGTCACAGGATCTTCTTGACTCCCTGTCTCCCTTCAATGTGTCATCTCCTGAATCATCCTTCTAATGCGTGTGTCTGATCATGCTATTCCCCTGCTTAAAAGTTATTAGTGGCTTTCCATTACCTATTGAGAAATCCCAAGTCCAGTTTCCATTACATGCTACCTTTCTGACATCACCTCCCCCCATTTTCTCACCCAGATAACTCTTGCTCCAGCCCCACAGACATCACATATGTTCCTTAAGCTGTTTTGCTTCCGCTGATTGTAATGGCTCCACCATCAACCGCATTCCTTTGTAAACAACCCTTCTCCTGGGTCGCTTCTCTACTTTGACAACTATACTTACACTCATCCTTCAAGACCAAGTTTAAAAGTACCTTCACCCACAAAGCCCTGTTCTCTGTGCCAGCTAGAGTCCCCTGCCCTGTGTTCTGTGTCCCCAGGGCCTTTTGCATATCTATCTCTTTTGCTTGAGTAAGCTCTTTTACTATTGTAACCATGTCATATCCATTCTTGAAACCCTAAATAATCTGGTACATTCCTAACATTCAACATGTCTCTGAAAAACATTAGTTGAATGAAGGAACAATGAATAAATACCTTCTGTGATTATCTCTGATGGAAAGCTCTTCCTTATTCTCCCATTCCTAAAACTCTGAGATTATTGTAAGGCTCATGATTGGAATGCAACAACAAAGGGTATAATTCTTTCAGTAGAACTAAATTCAGTAGAACACTTGGGGGGAGTAGAAATAAGAAGGTGTGCATTTTCAGAGTCGCTAAATGGCAAGAATTATTACCAAAATGAATGACAATAATTTTAGGAAAGTGATGAACATACATAAAATTTTGATATGTGTGCAACAACTATGCTGTGGTTTGGAAATATCTGTGATTTCTATTGGTAAGAAAGTCCTAAGTACTTATACTACTACTTCCATGGGTTAGCTCTATTTATGATTGAAGAAAAAACTACATTTATGTTAGTGGTTAGGAAAAAAAAGACATATTTTGTCCCAACCCTGTTTGTAAAATTCCTAGCCATGGAAGAACTCCTGAGATACAGAAAATCTAGTTTACTTCTACTTCCTGGATGAACTGCCCTCTGAAAAACTACCTTTAGGACACCAAGAAATATCCAGTAGGAATTCCTGGAAGGATTGCAGAGAGTATTGCCACCAGCAAGGACTTGAAAGACACAACGATGGTGATTCCCATAACATCCCCATTCAACTTTGCTATTTGTCCTGTGCAGAGACAGGTGGATTTTGGAGAATGACAGATCATCATAAGTTTATTCAGGTGGTGACTCCAATTGCAGTTGCTGTACCAGATGTAGTTTCACTGCTTGAGCAAATTAATACATATCATGGCACCTGGTATGCAACCCTTGACCTGGCAAATGCCTTTTTCTCAAAATACAGTAGTAAAGATCACTAGAAGCACTTTGCTTTCAGTTGGCAAGGCCAGCAATACACCTTCATGGTCCTACTTCAGGAGTCTATCAACTCTCTACATGACCTCATAATTTAGTTTGTGGACATCTTGATTGCCTTTCTCTTCCATGAAAGATGATACTGGTCCATATCAATGGACAGATGATATTGTGCTGATCAGACCTAGTGAGCAAGAAGTAGCAACTAGTTTTGACTTACTGGTAAGACATTTGCATGTCAATGGGTAGAACAGAAATCCAGCAGAAATTCTGGAGCCTTCTACCTAATTGAAATGTTTACATGTCAAGTGTGTGGCATCTGCTGAGATACTCCTTCTAGGGTTAAGGATAAATTGTTTCATCTGGTCCCTCCTACGATAAAAAGGAGGCGTAATGCCCAATGGGCCTCTAAGGATTTTGGAGGCAATATATTCCTTATTTGGGTGTGCTCTCCAGCCTATTTACCAAGTGACTCAAAAAGCTGCTAGTTTTGAATGGGCGCAGAACAAGAGAAAGTTCTACAACAGGTCCAAGCTGCTCTGCCACTTGGGCCATATAGTCCAGCAGATCCAATGGTGCTAGAAGTATCAGGGACAGAAAAAAATGCTGTTTGGAGGCTGGGGATGAATTGCAGTGCGGTGCCTTAGGATTTTGGAACAAAGCCCTTCTCTTCTATGTAGATAACGATTCTTCTTTTGAGAAACAACTTGGCCTGCTGCTGGGCCTTACTAGAGATTAAATGTTTAACCACAGGCCACCAAGTTACCATGTGACCTGAGCTCCATCATGAACCAGACAGTTCCTGACCCATAAAGCCATAAAGTTGGAAATGCACAGCAATACTCTGTGATCAAGTGGAAGTGATACATATGTAACCAGGCTTGCCTGAGTGGCCCTAAAACCATGGTTCAGGTTAAACAAAGAAGTGGCATAAATGTCCATGGTCCCCTCTGCAGCTACACTACTCTCTCTCTCAGCCTGTATCTATGGCTTCATGAAGAATTCCCTACAACCAATTGACAGAGAAAGAGAAGACTTGCACCTGGTTTTCAGATGTGTCTGCATGATAACCAACCATGACCTGAAAGTGGACAGCAATGGATCAGCCCCTCTGGGACATCTCTGAAGGACAACAGTGACAGGAAATCTTCCCAGTGGACAGAACTTTAAGAAGTGCACCTTTTTGTGTACCTTGCTTAGAAGGAGACATGACCAGATGTGTGATTACATACTGCCTTAGGACTGTGGCCAATTATTACGTGATAGGAGGGTCAGGAACTTAGAAAGAACATGATCGAAAAATTGGTGACAAGGAAATCTGGGAAAAGATATGTGGATAGACCCTTTTAATGGGCAAAAAAATATTAAGGTATTGGGTCCTTTGTGAATGCTCATCAAAAGTATATCTCAGCAGATGGGTATTTTAATAATCAGGTGGAGAGAATGTTCTTTTCCATGAATACCAACTGGCCACCCCAGCCACCCCATCATTCCCCATTCATATCATGAAAAAAGTAACCGTGGTGCAGGGATGGAGAATATGCATGAGCTCAGCAACATGAACTTCCACTCCCCAATGCCAACGTCGCTATAGCCACTGCTAAGTGACTAGTCGGCCAGCAGCAGACACCAACACAGAGCCCCTGATATGACATCATTACCAGGGATGATCAGCCAGCGACCAGAGGGCAGGTTGATTACCTTAGATCACTTCCATCATGGAGGAGATAGCATTTGTTCTTACTTGAGCAGAGACTCTGGATATGGATTTGACTATCCTGCATGCAGTACTTCTGCCAAAACTTCCATCCATGAACTTACAGATGCCTGATCCATCATCATAGTATTCCACACATCATGGCTTCTGATTAAGGGTCTCACTTCACAGTAAAGGAAGTACAACAATGGGCCCACACTCATGGAATTGACTCGAGTTCTAACCATATTCCCAACCTTCCTGAAGCAGCTGGCCTGATAGAATAGTGGAATGGCCTTTTGAAGACTCACAGCGCTGGCTGGGTGGAAATACCCCCAGGGCTGGAGCAAGGTTCTCCAAAGGGCTGTATATGCTCTGAATCAGTATTCAATATATGGTGCTGCTTCTCTCTTACTCAGGCTTCATGGATCCAGGAATCAAAGGGTGGAAATGGGAGTGGCACCACTCACTACTACCCCGATTGACCCCCTAGCAAAACTTTTGCTTCCTGTTCCCATGACCTTATTCTCTGCTGGCCTAGCAGTCTAGTTCCAAAGGGCAGAGAGCTTCCATCAGGAGACAAAACAATGATTCCATTGAGCTGGAAGTTAAGACTGCTGCTTCACCACGTTGGGCTCTTCATAATCTGAATGAACAGGCAAAGAAGGGAGTTACTGTCCTGGCTGGTATGCTTGATCCTGACTAGCAAGGAGAAATCAAACTTCACCTGGGTCTCCAGCCTGCTGACGGCACATCTCAGGACTTGTCAACCTTCATAACTGTGCACCAATTCCTTATCATAAATCTCTTTATACATAATAAACCACATATATGAATCCTATTAGTTTTGTTTTTCAGGAAAAACCTATTATCAAAATAGAGGGTTTTTTAATTGTAAAGAGAAACAACTATACTTCTTTAGTAAGTCATTCAATAACAACTACTGTCAAATGGAATGACTGTAATTTCAGGGTAGTGATGAGCGTACACTATATTTTATATATTTGTAACAAATATGAATGTGACTTGAGATTATCATCAATTATCTGTGATTTCTGTTGATGAGAAAGTCATGTGTTCTTCTAATATTACTGCCATCTGTTCTCTATATTCATCATTAAAAAAATGTCCTATCTGAACTAGAGGTTGGTAAAAATTAGGATATATTTTGTCCTAACCAAGTTCATAACAATCCTAATCATGGATCCTCAGGGTCCATAGATTCCAGATAAAGACACAAGGATAAAGTACCCTTTGAGAAACTAACTTTAAAGGAACATAGTAAATAGCCAGCAGGCTCTTTGATTCTCAGGATAACCAAACATCCTAAGCAATGTCATATCGATAGCAGTAGAAAAGAAATGGACCTTGGTTAAAAAAAAAAAAAATAGAGCATGAAGTCTCCATTTCCATGATTGACTGATCTTTCAGACAAAAACTAATTTTAGCCTCTTAGCCCCAAACATAGTACTGCCTTTTGACAGACATGCAACAATTATTTGCCAAAGAAACAATCATGGATAGATGTATGGATGCATCTACAAAAGTATTGCTTAAAGTTGCAAAGGGAGAAGTAGAGTCACGCAGGTTGTTTCCTTTTGTGTTTTTCTCTCCAATGTCCTCTTTCCTCTCTCCTCCTGCCATCCGTGAAGGCACAGACACAGTCTTTCCTTAGAGCAACTGCTTTGGCCATTGCTGGGCATCGTCTGCCGGAAGGGATGGGCCCCTCCACGCCAAGGCAACAGGCACAAGACGAGTGAGTCCAAACCACTTGGTATTCATTGGTGGGTTTTCCCTGGAAGAAAAAAAAGGCTACATTCCATCAGGAACTTTGCCATCTGTATGTAGGTAATTGATCCTTTTCTAAATGTGCTCAGGGAGAGCACAAGTACCCCCTCCTCAGATAAGAGGTTTCATCATTTCAAATCACCATGTTTGGTGTTAATGATCTAATGCAGGCCCCAAGAAGAACTGGAAAATGCAAAAAGAGAAACAAATGCATGTGTAATCCTCCAGCCCATATATACACCTTACTAATATTTTAGCATATTTTCTTCAAGATTATATCAAGTTTTGCATAGTTCTCTTTTTCTTTGGGGATTTTTGTCAAGGGGAATGGGAAAGGGAGATTGTATATATCGGTGATTATTTGGTTTCCTCCCCCATCACTTAATATAATGGCTTTTTTAATATACATGTAAATGTTGTCTGTATATATAATGCTTTTATTTATCAGTACCCTTTGAGTGACCAAATATTATCTCATCCGCTAATCATCATTATTAATAATACAGTTACACTGTTCCATTTTTTTCTCTGTCACAGACAAGACTTCATGTACATCTCTGCCCATCCGTTTTTCCCCTGTCCTTAGTCTTTGGGACAGCGTCCTAGAAGTGGGAGTGAATACTACATCCAAGAATGAAACTTCTTAAGGCTCTTACTATTAAGGGCCACCAAGCTGCTCTCAATATGGTTTTTTATTTTAAGTTTTAATATATTGGTGGTTTCGATTTCTAATTCTGGAGAAATTACTGAAGTCTCAAACAATTTATTTTCTTTAACGCCAGACAATAAGTCTACAACTTTCTCCGTGTTACACATGAGGAGCAGAATCATATAGCACAACATGGTAATCAAAAACACAGGCTCAGTAAGAGACTCTTGGCTATAGGGAACAAACTGAAGGTTGCTGGAGGGGAGGGGCATAGGCTATATGGGTGTAGGGTATTAAGGAGGGCACTTATGATGCACAATGGGTGTTATATGCAAGTGATGAATCACCAAATTCTACTCCTGAAACCAATATTGCACTATATGTAACCTAACTTGAATTTAAATTTAAAAAAAGAAGAGACCAGGACATGAGCATGCACAGAGGTAATATTGCGTAAACACTCTTAAACAGAAGGCTATATGCAAACCAAGGGTTCACTGGAACCCAACCATACTGATCTGGAATTTCCAGCTTCCAGAACTGAGAGAAAATAGATTTCTATTGTTTAAGCCAAAAAGCAAACACAACAACAACAACAACAACAACAAACCACAGGCTTGGAATTAATTGCACAGTCCGAAACCCCAGCTCTGCCCCTACCTGCTGGGTGATCCTGGGACAGTTATTCAGCCTCTCTGTGCCTAAATTTCTTCATTTTTAAAGTGGGAATACATCATGGTTCTTATGACATATGAATTCCATGAGAAATAAATGAGTCACTACTTGTTAGGTGGTTTAACATATGACTTCCATATGTTAACTATTATTTTTATTGTCAGTCACCAAGATCACAGTTTATAGTAATGGTAGTGTTAGAAATACAAATATATCTGATGCAGAATTTACCATCTTTTTATTTGCCTTCTACTTGTCCTACCTGTTTCTAGATCCTTTTCTCTCAGGCCTGCATTACTTTGTATAGAATATTTAACATTTGTCCTATTTTTACCCCTTTGTGAGCATGAAGGTTAATACTGGTTCACTGTTCTTCCACAGTTTACTTGGAGATGCCATCGGCCCTGACGCACCCAACCCTAATTCTTTCTACCCCAGTTATACATACAAAAACTCCTTTTCCCTCCTTCCCAGCTGATTTGCTTTTGCACACATCTTTGCATTTTCTATTCAAATATTATTATGGATCTGTGCAGTCAAAATCATTTTACTACATAGACATAATCACCTTTTCTTGCTCTTCAATCTTTCTTGCATCTTCAAGCCTCCATCTGGGACCATTTTCCTTCCTCCTGAAGAATACCACCACTATTCCCCTCCATTCCAGTTTGCCAACAACAAATCCGCTCTGTTTTTGTCTGAAAATGTCTTTATTTTGTCTTCATCCTTGAAGGGTTTTTTTTACCCCATGTAGAATTTTAGGTTGAATATTAATTTTCTTTCAGCATTTTGAAAACTTCCATTTATTACCTTCTACCTTTTATTTTATTTTACTATTTTTATTTACTGTATTTTTAAGATTTTATTATTTTGTTTTTATTTATTTATTTTTGAGGTGACAACTGTCTAATGTCCCTCCTTTGAAAATCATGTGTCCTTCTTTCTCTGGTCACTTCTCATATTTTCCCATTGTCTTTGATTTTCTGTCCTTCTCTTTGATGGGGTTTTTCTCTGGATTCTCCAGCTTCTTAAATCTCTGCCAGTTTGGAAAATTGTAAACAACGCCTCTTTCTATACTAAGTCTGTACCATTCCCTTTTTTTTTATTCTTCCAGAAAGAAACTCATCACATGTATAATAGAACTTGTCACTTCATTTCCTCTCTTACTCTTTCTTCTTTTTTCACCTTTTTTTTTTCTCTGTGTGCCTCCCTCTGGATATTTTCTCTGAATCTGTCTTTCAAGTCACTTTAATCCTTTAATATGCTTTAGTTCTTTCACTGTTTCTAATTCCAGTTACTGTAGTTTTCTAAGACTGTCCTTTGATTATCCTGACGATTAATCAGGATAAAAATTTTACATTTTGGGTGAACACCTGCATGGCTAAGTCAGTTAAGCATTGCACCACTGATACAGATGGAGTGAAAAGAAGGGCCACATGTACCCCAATGTTCATAGCAGCAATGGCCACAATCGCCAAACTGTGGAAAGAGCCAAGATGCCCTTCAACAGACAAATGGATAAAGAAGATTTGGTCCATATATACAATGGAATATTACTCAGTCATCAGAAAGGATGGATACCCAACTTTTGTATCAACATGGATGGATCTGGAGGAGATTATGCTGAGTGAAATAAGTCAAGAAGAGAAAGTCAATTATCATATGTTTTCACTTACTTGTGGAATATAAGGAATAAAATGGAAGACTCCAGGAGAAGGAAAGGAAAAGTGAATTGGGGTAAATCGGAAGGGAAAGGAAAAGTGAATTGGGGTAAATCGGAAGGGAAGACAAACCATGAGAGACTGTGGACTCTGAGAAACAAACTGAGGGTTATGGCGGGGAGTGGGGATGGATGAACCTGGTGGTGGGTATTAAGGAGGCACATATTGCATGGAGCACTGGGTGGGTGCATAAACAATGAATCTTGGATCACTGAAAAAATAAAATAAAATAAAATAAAATAAAATAAAATAAAAAATTAAAAAAAAAAAGCATCTGCCTTCCACTCAAGTCATGATTTTAGGGTCCTGGAATCAAGTCCTGCATTGAGCTTCTTATTCAGCGGGGAGCCTTCTTCTCCCTTTGCCTGTCACTCCCCCTGCTTGTGCTCTCTCTCTCTCTCTCTCTCTCTAACAAATAAGTGAATAACATCTTTAAAAAAAAATTACNCCTTCTTCTCCCTTTGCCTGTCACTCCCCCTGCTTGTGCTCTCTCTCTCTCTCTCTCTCTCTAACAAATAAGTGAATAACATCTTTAAAAAAAAATTACGCATTTTTTCTCATATCTCCTTGACCACTTATGCACCATGATTTTAAGTTCTGCTGTTTGGTAACTCTTAGATCTGGAGTCCTTTGGGGTCTGTTTCTACTGTTTTTCCTTATCACCTCCTATGCCATATTTTTGATTGACTGCCTGATGTAGGTGGCAAATCATAAATTTTATTTAAGACCTTATCTTCCTAGAGAGATGATTTACTTTTGTTTGCACCAGTGTCTTGGGACCAATTTCAAGGATTGAAGTGACCCTTAGGAAGGCTTCAGTTTCCAAAAGGCTGTTCTGCTTTCCATCCACCTTGACTCCCAGGATATAGGACTCAGTTGTCTCAACCCAGCACATGAGAGATATACCAGGACTCTTGGCAGGCCCTGAATTCCTGTTTTTCTCTCACTCACCTTGTGAAATTGGCAAAAGCTCTTAGTATATTTTCAAATTCTTCTTCTCCTCTTCCAGGTAAAGATTTTTACTTTATGGTGAAAATGACCCAAATGCTGGCAACTTCTCTTTGGGTTTCTGTCTTTCCCTGGATCTTGGCCCCACACTTTTTCATTATATCGACAGTTCTCCAGTGCCTTCAATCAGACTGTGTGTGTGTGTGTGTGTGTGTGTGTGTGTTCCAACTTTCTACTTGTCTTTAGCAGAGAGTTGAGCCAAATCATCTGGACCACCTAGTCCATTGTTTCAGGAAGTAGAAGTCTGGAATCTGTTTTTTCAAAGGTATTTTTTCTAATTACTATTATGAAAAAAGATCCAGGAAAAAAAATATGTTTAATTTCAGTATTTCCAAACTTATTTTACTACAGATTGCTTTGTTTTTGTGAAACAGCTCATGGAACAAATGTTCCATGGCATCTCAGTTTACAAAAGGCTTAGATTTCAAAAGGCTGTCCTTAAGAACTTTGCTTCTAAGTTCAAAGTGGTGTTAGACAAGGAACCATTGTATTCACGTTTATGCAAAGTTAAGTTACAAGAGAAGAACCCTGTTTGATGGTTTTGTTGTGACTCATCCCATCCCATGTAACAATTGACATTCTTTCACCACTGTCTTTTTTTGCTTTTTTAATTATTTGTACTTTTATATTCATTGTAATTGTACACATAGGGAACACCAGATTGGTCAAGAAGGCACCTGGAGATGGATATGTAATGGCATTTTTAAACATGTTTTATTTTGAACTAAGAATAGATTCACAAGAAGTTATAAAAATATTACACCAAGTCCAAGTGTACCCTTCATCAGGCTTTCCCTAGTGATGATTTCTTATATAACCAAAGTACAATGTCAAGACCCAGATGCTGACGTTGGTATAATACTGTTAAATGACCTTCAAATCTGTTCAGTTTTTAGCATTTTTTATTATGCATTCGTGTGTGTGTGTGTGTGTGTGTGTGTGTATGTGTGTGTGTAATTCTACACAATTTTATCTAGGACATGGATTCATGTAGCTACCAATAAAATCAAGTTATACAATTGTTCTGTCACCAAAGCAACGTCCTCATGTTATTCTTCTATATACTTTTAACTAATACTTTTGAAGGGCAACATCAACTATAACCATTTTACTCAACTTAACATCTTTTCTACCATATAATTGGAAGATGACATTTTTCTATTTCCTTTTTTTTAACGAAATGAGAAATAAGAAAGAAAATAAGAATTTGTCTAAAATCATGAATCGAATGAATGACACAGTTCTTGACACTCCAGTTCACAGTTCCTTACAATAGACTTTGTTTCCTCTAAGACCCCTCCTTCTTTATTCCTGTCTGGTTTGGAACAACAGGTCACCTAGAGGTCATGGTTGATAATCACAATCCACAGAGTATTTAAAGAGTATTTAATCAGAAGTTTGTGATATGAAAATCAAATACTCAACTTCGCCTGCAGCAAATATTGCATTATTCAACTTAGCAGGAGTTATAGAGTGTGTAACTTGGAAATCATTCACATAGTTACTTTTGAAAGAATGCCTAAATCTGAATAGAATTTCTAAACTCTTAGCTCAAGAGTTGATTACTTCAAAAACAAGAAATGAATGCATTGACTGTATCTACAAGTGACATTTCCTTGTTTTCTTCTTTATCATCTCTCATCTTTGGGGGTTTGCCTAAAGGTCGCCAAGTTCTGAATGAACCTAATAAGGATTCAACAGTTTTCTGCAGGGGCAGAGAATGTTTCTGGAGAGGGCAAGAATACTTAATGAAGTCCAAGAGCAGAAATTAACAATCTGGGGTTTGTACAACCCCATAAGTACTCCTGAAACATCTTTGGGAAAAAGTACTGGGTACAAAGAGGTCTAACATAATCTGTAGTGACCTCCCGGGGCCATCCAGTGTAGATCAAGGAAACTTTCACCCTAGTGTTTGCCTGCTGCAGACTATGTATGCATGAAGCCCAGGAGAACATCTGAGGAGCAAGAGGCCCTTAGAATCTCCATATGAGTGATGATTACTTTGTGCAAGTGTAGAAACACCTGGAATGGGCAGAGTTTAGGGACAAGACAGGAAAAGGCATCACCGCACAGTATGTTACATGACTCACTTCCCAACCAAACATCCCACTGGAATTACGTTGTTCGAGAGGGTGTGAAACTCTCTTCTTAGCATAGAAAATATAGCAAAGCAATTATAACCTAAGGAACCACAGCAGGATCTTAAAAACATTAATATCTCTGCCATGTTCTCTCCCAAACCACCTTCATACCCATCTTCAAAGATGTGTTGGATTCTTAGACTGGGGCTGTGGTTCAATGAGGGTTCTGTCCAATAGATTCTTGACTACAGATATTCTTATATGTGGACAGTTAACTCACATTATTTATTCACATATGTAATAACAGGTGAACTGTTCTCTGTTTAGGCCTTTTTAAATTCATTTAGTCCTTTTTCTCTGATTTTTTTTCATTATAACTAGATTTTTAAATTTTTGGCTCACAGGAGATCTACCTTCAAGGCATTTCTATCAGTTTGAAACATAATAAGCATGATAGTGCTGTAGGACAGATTTGGAAGTTGGAAGGTGCTTATCTAAACAGAGGCAGACTTGAAGACCTCAGCATTCTCTCATTTGTGCTTCCATCAGTGATGGGTTTCTCCATCAAAGGGGAGAGACTGTGTTTAATTTCCTAAGCAAGGCGAGTCAGCAGCTAGGAAAGGGAGGTCTTCTAACCCTACCAATTTGCCGTTTGGAGAACTGAGACAATTTAAGATGTGGAAAAATTTAAGTTGCAGAAAATAGACTGAAAATACTGGACATTGAAGATAATGTGCCTTTGGCAAAGGCAACATCCTTTTTCTAGGAAAAGAGCTTAAACAAGGCTTATTTAAACACACACACAACACTGAGCATATTGGATGTCAAATACCTCTTAAACAAATAACATTTGGGTGAGTTAACTGCAAAGGTACCAATTATGTATTAGATTTTCTTTTCTAAATAAAAAACTCATGGGTATAAAAAAATAAGGGGGAAAATTCACAGCTTTTTCCTCACATTATAGGGTAGAGGCCACCCACTCTGTTTGGGGGTCCTGCATACTTCACGTTGAAAGTAGATCAAAGAGCCTGAAAGCCCAAAGCTGACAATCTAAGGATATTTTTATAACCCAAGGGGGGGAAATCGCTTTGCAGTTTCCATCACACATGGAAAAGTGATTAATTATATTGGGAAGGGGAAGCTTATAATATTCAAAGAAGCCATATTAAATGCATCTATGACTCCTCATTTTATACATGGTAGAAAAGCCAAAGAGCTTCATGGTAGTGCATGGGATGGAAGTTGCATGGAAATGAACGTTTTCAACAATCTATTATTGAGGCTTACAATTTGTAGACGTTTACGAATTGTCAATGGTGGCAAAGTCTCTAAAGGTGAGTTAACATTGTTGTTGTTTACTCCAAAGGAACATTCATGGGTTTCAGGAAGGCCACGAGATAAAATATAAACTGTTACCTTAAAAGACCATCAACAATGAGTCTATTTTGCAAAAACCCCACCCAATCTAACAATGCTATCATTTTATCAACTTTTCCTTTGGACTATGCCTTCCAAAGATGGGGCTGCCCTGACTTGTAGAAACAATAAACAATCTTGAGAGATTAAAATAAATGACTGCAGGCTTCTTTTAATTTTGTGCAAACCTTTTGTGAGAATAAAAGAATCACTATCCTTAAGTAACTGTAGAATTACATCATTGATCAACTATGTCCCTAGTGGATAAGAACTCAAGGTGAGACATGGTGTATGAAAGGAATTGGTTCTTTGGTAAAAAACCCTCAGCAATTAAAACCTCCAGACAAAGGGCTTTCTCTCTGCATCCTCTGCCCTATGCAACAGCCCCCCTTCCCCACCCTACGGGTGAAAAAGACCAGAAGTTTAGTTGTGGGAACGTGACACAGCTCTGGCTATATTTTCGTTCTCTCTAAGGTTAATCATAAAAATATTATGAGCTGTGGGTTGGAAGTGGTTTTGGAGAAGTGTTTTCAGGCATTGCAAATGTTGAATAGTTAGAGAAAAACTGACTGTATTGAACTGAAAATTCGTTCAAGTGGCCTTCTTTCTCCTGCTAGTCCGCAGTGAGTTTTGGTTCTTCCTGGAGACACTTCGGGGGTTGGTTTTGTGTTGAATTTCCTGCAAACCACTGCAGAGTCCCTCTTTTGGGAAGGAAGGCAAGCTGTTAAAGGTATGTTCTGCTCAGTGGATAGTGATCTCCATGGGGACTCAGGTTGGTGGTTGGGAGTCTAGACAACTTTTCTCTGGATAGTGAACCATATGCAACAACCAATGAATAGGATTCTCTAAGATTTGCTTTGAACAGGAAAGTATTTCAAGTTGTGTTTCTGGACTAATGTCTTGCATATGTCACACTGAAGGATGAGATGACTATTTACAAGTCAAAAGGCTTTCAGCCCGCTCTTAACCAGCCCAGGAATGATAATGACAGTGATGATGGTGACAATGATGAGGATGACTATGATGTTAATAATGGCTAAAAGTGAGCAGTTACAAGGTCAAATCCCTCACCGAGCATTTTATGTGCAAATTCCCAGTTAAATGCATCAGTAATTATCTGAGGTAAATACTATTATTCCCACAGAAAAACAGGTTACAAAACCTTATATCACCAGCTCACGGCCATGCAACCAGAAAAAGATACAGCTGAGAAGGGATTCCAGATGCTGTTGAACCTTGACTCATTTTGTCATGGTTTTTCATATCAGCAATGCTTTGTGATTTTTACTTGAAATTCTTTGTACAGAACCTTTCCACCTGAAAAGCAAGTGACATTCAGACTCTGCCAACCCTCCCAAACCAAATAGACAATTTCCACTTATATAATCAGTTGTTGCTATTGACTGAATGTGTCTCCCCAAAATCATCTGTTGCAGCCCTGACCCCCAACATGATCATCATTTGGGGTTGGGTCTATAAGGAGGTAATTAAGGTTGTGAGGTCGTAAAGGTTGGGTCTTGATCCAGTAGGGCTAGTGTCCTTATAGCAGACTAGGAGACACCAGAGCACTCTCTATTTTTCTCTCTCATTCTGTTTCTCTCCCCCCCTTCCTTCCCTCTTTCTTTCTCTCTTTTCCTTCCTCCCTCCCTCCTCTTCTCTTCCTCCTCTCCCTCCTCCTCCTCTTGTTCTTCCTCCTTCTTCCTTTTCTTTTTCTCTCCCTCCCTGTCTCCCTCTCTCGCTGCCATGTGAGAACACATCATGAAGGGGGCCGTCTGCAAGCCAGGAAAAGAATCTCACCAAGAACCAAATCAACTTGAACTTCCAGCCTCCAGAACTGTGAGAAATAAATTTCTGTTGTTTACCAACCTGTTCCCCCTCATCTGTGGTATTTTGTTACCACAGTCTGAGCAGATTAATAAAATTGTCTATAAAAAAGAAATGATGGATTAAATATATGGAAAGAATTAACAAAGAAACAGAAGAAAGAAATGGAATGACTTATAAACACATAAATTGTTAGAAAAGTGACCCTGAAATCCATTATCCTCTGTTATCCACATAGTGGCTGACCTGAGACCGTGATTGAGGTCAGGGTTTAATTAATTTTGATATTTAAAAGCTTTGGTTGAGAAATAATTGGTTGGTTCATTTTTGTAATTTTTGTGATGTAGCTAGATTTTGACAAATTATGTTGGAAAAGCAGTAAAATTAGTTCAAAGTTTTTAGGATAAACACATTCTATTTGGTTCTCTGCTCCCAAACCATTATAAACCCATAGCTATGTTTAATAAAGGGAGTGACATTGGCATTAATATGTAATTTTCCAGAGCATCCAGAGAAAATACACACTGTGCTTTTAATTGTCCATATTCAGAAATGCAATTTGTATTTTCATCTTTCTGGATTAAAAGTATATTTTAGACAGGAAGAGTCTGGAGCTGTGCATGGACCAGGGATCCCTGCATTTCCAGCAAACCAGCCTGGGATCCGCTGCTGTCTAGGCACTTTGCCAACAAGAAGGAGATTGTAAATACAGGGAGGAAAATTTTGCAAACCTTTTCTGCTTAATTAAAATAAATTTTGGGAAGTACACTTAGATGAGAAGAAAGGTACTGCAACAGTATTGTTAATTTATCATCCTACCCACAAAAGGATTTGTAAAACTGCAGTAGGAATGTTCATGTGAAAACCTGTCAGGAATCCTGGCATGTGAATCCAACCACGCACGCTCATGAAGGAAGTCATCAGACTTCCTCATCAAAAGCAATGAAGAATGTTTTGGAATCCAGGTGTCATTTCCAGACACAGGAGGAAGTAAAGCCATTTTTGAAGGCAGAACTGTCAGTGATTTAGGTACTGCCTTTGTTTTTTCCTGATATGGAGAACAGAGCACAGAGAATAAGGAGTTAGGAAGAAAATTTCAAAAGTTGGGACGTTAGCAAATGTATATGGGTATTCAGGTGATTGGTTTAGGGCCATGACCTGGGGGTCTGCTGGGAAGATGGTAGTGGGTCTTTGCAGGACACAGCCTCTAATTTCTCTAGCTTTCTTCAGACTCTTCCAAAGTCTGAAGCTGTTGCAAGACAGGTGAGAAATTGGCAGGGGCACTTGTGCTAGAGGAAGTCAGGACTTTAGATATGTTAGAGGTACCAAAATTAGCTTTCCATTGCATGCATGTCAAAATGTACAATTTGGACATTTCAAGAAAGAATGTGTTTTATTTCTACTCACCTTCCAGAACAAGGCTCATGCTATGAGGCATGCAGCAACTTTTCTTTCCCTATCACCATCTCTAACCAAACTAAGCAGATTTACACTTGACCCAAATCTAAGCCTTTTTTGGGGAAAGTTCCTCCTAAGTTTCCCCAAACTTAGGACTGCAAAGTTTAGGACTGACTGCTTCACTTGTCAGTTGGACTCTTCTGTTGATAAATTAATATCAATCAATATAAGATTCTTTGAAAGGCATCACTATTGAGCAATGCAATGGAAAATTATGAATTTTGAATATTATGAATTATGAATATCAAGGGGTAGCTCAATCGGTTAAGTGTCAGACTCTTGGTTTTGGCTCAAGTCCTGATCTCAGGGTTGTGAGATGGAGCCCTGCATTGGGCTCTGCACCCAACTTGGAGCATGCTTGGGTTTCTCTCTCTCCCTCTCCCTCTGTCCCTCCCTGCCACCTGCTCACTCTCTGAAAAAAAAGGTATGAATATCAAAACTTCCCAGGTGAATGTTTCCAAGCAGCATGTACTCACTTGGAAAATTGTTCATAAGCTGTACCCTTATTTTGGGAATAAAATAATTAAATCATTCTAGAGCCAAATCAAAAGCACACCAAATTCATACAGGGAGGTTATTATTATTTCCATACAATAAGGAGTAATTTTAATTTATTCTTTATCATTTCTGGTTATTGTGGTCAGAGAGGGAGAAAATGTCCATTCTGCTCTGTGTTCTAAAATCTCTGGTTTCAGCTTCTGTTTTGTAGTAAATGTCTGTGATTGACATTCTGTGGAAACACTTGTATCATTATGCCATTTTCTAGGTACTGAAAATAGACTCTAACTGACCCTGGGGTTATTTTTAATATAAACAACTTTTTTTGTGTGTTTTTCATATTATGAAAATGATGGATATCCACTCTAAGGAAACACTGAAGAAGAAATTTTTAAATGCCTATAATTTCACCACCCAAATAGAAACATTGCTAATATGGGAGTGAGTACAAATTTTCCAACCACTGCTATTACAAATCCATTGTTTTAAGGAATATAATCTGCAAGCATGAAAAAAAAAATCATGTTCAAAGTCACATAGCTAGTTAGGGACAAGACCAGAGGATCAGTCATCCTCATTTGGTCAGGCTGTCCCAAGGTTAAAATGGAAAGTCTTACTTCCTGGAAAACCTCTCAGGCCCTGAGAATCCTGGTCTGTAGGCAAGACCAGGACTGGACCTCCAACCTAGTTTTCCATGGCCCATATGTGGTACATACATACTCACTCATACATGTTAAAAAATGAGCTCCTGTGATATATAGTTTGGTAATGTTACTCACCTTATACACATGGAATGTATTGCTATGCCAATATACGTAACTCTGCAATATAATTTTTAATCTTGCCATATTATTCCCTTGTATGTGTCAACCAAAATATATTTCACCAGTCATGTATTAATGGCTGTTTGTATTACTTCCAAATATTTGATATCATAAACATTCCTATGATACAAGAGATACTTACACATTCATCTTAATATACTTCCCTCTTAGGACAATTTGTTTGAAGTAGACTTACCAAGTCCAAGAGTACACACATATGTCAAGGCTTTTGGCATATATTGCCAAATTGCTCTGCAGAAAGATGATGCCAATTTACAATATCACCAGTAGCCAAAGTCTCCCCAATAGCAGAGATTATCGATCATGTAATCATTCATAATTTGATGAGCAGATATTAATAATTCACTGATATGTTAATTTCTATATCTTTAATTATTAAGGAGGTAAATATACTTTTATGTTTTTATTTGTCACTTGAATTTCTTTTTGTGTCAATTTTCTATTCATGGAGTTCCATGGATTATTCATCCTCTTATTGGTTTCTAACGATTTTTCTTAGAACTTACATTGCAAATATTTCCCCAAGTTTGTCTTTGAACTACCTTAGTGTTGATGGTGATGGTGATGGGAGTTATATAGAAAATTTTGATTTCTAAGTAGTCAAATGTTTTATAAATTCCAAATTTTAAATTTTTGAATGTCTTTTTTTCCCTAAGCTAATGTAATTGAGACCTTTTCCTTCACATTTAAAAGAAAACTTACATCAAGGCATTATGAGAATCAACCTAATGTGGAGGACACAGCGAGAGGTAGGGTCAGAGGCTGAAGGTCCAGCCCTACATTGCTGTCAGTCAGTGGATGGCTTTGGACACAATTTTTATGTCTTTATAAGATTAGCCTCCTTGAACCCACTGTGCACAAGTTCATTGGCACAATGACAGAAATTGCTCTAGATCTTGGGTGCCCATAGTAATCACCTGGGAGATATTAAAACTATGGACATTCAGGACACATTCCAACCCATTTAAATAAAATGTCCAGAATTGCATCTAGCCATCCCCATTCTTCTAAGGTCCCCTGTAACTTGAGACCACTGATCTGGATGGACGCTGTGTTTTCCAGACTTGTCTGATGATTTCTATAATTCCTTCCCAGGCTTCTGCCTGGGAGTTTGGATACAATACATCTGGGCTGAGTCCTGAGAATCTGTGGTATTAGTCAGTATATCAGCCATTCTTATTCTTGAGTATCTGGTGACACACTGAGCTGGGGTCCTTCGAACATAGCATTCGGTTATTCTGGACAGACTTTTTGGATGGTCTTCTTGCAGAAATCTTATTCTGAGGCTGAAGTTATCCATGAAGGCTTGAATTACATCCTGGGAATTAGCACTATGACACCTGCGCAGTCTCCTTCATACCACCACGAATTATTCAAACTGCATGGGACACTGGGGACTATCCATCCCAAACTCCTAAAAGAAACTGAAGGGAAACACCCAAAGTCACACTACTAGTCACTGAGTTCAGAGCCCAAGATAGGATTCAGATGCCTGGCTCCTAATCCCACACGATCCTTGGCTCCTCCTGGCTCAATGACTTCACTTGTGAAATGGGGCAAGAGTCTCTCCTTACACCTTCCTTTGAGAAGTGTTCCACAAATGAGTGGGGTGATGTCTGCAAGGCTTATGAGCAACTTAAATGAAAGACACTGTGATAAGCACAAAGAACTATTTTTCATATTACACTTCAAAGCTCTGCAACACCAAAAAGCCCTTTTTTATATAAATATGCAGAAACAATGGTTCAAAGGAAGTAGCCCCTCTATCCCACATTTTGTGTTCCCAGAATCCTCTCACCGTTCATTTTGTTAGTGTCGCATCAGTAATGCGTTGGCCTGGCTGGGAGTGGGAGGAAAGAACCAGATGACAAAGCACTGTTCTCAATGACCAGCTCAAGTTCAGTCTCCCGTACCACCCCTGCTGTTCATAGCCTCAGTCCCGGCTTACACAAATAATTACCTGCAGGGGCACATGCTTAATGCCTGATTACCGCTCCACACCGTGAGCTGCACGAGGTCCAGTGGGACACGTGCTCTGTATCCCCAGAACCTGGTATGGTGTCCACCCCAGGTGTTTTTGGATGAATGAATACATGAGTCCATGAACACATGACCCTGGTCAACTGCAAAGGCCGACCCCTGAGTGAGGACATCAGGGTCACTTTTATAAGCAGAAGGGATAGTTAATACTTGAAACCTATACCCCCCACATCATGGGTTACTGGGTTATGTTATCCCTTTCCTTCCCCACCTCTACTACAAAATGTATGCATGATTCTAGCTTTAATATTTAAATCACTGGGGTGTATGAGAGTCATGGGGTGTATGGGAAATAAGTGTTGAGGACTGTAGTATACAGAATTTTTAGTTATTTTGACTGAGTTATAAATGTAGATGACAGATCCCTCCCTTTTTAGCTGAGGGCCTGCTAAGGGATAGATAATATGCATTATCTCATTCATCATCCCTAAAACCCTGGGAAGTAGGTAAGACCAGCCCCATTTTGAAAATCAACAAGCCAAGGGTCAGAGTGGTTTAGGAACCAGCACAAGGTCACATGGCTAAGACTGTAATCAAGTCACTGGGTTCCTAAATTCCTGTTCTTTCTTCAATATCGTAAGGCCTCCCTGCCTCCTGAACTCAAGTTTATTTTTTCTAGACTGTTTCTCATGGTCGTACATAAGCAGGCTTTAGTTTTAAAGTTTAATCGTGACCCACGAACTCCACAATCTACAAAGAGATCAGAGAGATGGAGGATGAGGGGCAGCAAGTTTAAAAATGGATCTTCCTCATGAGGAGCAGTTAGTTACATTCATGGAAAAATGTGCAGTTAAACTCAGAGTGAAAATACCAAGGATGGCTCACTGTAGAGTGGAAATGATCAGTCAACCAACCCAGTGTTTTGTCTACATGACATAAATAACTGTTTGGGGTATTTTTTTTTTTCCACTCCATTGGCCAATTTAAGTGTACTGTGAACAGAACATTTGATTCATTCAAACTGTTTCCAAAACTGTAATTTAGTGCAATGTATGGCTTCAAATTTACCGTTAATATTTGTGATCACCCCGTCTATAAGCGTACCCACAGGAACACACGCGCCACCTTGATCACCGTCCCTTCCAAGTGCATTCTGTGCTCAATGAGGTGACTTAGTAAGTGAAACGTGGGTGTGTTTACTCTCCCTATAGCCAGGTCACATCACAAGGGTGTGTTGTCTCCCCCTTGAGAACATTTATTTATAAAGGGGTAAGAGTTTTTAATATATATGCAAAGAATGATAACGAAATGTGTCTGGCCAGCATATAATCGAGAGAGATTCCATCTAGTTTCAACAATGTAGAGCGCCAGGGCTGAGGCCATTTTTACCGTAACTCACATTTTCAGCCCTGTGAAGTTGCCGCCCACACAGGAAATGACTTGGAACAGGTGGTCCACGGAGCTTGCTGGTCTTGTCTGGCTCCATGGGTAATGCTTGTGGGCTACTGAGTCACTGAATAATTATGAGCCTGAACAAAAGGCTCTCAGATAAGCCCAAAGTCAAGACGGAGAGAAAGGCAAGGTGTAGCAAGGGACTGTCTCAGCGTGCTCACTGCTCAAACGGAGTTGATGAATGAGTGTCCCTTAGGAAACAATGCCCCTTTGGTTCTTGCTTCCCCTTGCTCCCCAAGCATCTGGGAACAGCAGGATGAGAAAAAAAAAAAAGATCCCAAAAAAACAGGTGAAGGAAGAGTAGTTGCCCACCACACCCCGGCTGTTAATGAATAGAAATGCAGTAGAAAATATCCTACGAGGGATCCCTGCTCACAGGGACAATGAGCTGTCGTGTCTCATGTGTATAAGCTGCCATGCATATCTACGTATGTGTGTTCTGGGCACGTACAGACTTTTATCTCTTTGGATCCCTCCAAAGTGATGCAGTGATGCAATTCTTCCCATTTTACAGATGAAGGAACCGAGGCTTAGGAGGCCACATACATTGCTTTAGCTTTCTGAAAGGTGGAAATGGGTGGAACTGTGTCTCCTCAGAAAAGATATATTTATGCCCAAACCACCAGGATCTTAGAATATGACTTCTTTGGAAATATTTTTGCAGATGTCATTAACCAAGGTGAAGTCATACTGGAGTAAAACAGGCCCCTAATCCCACATGGCTGGTGTCCTTACAAAAAGAACTCCATGTGAACAGAGAAAAAGAGGGAAGGCCACGTGAGGATGGAGAACTGGGGCGAGGCAGCTACGTGCCGACAGGCACCAAAGATGGCCAGCCACCCACCACAAGCTAAGACGTGGCGAGGAAGGATCCCCCTACAGGTTTCAGGGGGAGCACAGCCCCAGTAACTCTTTGATTTCAAGCTTCTGGCCCCTAGAGCTCAGAGATAATGGGTTGCTGATGTTTTCAGCCACCCAGGCTGTGGTGCTCTCTTCCAGCAGCCTCAGCACACGGATAAGGGTGGGAACTAATACTTACTGAGACCCTACCATGTGCTCTTGGGTTGACCTTTCACTGTTCCTGGAGAACCTGTACATCATGTCAAGTTCAGGAAACAGAGGCTTTCCAATTCTTCAAAGAGTAGACATTTTCATTTTACCTACATATGTAAGTCTTCACAGGATCATTTTTAAAATTTTAGCAGCAGATCTTAGGAAGCAATTGTTGGTTTGAATATAAGTATTCCAACAAAACTCTTGTAAGTGGAGAATGTGCAGCCAAGATCAGTTGAGAAGAACAAGTGGCTCTGTCAGGAAGTGGAGAAATGAGACAGAAAAGGCCATGGCCACAAATTCTGGAATATTCCTCAAGTCAGAGAGTCAGGCCTCAGTTCAGGAAAAATAACCTGGGTGAGACCCCCTCTACCTGCCACCAACTTCTAAGTTAGTAAACCAGTGTCCACAAGATCCTCTTCACTTTTAATTCCAATTGCAAGTCAGGGGTTTGGAAAGCATCTTCGGATTCCATAATTCACAGTGCTGAACACTGTTATAGTCATAGCTGTGGTTTATTATAGGGAAAGAATACAGAGTAAAATCAGCCAAGGGGAGAGGAGCACAGGACAGGGTCCAGGGGATACCAAACACAGAGATTCCAGTGGTCCTACCTCTGTGCCATCAGGACAGTGTTACCTTCCCAGCACCGATATGTGACGGGATGCAGAGAGCAGGCCAGCCAAGAAACCTCACCAGAGCTCTGGGGTCCAGAGTCTTTCCTGGGGTTCCATCACATGCACAGGGTTGAGGGGCTGATTTCACTTTCCAGCCCCCCAGGCAGAGCTGAGACCACGGGACTCAAAGGCCCTATCCAAAAGCCTGTTGGTGTGGCTCGCAGTCCCCACCCTAAATCACATTGTTATTATCTGGCTGGTGCAAAGCCCCAAGGCAAACAAAGACACTCCTATCAGGCAGGACATTCCAAGGGCTTAGTGATTACCTCCCAGAAACCGAGGGCAAAGACCAGACCCCTCTTTGGGCAAGTTTAAATTCTTTACTAGATCCTAAATTAGACACAGACTTCCATTTTTCCATAAAACCTTGCCCCAGGGAAACATCTCTGCATCCCTAATTCTGGGAGGAAGCTTTCCTCCAAGTAGACCCTCAGGATGGGAAGAGACAGGGTCACTCCGCCCTCCTGCAGTCTCCCGAGTGTTTTTGGAGCAAGTCCTGCTCGGAGCCTTCTCCCTGGTGGGTGTCTTTGTGCAGCTGGGTCCTGACCATGATTACTCTGTTGTGCTCACTGGGAGTACTGTGTTTTTAAAAACAAGATGGGCCTGGGCCTAGGAGGAGTTAGACAGCCCAGCTCAATGGGAATGGACAAAAGATAGCAGGACTGGGGCACTGGAGAGGGAGAGGAGCCAGCAGCCCGGAAGCGAGGGCTGGAGAGGGCAGAATCAAGGTTAGAGCCTGCAAAATCCTCTGCGGCAATACTCTGTACCTGAGGACAAGGGTCCCCTGGCTCAAGTTTGTGATGGGGGGTGGGGGTGGGGATACTCCTCTCTTCCTTACAAATTTTTAAAATATTTTTATTTATTTATTTGACAGAGAGAGACAGTGAGAGACAGAACACAAGCATGGGGAGAGGGAGAGGGAGAAGCAGGCTTCCTGCAGAGCAGGGAGCCCGATACGGGGCTTGATCCCAGGACCCTGGGATCATGACCTGAGCCTAAGGCAGATGCTTAACGACTGAGCCACCCAAGTGCCGCATTCCTTACAATTTCTTAATGCCAACATACAAAGCATGTGACCCTCCTCCAAAGGTGCCTGCATTAACCTAGGTAACAAGGAGGAGCCCGGGTTCCTCCTTCAGAAGACCAGGACATTCTTCCTTCCGCTTCTAGCATCACCCTCCCTCCTTCCTTCCTTCCTTCCTTCCTTCCTTCCTTCCTTCCTTCCTTCCTTCCTTCCTCCCTTCTAGCATCTTTATAAAGCCGCTGCTCCTCTTCTGCCCATAAGATGCATTCATGCATCTGTCCAATTCCTTAGATTTTATGACCAAACCTTAGACGTTATTTCTATGTTTTCGTTTAGCCCACAAACATTCGTCAGGCTCTCGGCAGTACTTTTACAACCTAGACAAACAGTACAACATGAGGGAAAATTTGCCTGAGTGACAACCCCTATCCCAGCCACCGCCTTAATGGGGATCTTTTGTGCCACAAACATTTTTGATGCAAAATGTGCCACAGGCAAAGGGACGATTTTAAAAGAGGAAAGAAATGGGGGGAGAAATTGGGAAATGAGCGTAATCATTTGCAGCCAATTTAAACGTTCCCCCACGACTTTACAGGGTTTAAAAAGATTCATTGCACGGTAAACGACTGAAAAGAAAATCTTTCTTTGACTAGAACTCCACAAACACCATACCTACAACTGAAAAGACGAGTTAAAGTTACTGAAACCACGTCCATGGATGCATGAGACCTACAGGAGAGAAGAAATGTGTTTCGAATCTTGAGTTTTGACCCATCATTTGAAATTCATTTTCTCTGACTTTTCCATAAGCCATGCCAAAGAAAATAACGGAGCCAGCCTTGGCCCCCTCGCGAAGCTCCCCCTTCGCCCGCCAGGCCCACTAGCTCTCTTGGATCGCCATGTGGCAACTCAGAGTCCTGACGATTCAGAGGAATACAGAGCCAGTGGTCTTGACGTCTGTTTTTCATTGACAAGAGCAGAAATTAGCATCACCTTCGGCCGGATTCCGCACTGTATTCCATAATGCATTAGGGGCCCCTTTCTGATTTTATTTCATACTCTGGCTTGATAGCACAGTTTCTCTTAACTTCAAAGAATGTTCTCTGCTTGAATAACTCCTCCAAGCTTGGGGAGGTTAAAAAAAAAAAGGGGGGGTCTTTATTCTAAATGGGAATTTACTACGCCCCCCAAAAAACCTGTAAGAGAAGCAAAAGGCCAAAAAATCCTTTTAAAATCAAGTAAAATAAAATAAAACCTACTCAGAACGTGGGTGAGAAATATTTCCTTTAATTTAGAATGATCCAGATTCCGCTGCGTCCTTAGACGGTGACTGGCTCCTCTTGTTGACCTCCTGACACAATCTACCGCAGACCCTGGTACTTAAAGCTAGCTGTGAATTTTTGTTTCTAACCCATTAGGGGCATTAGCAAGACTCTGGCTTTGCGTGGTGCGTTTGTGCTTTTCCAGTTTTACACAGATCCTTTATAGTATATTAATATCATGCATAATGTCAACATTTGGAAAAGCTTTGTGACTGATGGGGCTGAAAAGACATATTTCTCCAACAGCCTGTTTCCATAACTGAAGTCATTCTTCTTAAAGCACAGACCACCATATGCTTCCACTTTTTTTTCTTTCTGTTTTTATCTGGGGACCTCCGCACGTTGGATTTCAGTATAAATTTCAAATATACTAAGACAGTTCCAAAAACTCAAGCCAGCACATCCTCAGCTTCTTCTGGACCCCTCTCCTGAGGATTTATGGAGACCTTCGAAACCTCTCCTCTACAGCTGGGGTCAAACCTATAATAGGGACAGCTGATGCTTATTGAGTATTTACTATATGCCAGGCACTGTGCTAAATGTTGTATGTGTGTTGGGATATTGGGGTTCTTGAGAATTCTACGAAGGACAGATGAGAGAAAATGTAGCACAAGGCAACTTGCCCCAGGGCTAATGTGACACTGCAGGAACCCAAGACCCAAATCCACGCTCTTCATTCTTACCATATTGACTCTGTATGACCAAGATTGGCACCTGCTCACAGCAACTCACTCACAGAAGCACAAGCACACATCCCTACATAAACACCCCTTCCTGAATGCCTCCTTTGGCAGAACTCACTTCTCTTGCTAAGGGAACAGGCCCTTTTTTCCATTCCCTAGTTCACTGTGAGCCTCTGGGGGGAGGGGGGAATGGGGTCCCTTTCTTGGGACAAGGGCCATTATTATAAGATGCATCAGACCCACAACTAACTTCTGCCCAGAGCCACCCTCCGCACGACGGAGGAATAATCGAGTGCAGTAAATATTTAGTAAGCACATATTATTTATAACACCTGTCTTATGATGACGAGGGCAAAAATGTTCACAGATCCCTCCCCTTAAGCCACTCCGCATATCCCATCCTCCAACATACACATGTGCAAAATTTGGAAGGGTGGCCTTCCTGACTCTGGAGACTTTGTGGAGTGTTCCAGGGTCGTGGTGTAAGAGGGGATTGGGAAAAAAAACCAAAGCTCGACTGGGAAAGGCTCTGAGTCATTCACAGGAGAAAAGAACAAGTCTAGAAAAGAACAGGAGGTCAGGGGGAGACTGAGAAGGGAAAAGGTGGGCAGAGGCTGGAGAGTGGAGTGGGTGTTGACAGGGTTTCACTCCATCTTCCCGTGGAGCGTGAACACTTCACACTTCTTTAGGAGACCTCAGGAAGGACCTACCTTTTCCGGACCTTCTCACATGGGAACTGCACCCTTTCCAGACATGTAACTTTGAGGGGGAAGTTGGGGGTTGGAAGGGAGGCAGACTAGGTCTATGAGGGACATAAGGATGACCCTGATCTCAGAAAGCGTACAGCCTAATACACTATTTCAAGCAAATGCTAAGCAACTACAATGCAGAATAAACTAATTGCTCGTGCAAGATCAAAACAGCAATGGAAAGAGATTGATTCACAGGTGGGAGGAAATAAAAACATGGAGATGGGCTTCCATGTGTTCCCCTGGGGAGATGGGGCTGAGGCGTGAACAGAGCCTGGTGAGGTGCTGCCTGCGTGTGAGAGGGGAAGGCCCGACTCCCCATCCTGTGGCAGTCCTACCTAGGAGGAACGAAGTTCTGGAAACTCCCCAGTCTCGGACAACCTGGGAGTGCTGGTCAACTAACTTCTATCAGTACCTAGGAGTTATGGGTCCTGCCTCTGCGACCACCCTCCTGTCTCTCCTCATTCCCTCGCTGTCACCACCACGCAGGAAGGCTTCCAAAGCTCCCCTTCCTAAATGATACAGTGAAAGACCTAGCCCAAATAATAGGAGTTCCAGAAGGAAAAAACCATACCTATTGAGGAAAAATTTTAAAGCATTGCAAAAAATAAGAGAATTAAGACATCTTTCTGCAGCTAAGAAAATGGGTCAGCCTTGTCGGTCTGGTACATATTGATTACTTGTCTGGGTTTGCAGGGGGTTGTACGGAATTATGATTTTCTCCTTGATACTTACAAAAGTAAGCTTGCATCCCTGTGGGTAAAAGGCAGAGCTTCCCCCAGGCCATCTCTTTTTCTTGGTATGGCAACCCATTTGGGATGAATCCTTCCCCTGGGTTGAGTGTAAAGACATAGTAGGTGGACCATGAGTCCACTGGGAAAATACTAGACGATCACTCATGCTGGGTCCCATACAAAGGGACCAGGCCTGTAAGTTGCCCAGTCTTGGCATTCACAATTTCTTCAGTTGTGATGTTCTCTGTTCACTTCCCTTATTGTCTCAGAGTCTTTAGTAAAACTGTTTTGAATATTGCAGACTTATCTCAAATACCCCCAGGTATTTACAGGGGTGCCAGCAGATCCTTAGATCAATGCAGATGTGGCAGAAATAATCGAGTGCATTCCCAGCACCAACCCCAAGCCAAACAGATGAGGAATTACAGGAGTCACATTTTTCTAAAAGATTTTTTTGTTTGTTTAGAGTCGAACTAGGTGGTTCCTGGTTACATTTTTACTAGGGTAATTGTCATTTCCGTACACCTTACTCACTTCTACCAGTTTGGGGATAATATGTCTTTGGCTATGTATTTCCTCTGTGGCAGGTGTTTGGCAAATTGGCTTACCCTAAGCCACTGTATTTGGGAAAGGATCTGTGAAGATTACTGTCTAAGGCAGGTGTGGGTGACCTATGTATGGCTCATCTACCTCCCCTGGGAGAGAGGCCAATATCCCTTTGTACCCTGACCTACTGGTGTCCCCAACTCTTTTGGAGTCAGGCTTCTAATGTTGGCCAGAGCCACCAATGAGTGTACCCCCTTGGATGAAACTAACTTGAGAAAGGAAATATAAATGCTCATCTAAGAAATTAGACAGGGGGCTGTCTAGTTTGCATGGGCCCTGCCCACAGTGAGACCTACCCCCCATGTCCTTCCCAATCAGGCACCCACAACACAATCACTAGTCTCATGCTTAGGCACCAGTGCAAGGTGACAAAAAGTGCAAATTCAGATAATCACTTGGATTTTATCAAGTGGACTGCTCAATGTTTGATACAATGGGGATAAAAACACAGGTACCCATAAACCATAAATTGCTTCTGAGTTTTTCTGCATGGAAGCATCTGAAAATCTTCCTTCAAAGAGGAGGGTGGAATAGTAGTGCAGTTCACATCTTGCACCTGTGGAACCACGGAAGTTTCCAGAACAACCTGACTGGAACTCCTGATAGAACCATGAGCTGCTGCCCTATGCAACAGGACCAACAATGCATCAACTTCTTCCAAGTTTCTCTTTCCTCGCCTTGTTAAGGAACCCTGATGTCTTGACCCAAAGTTTCTAGAAGAGTTTGGAAATCCTCAGCCAACATGCATATGGAAGTGGCTTCACTTATGCACTGCTCTCTTGTCTTTGGAAGTCTGAAGTTCTGAATCTCTCACTCGTGCTGGTGTGTATAGGCCAAGGAAACATTTTCTTGCCAAATCAGTACATGTCAGGGAGATGAACTGAGCAGCTTCGAGCGTTTGGAATAGTCTTGATTGTTCTGACCTCAGTTCAGGACACTGATCTTGTGCTATAGAGAACCATGGAGAAAACCATGTCATGTCCAAATAGCACTCCTGACTTGTAATGTCAGGATTCCCATAGAGATGTCAGAGCTGAACATAAATCATACCAGAAGGATTGGGGTTGAACATTAGGCCAGGAAGCAAATTACCTCCTGAAGACTCTGTCAACTCTAGGACTAGTAGTTTGATAAGTGTAAACAAACAAGAAAACAAAAACCAAAACATAGGATAACCATCAATAGAAATAAATATTCCTGAAATTTTAGAAATCAGACTTCAGCATCTGCAGCTGGTCGGTTTACACAGCCCTCTGAAGATTTATACCCATGGTTTTATTGTAATCATTAATCTCGATGATCTAAGATTATGTTATTGCATTCAAGCCTCATGTGTTGAAAAGATCAAGGTGCTTAATGAAGTGCAAAATTCATCCCACTTAAGAAAAGCAACGTTTTGCTCCCAAGAGAAAAGCAGATGGAAAATGAGATTTTTTTTTCATGAAAGTTATTTGTTTTTGTTTAAAATTCTGGATTGCAGGACAAATTTGTGTTATTTTCACACATAAATAGCAACAAGTGGCAAGGAAGCAATTGAATTCCTTGGCACTGTGCCTCCCTTTCCAACTGAATACGTCCTCAGTTCCTTGAGATACAACTGCAGAACTTTCCTTACACGACTGAGGGACAGAGATAAGTAACTTGAAGACTTCCCAGGGTTGGTTTAGGAGGTAAAACACCTAGTGAGGGCTTAGAAATTCAGACCCACCACAGGTCTGTCTCCACTATCTTTCATCTTAATGGTTTATTGCTTAGCTGCAGCTAAAATTCTACTTGTTGTTTAAAAAAATACCATTTATTTCTTTTGTCTTGTGGTAAAATATACATCCCATAAAATTTACCATTTCAACTGCATTTAAGCATACAGTTAAATGGCACTAAGTATATTCACACATTTCTTTCTTCATGGTAATGATCTGGATGAGCATTAAGGAAGTGAAGAATGAGAATACACAGAGTGTGGATGTTACAGAGGATCTGGCCACATCCATGCCACATGCTATACCACTGGGGAGGAATTGTGGTAAAAATCATTGATTCTCAGTTGTCTTCAATCATTCGAAACGTTTAGAGAAGAAGCAAAACCAAAAGAAGAACAACTGTGTGAAGAAACTGTAGACACCACATACATGAATAATTTTAAATGGAGAAGTTGATGAATAGTGGGGTGGGCTCAGAATCTTTCCAAAGTAGGACTCTTTCAAACACTTGAAAAAAGAGTTTATTCACTTTTTTTTTCTTTCTCATATAGAAGAAAGCACCACAAACCCAGCCGTGTTAATGGTTGCCTCACGGAGAGGTCACTCGCAGATGACCTTGTCACTCTGACATGGTGAAGGGCAGCTAATGGGAGGCAGTGGACAGCGCAGAACGTGTTCACGAAATAGTTGTTCATTTAAACAGAAGCCAGTCTGAATATGGGATGGAGTCTTTCCCAGGGCCTGAAATTCCCCGTTTCCTGTGAACGAGCACACGAGGCTTCTGGAACAAGTACACACACTATTTTCAAAACTCGGCTGCATTGATAGCGCCATCTTATTCCTTCTTACTCCTTTTCAGATGTGCTGATGTCTTTTCATCTTTCTTGTCTGCTAGCTTGCTGAAGGCATTCCCTAAAGAAATAATTGACTACCCCCTAAAACTTTAGGCACTTGTAAAAACCACAATGGCGTGTTTCTCATAATTAATGATATAGACATTTGACACCGAAGCTGAGAGGAGGAAAGATGGTCACAAAGAAGGAGCACTGTGTGGGCTCTGCCTGCATCTTCAGCTGACTCGTGGACCAGGAGAAGAGGAACCTGAGAATTCATTTTTGTCCTTCTTCTTAAGAGCAGCTGGGAAGTGAAATATCCCCCCTTCAGGGTTGGCAATCTTGACGGTCAGCATGGATTGAGGCAGGCATTAGGACACATTACATGAGGTTTGAGTTAAAGCAAAGTAGGAAATGAAGACTTGCTGGAACGAAGTGAAGGATGACAGTGGGCTCTAGTTTTTAGTGTAATAGATGCTGAAAAATGTCATGTCACTCTTTAGGCACGAATGCTTCTGAGCAGATGTCTCTGCAGGAAAGGACTCACCCAGTGTGGGGGGAGGAGCCCAGAAGTAAGAACCAGCAGTTACACGATCAAGGCTTGCCTCTGACACTAATTGGTTGTGGAGGCCCGAACAAGGACATAAATTCAGTGGCTCTCAACTCCCCTGTAAAACGAGCCCATGTGGGCCTCGAAGGTTGACTTCAGCTCCTACAGAGCATTGCAATGTAAATCACAAAGAGAAAACCAGCCTGTGACTTTAATGGTCCCTATGAGTAGCTGCCTGAAAACCTTCCAATTGAAAACTTCCTTCTCAGGGCCACAGGGATGAGAGACGTACCTGGGGTCATCTGTTCCTTCACTGCCAGAGATATTATTTGTCAACACAGCCCTCGATGTTTGGGAGTGGTCCTGAACGCTATTTGGATTTTAATGGGAAATAAGAAGTTACCTGCAAAGAAATGACCTCTTAATGCTAAGCCTCTTCCCTAATACCACATCCACTTTCTGGTTGATCAGTTGAATCAAGCCAGGACCGGCAGGGAAGTCTCTCCACACACAATTGGGTGTCCGGCGTGCACCTTGGTCAAACAAAGCTGCCTTGCCTCTTGGTAAGAAGCAGAATCCCAGTAGAAAAGCTTGTGAGGAAAACAGAACAAAACAAAAAGTTTTTCTTATTCTGGTGTGCATTAGTCAGGCAGTTGGTGAAATGTGTAAATACCTCTACGCATATTAAAGACCATTTAAAAGAAAACTTCTTCTATACACATTCATCCTTTAGCAGAGCTTTAAAAAAATAAATCTCAGCATGTTTTATTTTCTTTATTTTTTTCATATGCTGGATAGAGGCTTTAGGGGCCTTCCCATGTCTTGGGTAGGGAAATACGCCCCGTGAACGTTTCGATAAGACGCCCTGTACTATACCCTATACTGTGTTGACGCAGTGTTAGCTGTTGTAAATGCCTAGTGTAGCCTGCACTTTTTAGAATGCTTTGGGAGCAAAATGTTTTATGACAAGTGTCCAAAGGTGGTATGCCAAGGCAGACTGAGCGTGGGGAATCTGACCTACACCATTTTAGTAGGGTGTTTTTATATCCCTGGGGCGGGGGTGAACTATGCCCTCCGTGTTACTCTAAGGCAGTTCACCCACAAAATGCCCAACCACAGCCCTCTTTTTGCAGTGCCCTCTAAGAGGAAGATGTGCAACTGACCCCTACTCTCTCGGCTCCTGGAATCTGGAAGTGGTAAGAAAAGAACAGAGGCAAGGGCCTTACTTCTCTCTCGCAGGCTCTTTTCCAGTTTCAATTGCGTGAGAGGCTTAATCTGGGAAGAAGGAGAAACAAAAAATTCTCTATTTAGGGAAGCTAAGAAAGGCAGTTATCACAGAGAACCCTCCGCTTTACAAATAGCATCTTGTTTAATACTTTTTATCTCTACGCGATTGTGTTCATTTTACAGATGAGGAAACAAGCACAGAGAGGTTACATAGATTGCGTGAAGTCACACAGCCAGCAAGGGGGCGGGAATGATAGCTGAGACAGACTAGCTGGAGAACACATGTTCTTTTTTTTTTTTTAAAGATTTTATTTATTTATTTGACACAGAGAAAGATCAGATCACAAGTAGGCAGAGAGGCAGGCAGAGAGAGAGGAGGAAGCAGGCTCCCCGCCGAGCAGGGAGCCCGATGCGGGCCTCGATCCCAGGACGCTGAGATCATGACCTGAGCCGAAAGCAGAGGCTTTAACCCACTGAGCCACCCAGGCGCCCAGAACACATGTTCTTTACAACCACTGTTCCTCTCCAAGATAGTCTGTGTGTGGGAGGGGGAGCAGAAGGGAAAGGAGAAAGCCCCTAAAATGGGTCTCATGGAGGAGGGTTTTCATATGCTGCTCTCCTGGCTTTTAGGGATGACTGCCTTCGCCTCCTTACCTTTGCCCTTACGTCCCTTGAGCGAGTCCCCTAACCATGCCCCACCCTGACTCATTCTTTATTTTTTAATATTTATTTATGTAGTTAGCTAGTTAGTTCAATTAGCAAGCATATAGTGCGTCATTAGTTTTCGATGCAGTGTTCAGTGATTCAGTAGTTATATATGTATACCACCCAGTGCTCACCCTGAGTCATTCTTGCCTGAAGCTGAAGATATAACCTTAGGTGCTTCTCCCTCCTTGGAGTCTAGTGGGTGTTGATAAATAAAAAGGTAAATAAATAAATAAATAAATACCCCAGATCCATCCTCTGATTACAACCTTGTTATCACAGTGGGGTCTGTCAATGAGTGTTCTTTCATGCAAACTGGGCCAAGCCAGTGCTGTATGCTCCCAGGCGGCTGAGCCACCCCAAGTCATAGCTCTCCCCCCACCGTGGCCCCTCCCCCAATCCTCGCTGTCTCAGTCTGTAAGGCTAAGTATTCCTCATGTGCATGCATATGTGTGTGTGTGTGTGTGTGTGTGTGTGTGTGTGAGTGTGTGTACATATACACATTTGCATGGCTGATGGGGGGGGTTGGATCATTCTGTTTTGTGCATTCTAGGAAGCTAGCAGCACCCCTGGTCTCTACTCAGTAGCTGCCAGGGGTGCCCTCCATTGTGACACCCCAAAATATCCCAGACATTGTGATATAGTCCCCAGTGGAAAACCTCCGGGCTGGATTTAGACTTTAATCCTTTCCCTACTGTCCCTGAGCCCTTCCCCAGCCCACTGCTCTACCCCCTACCCTGGACTTCGCTGTCCATGAACACACATCCCTGGTGACCACATCCTCACACACCAGTCCTGAGCCCCATTTATTTCTCCACACCAGTGACATACCCCCAGACAGGAAATCCAGAGCTGACAAGACTATTGGACCCCCTGGACGTGGTCTGTTGTGTCTGTTGACATCTCTGAAGTCCTGCTCCAGCACTGACTCACTTCTCCCAGCCCCCGTGAGCAGATGTCAGCCCTGGTCTCAATTCTGCCTTGAAGGAGCCACCATCCTTCAAATCCAAATCTTGAACTCGGATAGAATCTTGAATTTAGGAACAACCAACCAACTCTGTACCTTGACATTTTTTTCTTGGTGCCAAAATTGCCAGGGTACTGCACTCAGGATGGGGGCGGGGGTTGGAAAACAGGTAAATAATTCTTCCCCTCAGCTTTTGAGAATGTGAATCTGAATGGAACCTCTATATGAGGTGGCCGGTCTGATGGTGGCAAAAGCTTGCTTTTGTGTGTCCAACTTACAAAACCAGCTGGTGGCAAAAGAGTGAGAAAATACTTCCAAGGGTGAGGGAAGAATTTAAATAGTAAAGTTTGTAATTTAATTAACTTCTCTCTGACAGAGTCCGTCTCCTGCACAGTTTAATCTAGAGCAAATAGACCCACCTATGTTCCAGTAACTAAGTCATGGTCTTCTATATCATCAAGGTCTCTTGAAGTCTCTCTTTTTTTTTTTTAAAGATTTTATTTATTTATTTCACAGAGGGAGAGAGATCACAAGGAGGCAGAGAGGCAGGCAGAGAGAGAGAGAGGGGGAAGCAGGCTCCCTGCCGAGCAGGGAGCCCGATGCGGGCCTCGATCCCAGGACCCTGAGATCATGACCTGAGCCGAAAGCAGAGGCATTAACCCACTGAGCCACCCAGGCGCCCTCTTGAAGTCTCTTGACCTCACGTTGTGGGGTGACTCCAGGAAAGTAAGTCAGCCCATGGGGTCTGCCAGACCCATCAGGATGAGTGGAAACAGGGCCTCATGAGTTTGGCTCAGCAGTTTATGCCCACTGAGAGACATTCTTATGTTGGACGATATGATGGTTAGTTTCATGTCAACTTGATGGAGCGTAGGGTGCCCAGACGTTTGGCCAAAAGTTATTCTGGGTATGTCTCTGAGAGTGTTTCTGCATACGACGAGCATTTGAATCAGTAGACTGAGGAAAGCAGATAGCCTTTCCTAATGTGGGTGGCCCTTAACCAATGTGCCATCGATCAAATATTTGTGTCACCTGACACCCCCCCACACACCAAATTTGTATGTTGAAATCCTAGCCCCAGTGTGATGGTATTAGGAGGTGGGCCCTTTGGGAGGTGATTAGGTCATGAAAGTGGGGCCCTGGTGAATGGCATCAGTGCCCTTATCAAAGAGACCCCAGAAAGCTCGTTCACCCCTTCCATATTGTAAGGATATTGTGAAAAGACAACTGTCTGTGAACCAGAAAGTGGGTCTCAGCACATCTACTGGTGCCTTGATCCTGAAATTTCCAGCCTCCAGAACCATGAGAAATAAATGCTTGTTGATCAAGCCACCCATCCATGGAATTCTGCTATAGCAGCTTGAACTGGTTAAGACACAATCCGTTGAAGACCTGAAAAGAACAAAAAGGCTAAGAGACAATTCCTAATGCCTTACTGCTGAACTAGGTCACTGGTCTTATCCTATCTTCAGGCTCAAACCGAAAAATGAGTTCTTGGGTCTCAAGCCTGCCTGCCTTCAGACTGAAATGACACCACCAGCTCTCCTGGCCTCCAGCTTGCTGACTTCAGATCTTGGATCTTCTCAGCCTCTACAGTCACATGAGCCAATTCTTCATATATACCAAAGGTTTTATTACCCTGGAGAACTCTGATTAATTCAGACAAAACACACAATACTGATGCAATCAGAGGTGACATTACAGTTCAGTCAAGCCACTGACCATCAGTCCTCTCAGAACATGGTAGAGTGTTAAGTGATATAGTTCTCCAGGCTTCTAAGAAGCTGAGATGAAACATTTGTCCTTTCATCTGAACTTGGGTTAAGGCAAGCTACATTGAAGGAAGAAAGAGCAACACCTCAGATGAAATAAGAAAGTTCTTGGTGTTCTTAGCAAATATTGGTGATAGATTTTATCATCAAATAACTCAGATTGAAATAAAGACAATGACCATGATAATACTAGAGATCTTAGCCTATTCCATCTTTATGACAAATGCATATTATTACTAAATTAATAGAGATGTAGCATAGAAATTTTAGAAATTACATATAAGCAAAACAAAAGGAAAAAACACATCATATCTCCTGTGATCCATATCCCAGGGATAACCACAGTTAGCATTTGGTGTGCATCATTCCATTCCTGCCACACTTCATTTGTGTGTGTACACTGGGTTGTGGATGTGTATGGAAACACATACACGTACATATATATGCATATGGGGTCATGCTGGGGTATGCTATCTTTACAGTGTTCTCTATTTTTAGTTGATATAGGTCATGGATACCTTCGCATGTTATTAGACATACGTGAATGACCCACATTTCTCCATGTTTTCGTGGTAAGCAATGCCAGGTCTGGGACACTCAGGGGTGGCTTCCAGGCTTCTATGGAACCCCCAAACCTCTGTTCTCCCTGCTCCATGCTCCGCTCCTGTGCCCTGAGGGAGACACTTGAACATTCTTACATGCACATTCCCTCACCTTTGACTGGACTATTTCACAGGATCAAACTCCCTGAAGTAGAATTACAGAGTCAAAGACTATGGAGGCTGTAAAGACATACTGCCAAATTGCTCTCCAGAAAGTTCTACCCACCTACAAGCCTTCCAGCAATCTATGTGCCCCTCTCTCTCCATGACAGCAATAAACTCTTGTCTTCATGTAGTAAAGGATGTTCCTTGGAGCTGCACATTTAACAATTTGGAACCAATTAAGGGCATTTATTCATATATTTTTATATTTTTAGTTAATTAATTAATTAATTAATTAATTAATGTCCTGAGAGATCTGCATCTTCCTTCGTCTTTTGCAGCTTTGGGCAACAATGATCATCTTTTCAATCAAATTGGGCTAAAGAACAGCAAATGAGATAGACTGATGAAGAAAATGTGACTACTGTATTTTCTCCATGCATGTATGTTGTACATAGACTCAGCCCTAAGTTTCTTTGTTCAGACAGGGTTTGTGTAATTTCCCAGGACAACTACCTTTACTTTTGCTATCTCTCTTTTTAAAAAAGCAGGCATATGAGCTTTGACAAACCTTCACAAGGCAGCAGCATGAAGTAAGAGATAGAACAAGCACCTGGGAAGCAGGCCACATGGTTGTGACCAGGATCTGCCCCACAACCCTGGGGGACTGGTCAAGCCATGTGTGAGCCTATCTTTCTTCATCTCCCAGTGACAGTGGAGTGTCTAATCCTTGTAAAAAGAAGAAAATGATTCTTACCTCACATTGTTAATGTCAAGACTCAATAAGAAAGCATATATATAGGGATGTCTGGGTGTCTCAGTCAGTGAAGCATCTGCTTCAACTCAGGTCATGATCTTGGGGTCCCTCTCTCCCTGCTCTTCCCCCCCCATTTGAGCTTGCTCTCTCTCTCTCTCTCTCTCTCTCTCTCTTATTTTAAATAAATAAAAATCCTTTTTAAAAAAAGATCACATATATGTCAACATTGACAAAAACATTTTCCATTAGTATCACATTTTTAATGACATAATTAAACAGCCCAATGGTAGAACTCAGTATTCATCTGCTAGGGTTGCTATAACAAAGTTCAACAGACTGGTGACTGAAACCAGAGAAATGTAATGTCTCACAGTCTGGAGCCTGGGAAGTCCAAGACGAGGTGGCCGCAGGGTCTGTTCCTTCTGAGGTCTCTCTCCTTGGCTCATAGATGACCATTTTCTCCCTATGTCTTCACGTGATCTTACCTTCATGTATATCTCTGTGTCCAAATTTCCTTTTTATGAAGACATGAGTCATACTGGATCAGGACCCACCCTAATGATCTCATTTTATCTTGATCACCTCTATAAAGACCCTATCTCCAAATAAGGTCACATTTTGAGCTGCTAAGGGTTAGGACTTTGACAGAGGAATTTTGAGGGGACACAATTCAGCCCACAACAACTTCTGCAGCTGAAAGTAATCGAGAGCTCCTATTCCATAATAATCCTCATTCATCTGGGAGACAGGGTGAGAGAGGCGGCGTGTTCTCCCAGGACCTGGGAGGAAAGCAGTAGCAAATCCAGGAATCGATCTTCCTGGGTGAGGACATGAATCATTGACTCAGATCCTCACAATTCAGTTCACTTTCATTTCCCCACCCACTCGAGTGTACACAGACAATTTCTTCTTAATACAGATTCTCAATCTCCTCAGTGAATACAAACAGGAGGGCTGGACTCACATCCTTCTCCTCACACAAATTGCCAGCCCTCGGGAAAAGTAAAGGAAGGTTTCATGGCAGCTCAGCTAGAAGGAAAAAGTCATTTCTGGCTCACAATCAGAAAACTATAGTGTCATGTTATTGTGTTTGAACTCAAGTTATATCAAAGTACCATATCTAAATGTAAATATGACAATCCACACTTGCATCAAGGCTGGGAAGGAAGAAAATTAAATTTCATAGCTCATGTTCTATAATGCAGATATAACACCTGATGTTTTCATATAACTTATCTCAATCCACTGCATGGATTGAGATAAAAATCCATGCATTTTAGCAATTTTACATTTTGAATTCTCTTCCTCCATGCTTGTGTTTACCCACAGGGAAACTGAAGGCTGCCTCTGCATATTAGTGGGTGAAAGGGTCAGTAATTTTCTCCCAGAGTGGGCATCAGGTATTGGGAAACCCAGTAAGTCTTCAGACTCCTTGTCCCTTAGCTATTTTATCTGAAAAGTGGGGATAATTGGTTCTGTGTCCCTTTATCTCTCATCAGAGGAGGAGGCTACTAAGGGATTTGAATCAATGAAAGAAGTCCCAACATGAAAAGGGTCAATAAAATTGTTAAGATTACTATGTATTACTTCCTACAAGCTCAATCCCAAGGAAAACTTTATAGAAAGTTTAGTGTGGATAAAAATGTAGGATAGGACTCAGAAGTCAAAAAACGTGAAGAAAATGGAGATAAATTGTTTCTCAATGCTACTATAAAAGTTACAGTATATTTTAAATTAGGAGACTTGGGAAGTTCTTCCTTCAACTTCATGTAAGCTGTCACGATGGGGATTTGAGAACAAAATAAATTAGGAACTAATTTACCGAACTTGACTTTCTGGAAATGAACAAACTGAATTCCAAGGGTGCAGAATCTCCAACCGGGTTACCAGAATCAAAAGGATGACCTCAGCTTCCAACACTGTCCTTGACTCCTTCCAGCTGGAGGCCTACCAAGGCAGTGACTAACAGAAAAATCCAGGGTGCATGTCTTCATCCCAGCAATGCAGGTAGATGGAGATGGAACCATAGGAATGGTTAAAACACTATGTCCAAATATAGACACGGTGAAAGTGGAACAGTTCCCACTATCATTTCTCAAGCACTCTTGATGTTCATCCTCCAAACAAGAACAACTGTGTCATCCGGAAGCCTTCCAGTCTCCATGGCATGTGCTGGGTATTTTCCCAGAGAGCTGCTCTTGCCAGGGATTTGCTGAGGCTGGGAATATGCTTTCCACTTTGGGTTTGATGAATAATGAGCCAATGTATGGGGCTAGCAATGGGGGGTTACAAAGGAAAAATAAATAGAGCTATACTTCCATCTGTGCCTGTGTCTCTCTGTAGCTTGATTTTTGCTCACCTTCTCCAAATACCCTCTACTCACTCATTCCATGTCAAGTTCAGAAACTCTTTTTTTCCAAGATTCTGGATGGCTCTTACCCTTGGGCATGGATTCTCTTGTGTTCATAATTGTGGTCTCCAAGATATACTGAGTCTACCTCTGCAAATATTGCTCATGTATTATGCCTTTATTTTTTAGTTCAGTCCCTTATGTCATCTCTATATGGCAGCTTCCCAATTTTTCTCCCTATGTGGCAGACTCTGAGACCCATTTAGAAAGTATGCCCCACTCCTCCTCTCCATTTCTATTTTAACTCTAACTTTTGTTATATATCAACCAGAAAACTCCTGATAGCCATAGAAGATGTGTGTACCCCAGGTCAAGGGAATGAGTCTGTAACTCAGAAGATGTGAAGAGATGTCTACTGGGGACTTCTGGGGAAAATTTTTTGTCCCTGATTGTAGTGGATTGAATTGTGTCTCCCCAAAAGTTATGTTCAAACCCAAGCTTCCTGTACCTATGAACGAGACCTTATTTGGAGATACAGTCTGCATATATTCAAGTTGAGATAAGGTCATACTAGATCAGAGTTTGTCCTTCAGTCCCATCACTGGTATTTTTATAAGAGAAAGGAGAGGGGGATTTGGACATACCAACACAGAAGAAACACTCAGGGAAGAAAGTCATGTAATACCAGAGGCATTAATTGGAGAGATGTAGCTATAAGCCAAAGAATGCCAGGGATTGTCATAACCCTCAGAAGCTAGGAAGAGGTAAGGAAGGATCTTTACCTAGAGCCTTCTGAGGGAGCATGGCCTTAACAAACCTTATTTTCAGACTTCTAGCCTTCAGAAGTATGAGAGAGCATACTTCTGTGATTTTTAAACAACAGTTTGTGGTACTTTGCTACAGTAGTCTAGCAAACTAATACATTGACTAAAAAGTAAGAACATCCCACATTTTTTCAGCTCTATATTCTAATTTTCTATTTCTATACTCAACTACTCCTTAAGGGAAGGAACCATGTCTTTCTTCTTTACTCTCTGTTATGCCCACAACCCAGGAAGGACTCAAAACCATCTCTTGACTGAATGAATTAGTTTCACATTTCATAGGATATTGAGGCTTAGCAATACCACAGACTTGCCCAACAGCACACATCAAGAACACAAGAGGTTGGATTCATCCCTGGCCTCATTCTAAAAGCCCATGAATAAGAGGCTCCTGGGTGGCTCAGTTGTTTGAGCATCTGACTGTTGATTTCAGCTCAGTTCATGATCTGTGATCAGTGAGATCGAGTCCTGAGTTGGGGTCTGCCCAGAGCATGGAGCCTGCTTAAGGTTCTTTCTTTCCCTCTCCCTCTGTTCCTACCCTCCTCAAATAAATAAATAAAGTCTATGAATGAATGAATGAACAAGTGGAAGTAAGAAAACTCAGTCCAGATATTGAAAACAAAAGTCATGGACACTTGTCCACAGAAAGCTTTGATCTTTCTCCATGCTCAAAGTTCATATTTAGCCCCTCAAAAGAGCTGTATGGACGTCTCTAGGACATCCATGGAATCATTGTCAGATGACCCTCCAGCATATGTCAGTGGATGACAGTTAAGTGGTGACATTTAGCACCTTCCATTCACTTTAACCCTTAATTTTTTTTAACACTGACTGCATAGGCATGTTGACGCAGAGTGTCACAGAAAAATTACAGTGGGACCCTGTCTTTGCAGAACTTAAGCTAATGATGGAATATTCAATATGGATCAAGTTAAGAAGCCAACATACTAGTGTTAAAATATGGCATAGAACTTTTAGGCCCTTTCTGGCCAGAGGAAGGGCCATTCAAAGATTAACACTTTAAAGGGGGTAGGCAGAGAATGAAGAAGCAGCAAACCACACATCTCATATCTTCATTTCTCCCTGGTAGCATCCCACTAGATCTAGTGTACTTCTGAATGGTCCATCAGAGGTTTTTCTGAAAGCAGTGGCTGATGGCGCGTAAGGCCTGACCTACTGGGTGGGGCTGGCCTGGCTCCAGGCTGTGGCTATCTTGGCACAAGCTCCTTCCTGCTGTGCTGACAACAGCTGGAAACTGCTTTGGGAGCCACAACCCACACTAACAACTGCTGGTCGATCTTGGGAAGAGTTTCTTCCCCTGCAGACAATTCAGGTTAAAGGAACAAACATGTTAACAACCCCATCCAAAGAAAGTTGTTAATAAGTGTGAACAATGCTGATGATAACAGTACTTTCTCAGAAGACTACTTAGAAGAACATTGTTGTTCACATTTATTTAAGGCTGCTGGGGTCTTATCTAGCACATGCCATGTGCTCCCACTTATCTTCCAGCAGTTACTCCACTGCAGTCTGAACCGAAGTCCAGGTGGGCACAGCTGACCACCACATGAAGATCAGGTGGGAGCAAAGAAGTGTTTCTCTCCCATGTTTATTCTCAGAAGACATGTGTATGTGACTTAGTCATAAGAAAAACACCTTTCTAGAGCTATGGCAGCTATATTTCTATTTAGTGTCTCAAAGAGAATTAGGCCCCTATTTGCAAGAGAAGATGAAGATAGGAGGTAAGTTATCAAAGAGCCTTTGAACCCTAGGATCGTGTATAATCTAAATAGTCCCTCCTTCCCATGGCCAAGAATGGTTTCCCCAGAATCATCAATGATTTTGATCAAATGATGTCTATAGTCAGTAAGTGTGGCTATCCATTGAGTTGACCTCATAGGGTAAGGCAGGATTGGATTTGCAGTATTAAATCAAAAGATTGCTTATTTCTAAGTGAAATAACAGAACTCTGTATGCACACACAGGCTTCCAGGTTTGTGTTCACACACATGGATCATATGTACACACACATGGATGATATGGGAAGATACAACTGCAGAAAGCCTAGTGCAATGGTTAAGAGCATTGACTCTGAAGCAGCACTGTCTGAATTTGTATTCCAACTCTTAAAGGATGTGTGACCTTGAACTAAATAGTCAACCCCTCTCCTCCTTGGGTTCCTCACCTACAGAAAGAGAATAATAATAGTACATACCTCCAAGCATTCTTGAGAAGATCAAAGGAGCTGGTATGTGTGAGGAACTCAGGATAGCGTCTGGCTCAGGCAGTGCCATGTCAGTCCTTATTAACTAGAAGAATCCCTCTCTACAGGGAGGAGAATGTGGTCTCTGTGCCTCTTACTGAGCCATCCTGAGTCCAGCTGACTCACAAGTTCTACCACCAAGAGGTTATAGGTGGTGGTAAGTGACCAGTGGTCTCTGCCATGCTTGTATCACAGGGTTGACTTTTATTTTTGTTCATGTGAATATATGACTAATATTTATGTCACTTACTAGAAAGCAGGTTCCCTGGGGCCTAGAAAGTTGGAGGATGCATCATGTTTTTCTCCCCAGCATATAACATCTTGCTTCGCATATAATAGGTGCTTAATATTTGTTGAATGAATGGTAACTGCTCTTAGAGTTACTACTATTGCTACTATTACATATAACCACTGCTATTGACATTACTGTCAGAACCAAATTTGATTTTCTCTGTCCTAGAATATTATACTGAGATATAACACGAAGATTGACCAAAAACATCCACATAATAATGATAATAATAATAAACTTTGTTTTGTAAAAAAAAAAATAGACTAGAAAATAAAAGGAAAGATTAAAAAAAAAACCCAAGAAGAAAAATAATCAAGGCTTTGTTCTGCAACAAGTGTAAAATCAAATAAATACCAGCAAAATTTTGTGTGGAAAACAGAGAAAGTAATACACCTAGGTGATGCCAGGTAATTCAGTCAGGAATCACTTCCTAGAAGCCTAGAATTAGTCGTATGTCCAGATACAAAATGGGGAGACATAAAATACAGTTAACAAACAAAACAATAAAACATTGGATTTTAACATGAGAATGTGAGCACCACTACTTGCCATCATCAGGATTTAAAGAAGCAGGTGTCTGACTGGTTTAGGACAGCAAGGTCTTGGAAATGTCTTGTTCCGGAGAACCAGATTCAATCTGGGTTAGTGAGAGCCAGGCACACCTGAAGGAAAGTATGTGGCAGTGATGAGAGGATTATGCAGGACAGAGTTGGGTTGAAAATTAAAGGAAAAGCAGAGAGGGAATATGCTGGGACCACCCATCCAGATGGAGGAAGTGATGATGTTTTCCAGGCATGGATCAAACAGCAGGCCCAGATGCAGCGAGAGGAGAGGGAGATGGCAGGGGGAGGGGGTTCTGTGGGGAGAGGCCATGGGGACATCTGCTAGGAATTGACTTAGCCAAAAAAGGAAGCGATGCAGAAGTGCTTCTCTGGATCTATTCTAACCAACAAGGAAGTGTCAGGGCCCTGGAAAAAAAAAATAAGGTTACTCCAGAGCCAACAATGGGTGAGTTGGGAATTGTCAGATGGATGGTCTGGTTCTGAGAAGGTAGAGTTCTAAAAGTTTAGAGTGAAGACCAGTGGAACTCTAAGACTTGAGAATAAAATAGCAAGTTGTCTCAAAAGGAATAGAGCCCTTGTGAAAAGCATACTTCTGACTGGGAAGAAAAATGGGGAAGTATCTAAAGAGGTGGCCAACAGGAAATGATCTGGTGAAGTCAGATGTAAAAGCACTTGTACACACAGAACAATTGAATGAAGATGAATATAGATGAGAGTAAGAAATCCTGTCAGGAAGCCTTATGCTTTGAAGAGGTTTGAAATATGCTAAGGCCTAAAATGGGAGTCCAGAAAAAGAATTAAGATACAGTAGATCTTCTGTAAGAGCAGCTGGCATATACTATGAACAGTCAACAGAAAGAAATGACAACAACTCGAGTCAGTTAAATCAAACAAGCACTTATGGACTGTCTTCTCCATAAGCTACTACTAGGCATGGAGCCATGACTCTGCTCACTAGAAACTCACAGACCAGATAAAGAAAGTATATAGATAAGTAAATTATCCATCAGAATAGTAGGTTTCCATAGTGTTACATATATATATTAGGAGGAAGTTTAATTTTTGGGGGGCTTTAGTTAGGAAACATTTCATCAAGGAAAAGAATGCAAAGGTAGTTTTTTTTAAGGAATTTATTTATTTATTTGACAGAGAGAGAGAGAGAGCACGTGCACAAGCAGGGGGATTAGGAGAGGGAGAAGTAGGCTCCCTGCTTAGTGACCCTGATCGGAGCTCAATCCCAGGACCCTGGGATCATGATCTGAGCTGAAGGCAGGTGTCCCACAGAAGCAGGTTTTGAAGAGTGCTGATAGAGGCTCTGGATTGGGAAACATGAATGATTTAGGGGAATGTAGAGGAAGAGGACCCTGCTGAGGAGGGTGAAAAGAAACGCTCAGGGAAGAAGGGAGAACCTACAGACAATGGTCATAGCAATCTGTGGAGGAGAGAATTTCCAACAGCAAAATCTGCACAGAGGTTGAATGATATGAAACGGTCATATATGCTGATAGTAAGGTCCTAGTGACTTTAGGATAATTTTGGTGGAGTCGGGAACAGAAACAAGGTCCCTAGATGGTCTACAAGACAAGGTGGAGGACACCATTGTTTCCAAATTTTGCCCATGATAGGAGCTTAAGAGAAGGTGGGCACTTCAAAAAGATACAAGGTCAAGGAAGAATTTTGTGTTTTTTTCTTATTTGTAATTTCTAATTTGTTTATGCATGGAGGAATACTTAAACACAGCTAGATGGTTAGAGGAAAGGGAGAGTAGAAAAAAAGTCACTGGAAATGAAAGATAATAAGGAGGTAATTGATAAGAAAAGACCCTGGAGGAAGTAGATAGGGGATAGGAGTTGAAAGCTATATGAAGACATTAACTGTGAGAAGTGGATGTTGGCTTCTCCATGAAAATTTCAGGGCTCTGAAAACAGATTATCAGTGCTTAGTGCAGAATATGGGGGTTTACTTCATGTGGTCTCCATTTCTTTGGGAATTAAGAAGAGAAGGAATCCCCCAAGAGGGAGTAGAGAGGTAGTCCCAAGGAAGATTTGAGGACTATAGAGAAACTCTGTCTGGGGGAATGGAAGAGGGAACAGTCGTAAGGTTTGCAAAAGGACATTTGGGTAGAGTTGAGATCCCATCTCAGGCTGGAGACCATAGCTGTGTGGGACACGAGTCTACATAGCATCTGAGTTTCACAGTGGTCCAGGTGAAGACAAGGTGGATGGTTGCATTGACCCAAGGATACAGTCTGCCAGGCAAGCAGGTGGAAGGATAAGCTTGCTTGGGAATGGAAGATGGGTCATGAGATTGAGGCTACTTCATGCTAGAAGTCAGAATAGCACAGGATTAGGAGTAAACAGGTCTTCCAAGAGATAAAAGGACACACAGAGTAAGCATATAGAAGTAGGAGAGCAAGAATAATACAGTATTGTGGCAGAGAGATACCTAGATGTAAGTTTTCATAGGTGGAAAAACTCCATGCTGTATCAATGTCTAGGGTGTAGCTGTGGGAATGTGTGTCAGGGATTGGGGATCAATGGAGTTCAACATGTCAAGAAAAGAGTGTTGAATGGAAATATTTTTTTAAAAAATATCATTACTATGTTTATTGGCTCTCATACAGGGCGATAATTTAATCCTGTTTCCATGCTAAGGGGCAGGACCTAGGAGAGAGAGAGAGACATGAGGGTACAACAGAAAGAAGAGATGGTCGAGGAAAGTTCTTGAGTATGTAGGAGAACATCCAATGCAGACTAGGTGGTGGGATCTGGCACGTAAAGCAGAAACAGAGAGCAGGAATTAAGATGGGTCCAGACAGGATACAGTCTCTGGGCATTTTGAGGTGAGAAATTGAGGAGCTGGAGGTACTCCAACACTAGGCAATGTGTTGCCTGTGCCATGAGGCAGTGTCATGGAGGGAAGAGGAGGAGATCTGGAATAGCCATGTGCATCTCCTGTGACTGGCTGAAGGATCTTGGTGACTCTCCCCAATGTGTTCACAAAGGAGGCCAAGGATGTTTGGCTCCCAGTTGGCATTTCACTGGCTCTGGTTGCTAAGAAGACACAGGGGATTACCAGTGAAAACAAACATGTCTTGTAGACCAAGGACCCTGGGGTAGAGAAGAAAGGAAGTAAAGCCAAGTCGATCCTGATGGGTCTGAAACAAATTGGAGGAACCGAGGAACTGGATGATTTGACTTAACTGGATGATTCCAGACTTAACTGGAATCATCTATGAGTCAAAGTTGAAATGAAATGGCAGTGATAGGAGTTGACCTCATTACACTCAAACCGAGACATCACAAGCATCTCTAACCTGGGTAGCAAAGCTCAAGGCTTAGGTGAGCACTTGGTTCCCTGGCCACTCTGAGTGTCTGTGTAAAAGTCCACCCAGCTCACACGCAAGTGGACACCTGTCATTAACATGTTTCCTGTAAACTCTTACATGAACTGTCGACCCCTTGGGGATCTGTGTTTAAGTATTTATTATGCTCTGTATGCCATACAAGTATACGATGCTCTTTTGGAACAGGTTGCATTTTGGGAGAAGGAGAAGTTAGTCTATGTCATCATTGGCCTTACACTTTGAGGCCTATAGGGGAGGAAAGGCCTAAATAAATGTTTTCTTCAGATGAGTCCCATGGGGATGAATGACTGAATCCCTGTAATTAAGCTTTTTGACAGCCCCAGAAATGGAGGCTGGACAAATAAGTTTCATTTGTGACACTGGACTATTTAATTTATAATAATACCACAAGAAAAATAGAAAAAGTGTAATGAGCGCAGTTTTTTTTTCTCCTTAATTTAATCCAAATGTATTGGCTACGTTTTTTTCTTTATATCCTGCTCTTGAATACAATTTTTACACTCCTCTATAGGAGAGGTTTATTTATAACCAGAACAATGTGTCTGATGAAAAAAAATACCCCAGTGGTACTCTGATTTCTCCCTGAAGCCTCATATATTATAACTGAACCTGTAACAAAGCCAAAAATGCAAATTATCTGTAAAGGACCAATTTGAAATAGGACCTCAGTGAGCCCTGTGACCAGCTGTGAGTAAAGAGATGGAGTGTCATAAAGATGAAGTACATAGAACCTCTCCTCTCCCTTCCTCTCTCCATGGCCAAGTGTGGACTGCTGGTGACAGCATAAACCACAGTTCTCAAAGACCCAAAGTCACCCGGAGGACTCCAGAGTTAAAACACACCAGAAAGTTTACTTTGCCTCAGCTATATCTATGTTAGGAGTTACCTCAAATGAGAGAGATGATAGATGGATAGATGAGCAGTAGATGGGTAGATAGATGACAGGTAGATAGATAAACAAGTAGATAAACAGACATACAGTGGTGATGGACAGACAAATGAGAGTGGCCTGAACAACTCCCCAAGGGCCGATTCCTTATCCAACAAATGCAGAATCATGTAAGAATTACAGAAGATTTTCTATTTGCTGCCTACCCCCAGGAAAAACCAACACCTATTCCCTTTCTTCTTGGACCTAAAAGTCCTCTGGCGATAGGTAGTCAGTCACACCTGAGGCATGAAGTCTTTATCACTCTGGAGTTGGTACTTTTAGAACAGACCCAGGTATTGTCCGGTTTGTAGGGGGCAAGAGAGGAGAACATTTCAGAGTCCTACTTTTTATTTGACTGACAGTCTTCCTTCCTCTTCCACACCCACATATGTTACCATCCCAGGGTGAGGGAAAACAAATTTCCTTAGGTCTAGAGCTGAGTTTTAGGCTAGTGAGAAAACAGCATTATGCCTCAAGATTGAAGCAGTGAAGGAGCTGTTGTCATAGTTTAGTGCACAGAAGAAAGCCTCATAGAAAGGGCTCTACACATACATGAAAAAATGAACAATAAGAGTAGACTATTCAATTTCCTGCTTCCTAAGAAAACTAACTCAGAAATACCTTCAAGTAAAACTAAACCACATCTGTTTCAGAAAAAAAAAAAAAAGAAAAAAGAAAAAGAAAGAAAGAACCTTCTGGAAGAGTCTAAACAATAGGGCAGAGTCTACCCTCTGCTTAGATACCTTGTTAAGGTCTCAGGGATAAGACTCATGCCACTTACTGAATTGGACAAAATATTTCAAGAGATCATTAAGATGTTTTTAATATACCTGGTGGATATAAATGTGGATAAAATATAGGATTTAAAATATCAAAAATACCACGTTTCTGTCCTTGACTGGAGATTGTTGCACAAGCTCTCTAAGTGATGGATGCTATTGCTCTTAGACCATGGCAAATGGGGCACAGATACATATATACAGGATGCTTCTGTTAACGTAAGAATTTATATAGTCACAAACCCAATGACATAGATATTAACACTAGGAAAAATGTATCCCTGGCCCTCTGAGACTCAGTTCTTTCTTGCTTCTTTAGGTATGAAATCACTCATAAATATGATGCCTAAAAATATCAAACTCCCATCACGATGACCAGAGTTGACAAAATGATGTTAGAGGCCAAAAGTCAAATGTTTCAGTGTATTTTACAAATGTTATAAAAATCACCACTATAGAGTACCCAATTAAGAGAATAAATGACTTATTTTACTCAACTTATCAGTTGTTCCAGTGGACCATCCATGGTGAAGTTTATAGATGACCTTGAAATTGTTTTACATGGACTCTGGGGCAGAGGGGCAGAGTGAGCAGCTTAAACTTGACATCTTTCTCAGAAAATGACAATAAAGATCCTCTTGGCCCTCAGCTTGCCCACTGGCATCCCCCAAAGTGTAAGAAAGAGACTACAACAGAGGTGTGAGTCAGGCTCTATAACCAGCTGCCCGGGTTTGAATCCCAGCCCCTCCTCTTGATAGCTCTGTGAACACAAGCATGTCACTCAACTTTCTTAAACCTGAGTTTCCCCATCAGTTGAAGGGGGACAATGGAGTGTCTTCTCCATTTTGACAAAGATTAACTGAAGAAATGATAACTGTAGCCATACATTAAGTACTCAAGAAGGGCTTTCAATTATCACGAAACTTTACAAAACACTGTGAACTTGGACTTTTTCCACCAGTGCGCAGAAGTTTTCTGGTTGATCTGTAATTGAAACCAATGCCATTTCATTGACTTCTCTAAAAACTTGGGGGCACCTACAATATGTTTGCACTCTGCTAACTCCAGGGACTCAGAGATGAAGACTCTGCTTTGGGGGATGCCAGTCCTGCTGAAGATGCAAGTATAATTCACTGAAATTCAGGGTAACAACATCTTTCTCTTCCTTTCTGTCTTTCTTCATTCTAAATCACGGTGTGAATAAAATGGTACATTTCAGAGATGAAAATGACAGTCTGTCTGGGATGTAACATCAGGAAGACATTTAATAGAAGAGGTTGCATTAGGTCTTGACCTTCACAAGGAAACATGAATTAGAAAAATAGAGGGTAAAAATGGATTCAGGAGGAGCATTTCTAAGTGAGAAAATCTTTGGGGTGACAAGGTTAGACAATTCGAAAGTACAATGCGTTTCCAGAAAATGGTGAGACGTCAGATGTGACAAATACTTAAAATGATGGGGAGGGTGAATAAACCTGAAAGGCCCCCACCCCGGCGGCTGGGGATGCTCTTGAAGGTTGTGCTAAGGAATCTGGCCTTTATGATATGTGGGTGCAGGCAAAGGGCTAATCAACCAAATCTTCTCACCTACTACGTAAAAATTTAACCTTTGATTAGCTCTCTTCTCTGGGCACCTGATAAGATTAAAATGTCAACTGTGACCCAAGACAACATTCATTATAGTAAAAATGACTTTGATGGGTAGCTCACATCTGGACTGTGAGAAACTTTCAATGAACCCAATTACGGTACCCTGTTTGGGGGCCTCCCCAAGTGATAACTCTTCTAATGAGACATGACCCTTATGGGGACCCTGGAAGGTACACCTCTGGAGTTGTTACAACATATATTGGTGCACTTTGGGGGTATGAGGCTTTGAAGCCAGGGCAGAAGCCTGACGTGAATTCATCTTCTTCCTGTGCACACAACTGCCACAAGAGTCCTCACTGAGAAAAATGTTGGCCACTGCTTGGCAGGCAAACCATGACTCCTGCCCCATAGCCTCTGAGTAGTTGAGTGTCAGGTGTATCGAATAAGCTGTGAATCTGGAGGGTTAGCTCAACCTAAAGAACCGATGGTGGCCATTGCAATGGGTGACAGGGAACCGAGAAAGCAGTTAAGTGAAACTACAAGTAAGAAAGACAAGTCTGGTAACATTCAGAATTATTATTATTATTTTTTTTTTTTTTTTTTAAAGATTTTATTTATTTATTTGACACAGAGAGAGAGATTACAAGTAGGCAGAGAGGCAGGCAGAGAGACAAGGAGAGGAGGAAGCAGGCTCCCTGCTGAGCAGAGAGCCCGATGTGGGCCTCGATCCCAGGACGCTGAGATCATGACCTGAGCCGAAAGCAGAGGCTTTAACCCACTGAGCCACCCAGGCGCCCCAGAATTATTTTTTATCATACCTAATGGCAAGAGTTTTCTAGAATATCAAATTTCTACATTAAAGCATTTTAGATGGCTATATAAAGCTCTATAAAAATTTCTCAAAATAATATTTGGAAGGCAGTGATAGTGATGTGTACATTATTTCAGGGTGAAGTTCAAATGACTAATGGAAACAATAGAGGTGCTGGAAATGGTTGGGGAATTATTTTCCTGGTCCAAAAGATGAGTTGAAATGGGCTACTATGACCTAGTTCACCTCGCACTTCTACAGAAATTAGATAATAATCACCAAAGAATCAAGATCAAGGTCAGGTTCTCAGCATTTCTTTTTTTTTCTTTTTTTTTTTTTCATCACAACCTCTCTCTGTGAAAAGTACATGATACTGAAAGGGATTGCATTCATTGACTCAACAAGTATGTGCTGAGAGTCCTCTGTGCCTGAGGGTCAGCTCTGCAGAAGAAAAGGTATGTGATGTGGTACCACCCCTAACAAAACTGACCCTCTCTCTGGTGAGGGAGACAGACGCACAAACAGCTAATTACAGTCAACATGTTGTTAAGTGGTTAGAAGGAATGTGCACACATTCTTAGAGGAGCCCAGAAGAAGGAACCATTAATTCTGCTTGATCCGTCTACAGAAAGCTTCTCAGAAGAAGAAAAAAACAAAAATAAAAACAAAAACAAAACAAAACAAAACCCAAAGACCTGAATTTTTAGGAGTAAATACCATTTTCCAGGCAAAAAAGAGAGACAGCAAGGGGTATGAGTGTGTGTGGGGGGGCACATGTGTGTGTGTCTGTGTGTCTGTGTACAGTGTAGAAGTGGGGGAAATGAGGGAGGATGGTAGATAAAGCAAGAATAGCAAAAAAAGTTTCACATTCCATGCACATTGCACACCAAACTGCTCTGAGCACTGCAGCTCTGGATGATGTTCCTGCTAACATCAGGATCCTCCATGCTCTGGCGAGGGAGGACCTTTCTCACCTCCTTGTCTTGGAAGAGCTGCTGCCTTACTTAAAGCCTACTCTAAAAATGGCCTTTCTTCACTTGGAGATATCTTGACATTTCTTACATTGTCATCACCCATTCTTTCCTCCAGTGAGCAGTGGTCTTCTATTGTGTCTGGGGATAAAAACCATGAGTAACATAAAGCCCTGGCTCACAGTCTAGAAAAGGAGAGTGAGTATATAGTTAAAGAAGAGTGGGCCATGCATTGTACTAAAGGTAGGGGTATTTTTGGCAGGAAAAGTTGCAAAACAGTAATATGTTGGTCTATCAAGAGCCAAAATGGCATCTAAGAAATGACATCTAAGAAAGGAATTTAGACAATATGAAAAAAGCAACAAAAAGGCAATGTAAGAGTGTTTTAAGATGGTGTGTAGAACAGCAATGTTGTTTCAGTGAGGATACAGGGAGAAAAACAGAGCCCACAGTCAGGTACTTTTGAAATGGGGAATTAATTGCAAAAAGGTTGGAAGTGGTGAACATGTAAGTGATGACCAGACTACCCAGTGATGACAAAAAGAAGCCACTCCTACTCCAAGGTTGGAAGGAAAGGGGAAACAGAGCTAGCGGCTGGAACCACAGCAGGAGATGTGGACCCTGCTAGAATTGCCACAGAGGTGGAAAGAGGGAGAAATACCCTGCATTCTCCAGCCACAACCCTCCTCTCCAGTCAAAACTAAAACTTTGGTGCCTAAAATTTACTATGAAAAAGCAGAAAGACATACCACAGCAAATTGAAAGAATGTATTTGCAAGTCCCATACTCTGATAAAAAATTTGTATGCAAAATATATAAGAAATTCTTAGAATCGTAATAAGAAGACAAACAACTCAATCTAAAAATGGACAGGAGTTGGGGTGCATGGGCAGCTCAGTCAGGTAAGCCTCTGACTCTTTGTTGCTTAAGTCATGATCTCAGGATCCTGCGATCAAGCCTTGCATCAGGCTCTGCTCTCAGCTTAGAACCTCCTTGAGATTCTTTCTTTCCCTCTGCTCCTCCCCTGCCCACTCTCTCTCTCTTTCTTTCTCAAATAAATAAACATAATCTTTAAAAAAAATGGACAGGTGGTTTAAACAGACATTTCATCAAAGAGGATGTATAAACAGCTAACAAGTACATAAAAAAGATGCTGAACATCATTAGAAAAATGCAAAATAAAACCACAGTAAAAGACCATGTTACATCAGGGAGATAGTTATAATAAAAATGACAGACAAATGCAAGTGTTGACAAGGATGTGGAGAAACTCAACTCCTCATATTTATTGGAAGGAATGTCAAATGCAATATCCAGTTTGAAAACAGTATGCCGTTTTCTTAAAGAGGCAAACATAAATCACCCGTATGATCAAGCAATTCGATTCCTGGTTATGTATCCAAGAGAAATCAAAACATGTCAACACAGACTTGTTTGTGAATGTTCATAATAGCATTATTTGTAATACCCCCAAACCAGAAACTGCAAATGTCTATGACCTGGTGGGTGGATGAACATGGTGGTACACCCATAAAATGGACTACTACTCCAGCAGTGAAAGCAAAAGGCTACTGATAGATGCAAGGACATGGATGGATATCACAAGCATTAAACTCATTGAAAGAAGCTAGAATCAAAAGGCTGCTTACTCTACTATTTCATTCATATCATGTCAGGGAGAAGGCAAAACAATGGGAACAGAGATCAGATTCGTGGTTTCAAAGGACTGAGAGCATCAAAGGAAAGACTGCAAAGGAGCAGGAGGGGGCAAAGGGAGACATTTGAGTCTGATAGAAACATTCTATATCTAGTTTGTGGGGGTGATTTCACAGTTATTTAGCAAGACTCATTAAGCTGTACACCTAAAAATGGTGACATTTAGTATAATTAAAATATACCATAGTGAACTTGATTTTAAAAAATAAGAAACATTACCCTGGCAGGAAGAAAAGAACTCTGCTGAGTGAGAAGAACAGTAAAGAAAGAGAGAGAATTTGATGAGAGAAAGCCTGCTTAATGAAAAGGAACATAGTAGACACATGCTTCCTGGAAGCTGAAGAGTTAAATCATAAATAGGGGAGGCAGAATGGTAAAATGCATGACAACAACAGAACTCAAAGTTGCCCCTTCCTAAAGACAAATAACAGGATAAAGAGGAAGTTTCTGGCAAGTCTATTATGAATAAGGGAGAGAAGCATGTACACCCTTATTCCATTCATTTATTCCTCTATGTCTGCATTCTTTCACACATGATGCATGCATGCATTCCATGTCTATTGTGTCCCAACGACAGGCCATAGACAGGCGGGCCACAGTCAAATGGGAAAACTAAGAGCTCAACCCACTCTCTAGGTTCTAGAGTGCCTGGGTGGTGCAAAGCCCCACTTCAGACTTGTTCTTCATGGTTCCATGTTTATCCAATAGTTGTGCCCTCCCAATTTTGTTTCAAAATGTTCAGTAGAGGTGTCTTCATCCCCAGGAAGTATATCTCATCCTGGATTTGGGATGACTCTTGATTGGCCTGAACCAGCCATGGCAATCCCAGTTCCCCTCATCAGTGATCAATTACAGATAGAAATATGTCTTAATTTCCCACCATGAGACACAAAGGGAAGTACACTGGAAGACCTTCACATTCCGAATAAAAACCAAAACAAACAAACAAACAAACAAAAAACAGCTTCTCAAGAAGGATGCCTGTGTGTCAGTTCCTTCCTTCCTGCTTGCGTGGCTATAATGAGACTATGTCATCTGGAGCGACGTCAGCCATCTTATGACCATGAGGTGACAAGTCTGAAGACAAAAAGGTAACTGGCCAAAATCCCAGAGAAGAAAGACTTGAGTCTGTGTCCTTAAGGACACAAAGCATCTGCTACACCAAGGGTAAAACCATCTACCTTCAAACATGGTACAAGATAATAAAATGACTATATTGCATGAGCCACCGTTAATTTCTTCTTGTTCCTTGCCACCATAACTGATACAGGCAGTGACTCTGGCAAAGGGGATTCCAATGTAAGGTCTCAGAGCGGGAACCTTACCATGACCTACCTGGTTGTGTGTGCAACCCTCAACCTCAGGGCTTATCAAAGAGGTAGGGAGGGGACAGGAACTTACAAGAATATGGAGAAAGTAAAGACCCTGCTGGCTTCCAGGGAAGGATTCCAGTTCCTGAGATAGAAACTAGTGGGGAAATGGAAAGTATCAGAGACAGCAGAAAAGTCAGTCTGGGTTCCGGAACAAATGGGTGACAATGAAAACCAGAGGTTGGAGATAGGAAGAACTCATATAAGGGTAAGAGAGGTCCAACTGCACTCATGAAGAATTTATCCCAAGTACCTAAACTATGAACCCAAACTATCTCAATCAGTTCATCTGTGGTCACCAAATCAGTGATTTCCAGTACTACCATTTCCTATGCCATCTAAGGGTAGGCAGAGACGGAGGGATGGGGAATGAGGCATTCACATCTCTGCAAAGACGGTGAGTCAAGGCCCTTTGAGAATAGCCCCAGGGCTAGACAGTTAAAAGTCTTGAAAGGCCTTTTCTGACTGTCCTGGATTTCGATGCAGAGTCGAAGTTTTCTTCACATGATCCCTCTCCTGCTCCTGTTCCCCAGGAAACACAAAATTTCCACAGTGCAGCTCTGCCAGTAATTTCCCAGAAAAGCAGAACTAAAAGGGAGGTGGGGAGATGTTAGAAGATTATAAGTTTTGGTTTCATGAAACAGTAGAACCTTTTAAGAAACAGATGCATCGCTTGGGACTGCATTCTCTGTAGCTTGTTCTACATATTTTTCATATTCTGGTTTTTGTTAATCAATGAAAACTATAGTACAGTGACTGTCTTTTTCTATGTCTCGGCTTATGGTTTGGTCATGGAAGTTAGGGCCCAACTTTGCCTCGGTCTGGCTCTTCAGCTACCTCAGTTCAACTGTGTTCAGTGATACGACTTCCCTTTTTGTCACTGGTCCATCTCTGCCAAGTCTGACCTGAAACTAATGATCCTAAACCTTCTTAACCCAAATCAGGGCAGAGAGGAAGAAAAGATTAATTTAGTGGAAAAACACCAGTATCTGTCAATGTTACAACATTTGCATCTGGGCCTTCTTTGTCTGTACTTGGATAGATTGTGTGTGTGATCCTAGACAAGTAGGTTAACTTCTCCTGCATTGTGGTTTTCTCATCTGTAAAAGGAAGTAGAGTCATTGTTTCCAGCCCACTTTACAGAATTATGGTGTGGATGATTCAATATTGAATTGCCTCGGTTTTTTTAAAGTGGGGCAGAATTAAAGTTGAGACTGTGCTTTGAGAATCAATATGTTATAGAATTGTAAAGAATTATTATGATGATCATTACACAACAAAGCACAGAAATGTACCAGAAATGTACAATCAATAAGTTGATTCCATTGTTCAAATGAACATTTTCTTTTAAAGCCCTCAAATTCATCTTTTTTAGTTTCCATATTTACACCCAGCAAAGAGCCAAGTCAAAATAAAAATGTCAAAAGATCAGAAGGGTTTTCTTCTGCTTCTTTTTTTTTCTTATTTTACAGGTTACTTCACTACTTCTGACATGTTACTAGTTGCATCACAGAAGCCATTTAAATAAACATCCAGACTTTGCAAAAGGGCTTGATGACAACAATATTAAAATTGAATCCACATTTAATATCCAGCATTGTAGATTCTCTGACAAGAACAATGCTTTTCATGGGGCGCCTGGGTGGCTCAGTGGGTTAAAGCCTCTGCCTTTGGCTCAGGTCATGATCTCAGGGTCCTGGGATCGAGGCCGCATCAGGCTCTCTGCTCAGCAGGGAGCCTGCTTCCTTCTCTCTCTCTGTCTGCCTCTCTGCCTCCTTGTGATCTCTTTCTCCGTGTCAAATAAATAAAATCTTAAAAAAAAAAAAAAGAACAATGATTTTCAGTAACTGGATATATTTGTCCTATAGAGTTTTTAGTGTTTTTAACTGAACTTTTTATTGAAGTGTAACACACAGTCAGATTACAACAGTAAAGCTTCATACATTTTCACAAAATGAACAAACCCATGTAACTGCCACACAGACCAGGAAATGAAACATTTATCAGCACCCCAAAACTCTCCCCGCATCGCTCCAAGCCAACTCCTTCTACTCCCCAAATGTAACAGCCACCTGATTACTGTCAGTATGAGTTCCGTTTGCCTTTTTTGGAACTTGAAATAAATGAAATCATGGCATTTGTGCTGTTTGTGGTATCTGTATCTTTCTTTCAGTATTTGATTTGTGAGACTCATTTGTGTGTGTGTGTACATAACAGTAATTCATGTATTTATTTTCATTGCTACATAGCAACCTATTGCAGTTTATTCATTCTACTGTGGATTGGCATTTGAGCATATGCTGCTATGAATATTCTCCTAGTGCCCAATCCAGGGATGTACAAAGAAGGAGTGCAATTTCTAGTCAAAGGGTACATATACTTTAACTTTATTAATAACTCCCAAACATTTTTCCAAAGTGATAATGCTCATTTACACTCCCATTAACTGTGTGGGAAAGTGAGAATTCCGATGACCCCTCATCCTCAAAAATACGTGGTAGTGTCAGTTTGGTATTTTGTTTTGTTTTGTTTTATTTTGTTTTGTTTTGTTTTGTTTTGTTTTGCTTGGTTTTAGTGGGTGAGCAATGCTATTCCCTATTACTTTTAATTTACATTTGTCCTATTCCACTGAAACTCAGCATTTGGCATATCAGCCGAGTTGAGAGCTTCTCTCTCTTTTTTTTAATTAATTAATTTATTTGAGAGAGAGAGAGAGCACACGTGTGAGTGGTGGGGAGGGGCAGAGAGAGCCTTAAACAGACTGTGCTGAGCGCAGAACCTAACATGGGGCTCAATCTCATGACCCTGAAATCATGACCTGAGCTGAAACCAAGAATCAGATGCTTAACTGACTGCACTACCCAGGAGCCCTGAGAGCTTCTTTTTTGAAACATTTGTTCAATTCTTCCTGTTTTTCTATTTGGTTGTCTGAATTTTTTTAAAAAATTGATTTCTCAAAGGTCCCTCTTCAAATGTACCTATTACAGATATCTTCTCCCACTGTGTGGCATGAACTTTCACCCACTTTGTGGTGTCGTGGGAGGAACAGAAGTTCTTAACTTTAATGCCATCCAATCTATCAACAGCTTTCTTAATGGTTAATATTTTTATGCCCTGATTAAGAAATCTTTGCCTAGATCACAAAGGTAAATAGCTTATGCTATCCTCCAGAAGCTGTTTACTTTCATCTCTCATATTTAGTACTACAACTCACTTACAGTTAATTTGTGTGTATAGACTGAGGTAGGGGTTGAAATTTATTTTCTCCAATGTGGATATCATTATGGATATTTAAAAGACCATCCTTCTTCCACTGGATGTTTTGCTTCCATTTCATGTTTTCTTCTCTTCTTTCTCTCTCTCTCTCTCTGCCATTCATCTATTTTTCCAAAAGAAGTTGTACTAATGTAAACTATATACCTTGGCGCTGATACCATATCATTTAAAAAATTATGGCTTTACCATAAATCTTGAAATCTGGTCTATAAGTCTTCCCAACTTTGTTCTTCTTGAACATAAACTTGGCTTTTCTTGACCTTTTGCATTTTTACATACATCTTAATGACAGCTTGTCAATTTCCATACACATAAATACAAACTATTTGTGATTTTCATTTGGTAGTATCAACTTGAAAGTTCAATTTAAAGAAATTGTCATTTTTTATAATATCTAGTCTTCGAATCCATCAAAATTATTGTTTATGTTTCATTTATTTATCTCCTTTCCAGTTTATCACACATACACACACACACACACACACACACACACACACAGAAATTATAGTTTATATTATTTTCTCTCTGCTCTCATTGGTTATTTTCTACTGACAAATATTCCAGATAACTAATCTGCCCTTCAGCTGTGTAACCTCTAGTAATCATATCTATTGCATAATTAATTTCATATATTATATATTTTTTTATTTCCTGATTTTCTATTTAATTCCATTTCCGTTGATGTTATACATTCTAATTCTGTGGTAAAATTCTTTGTCTTGTCACCTGTTTGTTTAACATATTAATCATAATTTTCTCTTTAAATATGCATTTGGAAGTCCCAATATTATGTGGCAGTTCTGTTTGTTTGTTTTTCTCTCTCTCTCCTGGTCCTATTTTTGGTATGCCTGGTAATTTTTACTGACCTGAAACATTGTTTATGAAAAAAAATGTAAAATTTCTGGATGATCTTATCTAACTTCAAAAGAATTCTCTTTGGCGCCTTGGATATGGGTAACATGGAAGCAGATCCCTTAATCCAGTGAGGGATTGAGCTGGTTTGGAATCAGATTTTAGTCTTTGCAAGGCTTTCTTTAATTTCTGGCCTGCCCTTACTCCTTAACTACAGTACTTCAGGGGGTCCCAACTGGGTTTCTAACTAGGCTTCATTCCTTTAGAAATCCTTGTATTATAATTTCTTTCTACTACAATATGATGAGATATCTAATAGTTCTGTGTGGAGTTTGTTTTCTCTTAGCAACTGATTGCTATTTGGATTATCTATCTTTCAACCTGAACAATTTAAAAATCAACAAAAATCAATAGGAGAAAAGCAGCTCAGGGTATGTGTCTCACTTCTCTGAGCTTATGATTTTCTCCAAAATTCTGATTCCTCACATTCTGATTGTCTTAGTTTGGACTGAATATCAATTTTTATTTTTTTTAAAGATTTTTGTTTATTTATTTGACAGAGAGATAGAGAGCACACGTAGGCAGAGCAGGCAGAGGGAGAGAAGCAGGTTTTCCTATGAGCAGGGAGCCCGATGTGGGACTCGATCCCAACACCCTGGGATCATGACCCAAGCCGAAGACAGCGGCTCAACCGACTGTGCCACCAAGGCGCCCTGAATATCAATTTTTATCCCCTGGGCCAATGAGACTTGCAAAAGCGCTGCTCAGATTCTCTTCCTCTTTGCCCTTGAGTTATGCTTGCCTTATTTTCTCAGCCTCTTTGCCCAGGATATGACTAGGCAGGCATTTTAGGGGGAAATCAGCATAGAATGTCAGGTTCCCCTCAATGAGTGACCTTTCTCTCAGAGATATTAGACTTTCAACTCTAGTCCATTCTGTAACTCTTTGTGTGTATATGAGTATGTGTGTGCATTCAAGTCCATGTGCATGGCCATGCTCTATCCAGCTTTTCTTTACTCTTGACAGCAGGATCGGTCTATCTCAAACTAGTCCTTCAGAGCTATTAGCTGGAGTCCTATCCTAAAGGTTGAAAAATCAAAGAATACAGGACTCACAGTCACCTTCCCATTAATTGTTTTTCCCTTTAGAATAGTCTAGAGAAAGGGATTTGAAGGAAAATCTTGAAATTACCAAATTTCTCAATTGACTCCTATGACACTGATAAAACACTGACACATGTCAGGCATACAATGTGTTCTATTTTTAAGGTCCTTCCACATATTGAACTATGAATTCTTAAATTACCATAAATGTGGTAGTCATTAATGCTGGTTTCCAAATATTCTAATTCCTCCTCCTTCTGGCTACTTCCCCCTTCTTCAGGATTGCCACTCCTGGTTCCCCAGGGGTGGGAAATGACTAGCTCTGGAGAATGCATTGTGAGTATAAGTAAAGTATGCCCCTTTATGACTGGAGCATTTCCTTGCCCCGCTGAGACCCTCTGGAGATCTTTTTGTTTTCTGCCACTGTGACCATTTAATGCTCCAGATAGTGCTGTCTCCCAGAGTGAAAATAATGACAACATGAAACAGAGTCCCTACCCAAGCCTCAGAGGCTGAACAGCATGGAAGAAATTAACTTTGTTTTAAACCACTGAGATTGTGGGATTATTTGTTACTACCACATAACACAGCCTGTGCTGATTGGTACATTAAGGAAGGTAAGAAATACCTATAGTCCCATTTCACTGATAAAACTAAGTAAGACTCAAATCCTTGCCCAGAAAACTGGATACACATGAAGAATGTCCTATTTTTTAAAAAGATTTTATTTATTTATTTGACAGAGACAGAGCACAAGCAGGGGGAGCAGCTGGCAGAGGGAGAGAGAAAAGCAGGGCTCCTTGCTGATGTAGAGCTCGATCTCAGGACCCTGGGATCATGACCTGAGCTGAAGGTAGATGCTTAACTGACTGAGCCACCCAGGCACCCCAGGAATGTCCTATTTATTTGTACTGGCCTTTTACCTAGTATGGTTTAACTAAACTATTCAGCACAGAAGGTGTCTGAAGAATTTTTAAAACCACTACATGAATGACCAAATTAATCCCTTTGTGTGAATTGTTATTAGAATACATGAAAGAAGGATATTATGATCTCATGGATTTCAAATAAGATAAATATGGATTCAAGTCTGGTTCTATCACTATTTGTGTGTCCCTGAGCAATTATCTGAATTTCTTTCAGTCTCTGCTTCTTGACCAGTAAAATGAGAAAAATTTACCAACCTCTAGGGATTGTGATGACAATTAAATGAGATAACATATGTTATCTTATTCGCATAGTTGCTGGCACATACTGATACTAAAAAATGGCAGCTATCATTATCATCCCTCAGAAACTAGTAGGAAGAAAGCAAAGTGTAAGAAACAATGTAGGTGGGGTATGTCACTATTTCTGAAGTCACTCATGCATTCCTTCCAGTTTCACATCAAAGTCTAAGAAAATGAATCTAGAGAACAAAGCAAATCTAGCCTCCAGAAAAATAGATCAAAAGCTAAAATAATTGAATCCATTAATCCATTCAAGGAACTATGAAATTAAGATATGAGGTGTTAATACTGTATGTGTATATTAGATATATGTGAGATATATTTGAAATTTGAGATTTGTGATGCATGGATAGATGATAGATAGATGATAGATAGATAGATAGATAGATAGATAGATAGATAGATAGATAGATAGATAGATAGAAACAGTTAGTAGCTAGATATTAAATATAAAGACCACACACAAAGATACTGGTCAAGTTCTTTTGAATAGGGTCACTTTGGGGCAAATGATTGCTACTGAGACATAAGGTCATTACAAGGAAAAGATTCACATCCCTGAAGAATGTATATCACTTAAACATGCCAATGATGGCATGAAATTTTTAAGGACTCGTCTTAAAGGCACCATGGTATAAGCAAATACTTCTGGCCACTGATGTTAATAAGAGTTTTTCAGAAAAGCAACTTTTTTGTTCTCAGAGAAAGGAGTGATGAAATGTTAAGGTAATCTTTATGTCTGAAGGCTTGAATGGGCTGCACATCCAATATGGCTACTCACAAAGCTGGCAACTGATGTTGGCAGTCATCTGGGGCTGCTCGCTTGGTCCACAACCAGACTCAGCATGGCAGCTAGGTTCTAGAGACCAAGGCAGTAGGTAATAGTCCTCTTAAACTCTAAGTCCAGAGCTAGCATAGAATCATTTCCATGGAACAGCGTTGGGCAAAGTAGCTTCATGCCATCTCCGATTCAAGTGGAGAAGAAATGGGCCCTCTAGATGGGGAAGCCACCAAAGAATTTGCATCCATCTTTATTTCGCCAGAGTCTAGTACATAGAAAGCCCTATACAAATATCTTTTTAACAAGTGGATGATTAAGTAGTTGGCTGCCTTAAGCTGTGCCTTAAGCCTGTTTTCTCTTCCTTCACCTCTGAATACATCCATTTCCCACGTGCTCTAAATTTTTAAATTTTTTACTTCTACCCTCCCTATGTATCTTCCTTCCTTTTTTCTCTTGTTACCAATTTCTTTCTAAATTATTCTCTCTTCACTTACCCCTCCCCCCCACAGGCATACATACACATTTTCCCATGACAAGAGACCACGGTAGTAATGAGAGAGACATGGAGACTTGGGCGCAAGCAGTTGGCATAGATGCTTCTGGAAATCATGTGTTTGCAAGTTGGCAATGCCTCCTTTGAAGCTTGGAAGAGAAAAGAAAGAAAACAGCACACACACATTTTTCTTCATTGTACAAATTTGTGGTTTCAAGTCTACACTTTGCAAAATATGATTTTCCTTTTTCAAATTAAAAAAAAAAAAAGACTGAAGAGACCTGTAAATCACAGAGGCATCATTGAGTAACATCTTGATGATTTAAGTGTAAATGGATAAGAAACATATGGATTTCATTCCACACAAAGCACACATATTGGAAATGAGTGGGGGAAGCATCTGGCAAAATGTGTTTTTGGTTTGGTAGAATTCGGACCGCTTGGGAGGTGTAGTTCGGGACATTAGAAACCCAAATGCCAAGTGCGAGCTGAGTTCATTTCATCCTGCTGCCAAGGCAGAGCTGGGGTTTCATTCACGTTCAAATGCACCTCACTTAGATTTTTTTTTTCTTCACGTTATAGACTTGGCAAAATTTGAAGATTCCTTCCACTCTGGGTTCATATGAGCTCTATGTCCTGGCATGAGGAAAGTAATCTAATACAAAATGACATAAAGTTTGGAAAAACCAACAATTTGATCTCATGTTCACTTTAATATGGAAAGGTTGAATAACATTCAATTACAATTCACTCCAATTTTCATCTTCTTAATGAAAGGCAAGGGGCTGCGGAAGCAAGGTAAAGCTGGGAAGATTCCAGCATCTGGGTAGGGATAGGGGGATGGGGAAGGGGTTCTCCCAAGGACGTGAGAAACCCTGCAAGGATTGAAAGATATAGAACATTTCACGTTGACATGATTATCTACCTCTCTTCCTTTTTGGTAATAAGTTAATTCATAAAACAAGACTTAAAAAAAAAACACAAATAGCCACTCGACTCTGAACTAGATGTGAACCATTTGAGAAAGGAAGATGACTAATTCTAATCACAATAATTAAGAATGAGGACAGAGAGGAAAGGCTGGTAGAAAGATAATCAGAGATGCTAACCTGTGGTAAGGCTGTCAAATCCCATCCCCCCACGAGATCACAAATTTTAAAGTGTTTCTGCCTGGGGTGTGTGGCTGGCACAGTTGGTAAAGTGTCTGGGTTTCAGGTCAGGTCATGAGCTCAGGGTTGTGAGACAGAACCCCACATCGAGCCCAGCATAGGGCTCCACACTCAGAAAAGTGTCTGCTTCAGATTCTCTCTCCTTTCTCTGCTCCTCCCTCTCATGTTTGCTTGCTTTCTCTTTCTCTTTCAAATAAATAAATACATATTTTCAGAAAAAAGTGTTTCTGCCTGATGATCTGCCTAAATCCCAACAGCCTTCTGTAAATGGAAGAAGCACCATCTTGGTTGACTTGTACTCTTGTAAATATTTTGTGTGTTCCCCTGCTGTCACTACCCTAACTCTGCCCCTTCTGGCATCCCATGAGGCTCCTGCAACAACTGTTGGCCTTGGCTCTGACCCCTACCTCCAACTCACCTAGACAAAACAGACAGAGCTCTTTTTTCAAAATGTAAGTCTTACCATATTACTCCCCAGCTTAACAGTCTTCAGTGGCTCCCGAGTGCTCTTGGCATAAGGCGCGACTTCTATAACATCTCAGTGGAGGTACAAGGGTAGTGAGTCTGTCCCCAAGCTCACCCCTCTGGCCTCCTCCCCATGATCATGAGCCTCACATTCTATTTTCCAGCCATAATGACTTTATTTCAGTTTCTCTGACTTCCCATGGTTTTCTTTCACTCTAAGTTTTCTTTCTGCCTGGGGTATTTGTCCTTCCTCGCTTCCCTTGGTTCACACTATTTTCTTCCAAGTCTGGAAGAAATTTTCCAACTTCCAGGATATCAGGTGAGGCTGCTTGGGAGTTCTCTCAACTGCCTGTCCACACCTCTGGATGTTGTAACTGCCCCCTTGGTTTGTTCTAGATTGATGGGTGGACTATAAAACTCTGACAGCAGGGGCCACAGCTATCTCATCCACTCTCCTATCTCCAGCACATGACACAGGACCATGCCCTTGCCAAGTACTCAGAAATATTTGAAGAATAAGTCTAGATTCCAAGTCCACACTCCAGTGTGTAAATGTGCTGGTTCACTTTATGTGTCGATATGGTTGGGCTATGGTGCACAGTTGTTTGGTCAAACACCAAGCTAGGTGTTGGTGTGAAGGTGTTTTTTGGATGTGATTAGCATTTAAAACAGAAGACTTTGAGTAAAACAGATTCTTCTCCACAATCTGGGTGAGCCCCATCCAATCAGTTGAAGGCCTTAAGAGCAAAGATTGAGGTTTTCCAAAGAGAATGGATTCTCTCACGACTGTAGCATAGAACATGGAAACCCTGTCTGCGTTTCCAGCCTCCTGGCTTGTAGAATTAGGACTCAAGACAGTGACCTCAGCTCTCACCTGACTCTCCAGCCTGTTGGCCTGTCCTACAGATTTCTGACATGCTGAGCCCACAGTCACACGAGCCAATTCCTTAAAATCAATCACTCTCTCTCCCCACTAATGGTTCTGTTTTTCTGTAGAACCCTGCCTAATATAGTAAAAAAAAGTCCATCTTCAATTTCTATTTTGACTGTCTCCTCATTGGGTGGGACAAAAAGCTCACCCTCTCCAGCAGTGCCCTCTTGCCCAGAGTCAAAGTTCAGGGCAGTGCCATCCGTGCCAGGCCAGGACACAGTCTGGGAAAGTGGGACCTGGGTCTTTGGTAAGCTTCCATTTCCAGGCCTCAATCTGCTGAGGGAGATGTTGCCCCACCTGACCCTACATGTGTTTGCCACACAGGCCTTTCCCTTCAGACATGGCTTCCCCTCCCCAGCCTGTCTCAGCTCATTGGCTTTGAGGTCTTCTGTCCTTCCCAGCACTTGATCCAGGAAAGAAGGCCTACCCAAAGTCCAAGCTCAGGAAGACTCAGTGGCTCTTTCTCAGGGACACATGGACACCTAAGCTTCCCTCACTTTAGAGGGTTGCATTTTAGCTGCCAAAAAGATAAGTCTATGAGCTAACCCCCAGGCCCTATAAATGTGACCTTGTATCTTTGCAAGGGATCTCCAGATAAGATCATCCTGGATTATCCAGGTGGACCTTAAATCCAGTGACATGTCCTTATAAGAGACAGAAGAGGGACAGACAAAGACAGAGAAGCCACGTGAAGACAGAGACAGAGACAGAGACTAGAGAGAAGCAGCCCCAAGCTGAGGGATGTCTGGGACCCCAAGAAGCCAGAAGAGGCAAGAGAAAATTCTTCCCTACAATTTTCAGAGAAGTGTGGCCCTGACACCTTGATTTTGGACTTCTGGCAATCAGGTTCACGAGAATAAATTTGTCATTCTAAGCCACCTTCTTCGTGGCAACGTGTTACAACAGCCACAGAAGAGTGACACAGCTGCTGATTGCCTTCCCTTTGGGGGGATCCTTTTGTGGTCAAGACACAGGGTAGTAGGCTATTCTTACTCATCCTGAAATTCTTCTGATCTAATAATGTATATGCCAGGAATCTTTTCCATTCCCCTCTGGGACTCAGCTCCTGGAACTGAGAACGTCAGTGAGAAACTAGCTGACTAAGCTGGAGGGGGTGAGTGTAAAGGGTAAGCAGTATTACACCAGGGAAATCATTCTCAAGCCATCTCTCCTGAGAACTTTAAAGAACGTCATTTTTTTTTTCTGAAATTGTCCTAAATCCTCACTTAGAGGGTAATCGCTCAGTCCAATAGACACATGACTTAGGAATGCATCCCAAAAGCTACTGCCTTAAAGATGGAAATCAACCCATCTCCCATTCCTGTATTTGCTCTTTATAAGATGCAACCATCTCTGCTTACTTAAAATTTGACTCTCTGTGACCAAAAGAATTCCCAAGAACCAGGAAATAATTTCTGGAGCAATATTTCTTTGGCCCAGAGGTTGCTCCTGATCATTATTTGTCATCTCTACTTGTCTGTGTCACCAGATACTTCTCTTGGTTCCATGGATTCTCCTAGATGTTGTTTCCTCAATAAACTGTCACACCTTGAAAATCTCCAAAGCTGTACATGATGTGCTAACCTAAGGACATTTCTTCAGAATAAAACACAAAATATGTACAGTTGTCGTTACACAATGATATGAGTATACGTTCTGCATTACATGCCTTCCTGCACATCTGGGTTCAAATTCCAGCTGTGCTTTAATAGATATGTGGCCTGTAACTAATGATTTAAACTCTTAGACTCTCGGGTTCTTTATCTGTGAAAGTGGACATAATAATAGCTGGTTTATAAGGCAGTTGTGAAGAGTAAAAGACTTACAGTAGGAGAAGGAATGATCACTGACTGGGCCATCTTTTCTCTGTTTACCATTTCTCACTTATTCCTGAATGGATTCTTTACCAACCATGATGGAATACTATACAGCCATGAAGAGTAACTCCTAAGAGAGTTTGATGGTGTAGAAAAAGCCTGTGTCATATTACTGAGTGCAAAAGATTAAAAAGTAGTATGTATGTTACAATCCCAATATAGCTAAGGAAAAATACAAGAACCTATACAAACTCTTATATACAGATTCATAAACAACTAGGCTTAGAAGGATGTATATCAAAGCTTCCATGGTGGTTATCTAATGGTGGTATTTTGGGAGTAATAAATATTTACTTTTCCCCCATACTTCTCAAATTGTCTGTACAGTACACTTATAATCAGAAAAAAAAATATGTGGTGTGGCCTTGGGTGACTTTTCCTGTTTCCTATTGGCTGATTGGAGATAATAACTTTTTGAGATCAAAGGAGAAAATCCATACAAAAGTGCTTTGTAAGCTATAGAAATCTTACCTTCAGAAAGCATTGTTTTCTTTGCTAACATATTGGGACTGACTTACGGAGAACTGGTGTTCAACTGAAACGTAAGTTTTAGCACAATGTAGAAGTTTAGTTGCTCCATGCACACTCTTTGCTGTGTACTTGGTATGCACCTGTGTGAGTGTGATTACCGATATGGTTAGCTCTGGCCTCATGGGCATGAGACCCACATGGTCCTACAGGTTCCTGTTCTCAGAAGGGCCTCACAATTGTTTTAATGCCCTGTTGTCACTATCTTGAAATTCTTTTTCTTTTTTTTTTTTTTTTAGATGGAGAGAGAGACAGAGAATCTTAAGCAGGCTCCATACCCAGCATGGAGCCCAACACAGGGCTTGATCTCACAACACCAAGATCATGGCCTAAGCAGAAATCAAAAGTTGGACGCTTCATTGATTAAGCCACCCAGGCATGCTCCATATTGAAATTTTTAATACGTTTGAACAAAAGGCCCACATTTTCATTTTGTACTGGGCCTCACAAATTACATAGCCTGTCACAAACATAGATGACTGTGTGCTTGTATGAGTGTGAGAGGCCTTGCATAAATTTAAAGAAACTGGATATTCTACAGTAAGAATGATAGATATTGGATGAGAGGAAGTATGAATCTTTGGCTGAGCCTGGAAAAAGCTACAGGCAGAAATAGAAGAATCGGAACTCTCTCTCGGAACTAAGTAAGTGGGGATGACAGCTGGTTGCCTTCGTGAAATATATAATCTGCTGGCAAGCAAAACCAGTTAATTGAACTCTGATTAAGGGGCTTTCTCTTCTCAGTTCATATTAAACATTTGAGAATTTGTTCACACTTTAGATAAGATTCTAAGTAAAATGGAAGAGAAGCCTATAAAAATAGAAAATGCTCATTCTAAAATAAATCAGTTGGCTCTGTCTACGAACGAAAAATATTAGCTAAAAAGACGCCAAAGTTATGCTGTCTATGGGATCCATTTCTGCCACAGAAATCCTTAACATGATCTATTTATCCGGAGATAAAGGCATCTCAGGGATTTGTATAAGACTTGGCTAGCTGCCCCTGGCTTTGCTCACCCTGACTCTGAATGCTGAGGTTACAGCGCTGGACGATGAAGGATGGGTGATAGTGATTGGCTGTAGCCACTTCATTCCAGCCAACATGATTGGCTATTTTGAAACTCTATTTAGCATACAGCCTTGGACCTTTGGGGTGATGTCATCTTATCTCATTGGGAGGAAGTTGGTTGCTACCAGTTTCTGAATTAATCAGTTCTTCTCTTAGTGAAGTAACAGATTTCACACCAAGTAATTGAAGAGCTAAACATTTGAAACCCGAGTCACCACCTCAAGCATGAGTTACTGAAGCCATCTTTGTTTGAGCCAGAGTGCCCTTCTCATACCTTCTTTTACAAGTACTACCAACATATTTTTAATCATACTGGTTAATTTTTAATTATGGAAAGTTGATATGAAACATGGAAAATCTGCCACACCTATATTTGTCTTTTTCAAACTACCTAAGCATTCCAGAAGCAATTGTAAATATTTTATCTTTTTTTAAAGATTTTATTCATTTATTTGGAGAGAGAGAGAGAGAGAGAGAGAGAGAGAGAGAGAGAGAGAGGGACTACACATGATCAGAGGGAGGGGCAGAGGGAGAAGCAGACTCCCAGGAGCCCAGCTCAGGGCTTGACCCCCGGACCCTGAGATCATGACCTGAGCTGAAGACAGATGCTTAACAAACTGAGCCACCCAGACCTCCCACAATTGTAAATATTTTAAATAATGCACCCTGTTATTTGAGATTTTCAACTTACTTACTTTTAGAAATTGGGTACTTCTGAAGTTCACAGCTAAAAATGGGAATTTGAAAAATAACAGGAAGTTCTACTGGTTATCTATTGCAGACAGAGAAAGTATCAAGGTTATGATTTTTAGTCAAATTTCATGCTTACACGCTTATTTCATGCCCTGACACCGTGCAAAGGTAAAATCTTCGCTCCCTTGTTGGTGAAGTATATCAATCAATTATTCCCCTCAATATGAAGAGTTCAGGAATCCCAGTGTCAGAGTTTTGGGAGCCCTAGGAGAGATCACTCGTTTTCTATAGTTCACGACCGCAGAAAGAACACAGTGTGTTTATAGATAGAATGGTAGTTTCTATACTAGAACTACAATTATAATTTTCTTAAAACCACACACAGGTACATTCTGAAAGGCCTTTCTTCAAGCCCTTCTGCACCTTGTTAACTCAGAGCCAGGAAGTGAAGCTCATTCCTTTCTGAGCCTGCTTTGAAAACACCAGTTAAGACTCTGCTTGCCTTAATAAGAAAACAACTATAAAGAAATCCTCTTCATTCACTAAAAAAATGTTTACATCTTTTCAAGGAGTGAAAGCGCGTTCCCTGCTCCAGTATTCCAATTAATTCCTTGCAAGGTAATGACTGGAGATCGGGGAAATCGTTATTTTCCCCCTCATGCCCGTGAACAGGTCTGTATCACAACCCATAAAGCCCAGAGATAACCAGAAGTGAGCAAAACCAGACTGTGGGATAAGGCTGGATCAATTCACCCAACCACTGGCCTTTCCAAACGCACGTTGGATTTGTCAGCCGAAGTTCTGAGTTCGGTCGCCCTCCACAGAGCCTCATCTAGGGAAGGAAGGGACCAGGCGTGTGTTCTCTGGATTTTCCCCCACAGGCAGGTCAAGCCTGCTTCCCTACCTAATCTCCCTTGCCTGTCTTTGTACAGTCATTAGGAGCTTAGAACAGAAATGATGCTGTCTGCATGCAGTGGAAAACACCAGTTCAAACAGGATGTCGGAGATCACAGTGACTGACCCAGAACACGGGCCAGGGCAGACATGAAAGCCCGGGGAGCGTTTCATTCACAAAGGATTTCTGGGACCAGCTCTTTCTCAGCCTAAACGGAGTCATGCAGAGGCTGGACCCGAGGCTCCCACACGGCTTCCAGAGCGCTTTGAAAGCGCGACAGAGCCTCGGCCTCTGTGGACGGCGGCCATGAGCAGGACTGGGAGTAATTACCAGCTGAAGAGCATGTTCCTTGAGAAGCGAGCCCTTCTGCCAGCTGCTACCCTTGAGAAGCAGGAGGGACGGAACACAGGCTGTCCCACGCCCACTTGTTTTCTTTCCCTTCAGTGGGACAGTTTCAACTGATTTTGATTACCCTGGCGCCAAATAAATGAAAACATTTCATAGACATATAATCATCCATCACTGTGAAGAAAGGAAAAATGTTTCATGTTCAGTATGTTTATAAATACACTTAATGAAAAAAGGACAGTGCTGTCTTTCCTCCACTGCATGGCTGCTGCCATTGGCCAGAGAGGCCTGCTCTCAGATCACCCCCAGGGTCCCTATCGCTTGCACCCTGACATCCCAGCCCCGCAGCATCATGGCCCTCAGAGTCAGTCAAGATGGACAACCCGTCCCTCCCAGGCCGTCTTCGAATCTCTGGCCGCTGTCCCAAAACAGGAGAGGGACACGGGGCCAGGAAAAGGGGAGTGACTTGGGCATTAGGAAGGCAAAAGCCAGTCGGTTTTTCCATCCGGCCTAAGGCAGCCCAAATGAATGAAGCAGCACCATTTCAAAGGAATTAACAATAGTATGTACAGAATTAGTGCAGCCCTGCCTTGGGTTTGCTTTTAAATAAATGGCGGCTTGAGCTTCACACAGCACGTGAGTTCCATCAGGGCCAAGAAGAAGGGGGACAACACCTCTGCTGGTTTCACATCCCACCGGTGTGCATCTGATGTGTCCCGCCATCTAAGGTGATTTGGGGTTACGGATTTATACATGCAGTGATAAGTCTTCTGGAGAATGAACTCTAAAACAACAAATTCTCTCTAACTTTTCCCTCTTCTTAGCTAGGTCTTTTCATTTGGGATTCCACGTACTATCGGGCACCCTAAGTGCCCACGGTTTGTCTCAGGAGCCTTGGGGGCTGACTCGAAGTTCTCGAAGTATAGAAAAACAACATGGGCTTACCCCCACACATATCAAATTAGTTTGGGTCCTCTTTTCCCTAAATGTCATTTCTCACAATGTGTTAAATATTTGCATTCACATTTGACTCCTAAACAGAGCCAGACCACTGGGGGATAGAGGAAACTCCTTCCAAGTTACTTATGCAAAACGCATTTCCATTTTAATCACAAGGAGTGCCACGAGGTAGGGGAAATCCATCCATTCAAATACTCCAAAGTACATGGTTGCCAATACTGTGGAAGACCGGTTCTCACTTCAACAAGCACCATGAAATCCTCCCCGGCAGCAGAAGAGGGAAGGCCCCAATCACAGGGACATCGCGAAATCTGGAAGTGGGGAAGTTGCGCCTTTATTTTAAGAGGTTGTTAATCCCTCAAGCAGAAACAAATGGAGAAGGAGCGGGTGCTGCAGGCCACGGTCCTTTGGTGTGGGAGCCATCCAGAGCAGGAACAAATGTCTGGTCTTCCAGAAGCCGAGGGGTACAGCTGCATATTTAAAATGTCTCTGCATTTCAAGTGGGTGTCCATGATGTGTTGTACACGGTTCTCAAAATGCATCAGATCCAGTCTTGGAGCAAAGTGAGAAAAATGTTGTTTATGGGGATTTGCACTTTCTCTGTGGGTGCTATTCAGAATCTGTCAGTAACTGGAATTGCCAGAAGTCTCTCACACTTCAAATGAGATGACAGCAATGTCGGTTCACACGTGCATTGAGATTTATAATTTACAAAGCAATTCAGTGTGTCTATCCTGTTGGATTCTCCCAACCACCTTAGGAAGACCCAAAACTGTGATTAAGGATGTGACACGACATAACATGGCAAGTCTGTGGTCACATAGCGGTAGAAAGTGTAGGGACCCTGAACCAGCTATTCCACCCTTTCCCCTCTTCCCACTTCATGACACCACCTCTGACTGATCTTTATTTTATCCTACTTGTGGCAGATCAGTTGGCCCCAATTCCTCAACACCCCTCCCGCCTTGTATACTCATGCTTTTATAAGGTGACTTTACAGCCCTTCCCATTAAAAGATCCAGCCCATTTTCCCCACCCCTTGAATTAGGACTGGCCTCGTAGCTTATTTTGCCCAATACAATGCAGGAGACATGACAATGTGCCAATTCCAAGCTTAGACGTCAGAGACTGCAGACATTTCTGCTTGCTTTCTTCTCTGCCACCTCCACTCCGTAAGAAGCTGCCTGAGCAGGCACCCTGGAGGATGAGAGACCATATGGAAGAGAGCCCGGCTGTCCCAGCTGCAGCAATCCTAGACTAGCCAACTCCCAACATGTGGGATTCCAGCAAAGATCTGCTGAGCTGCCTAGCCAACCTGCAGCTGACGGAAGATGACTGAGTGAGTCCAACTGAGATCAGAAGTGCCAAGATGACTTGGAGACCCAAGACCAACAAGAAGTGTTCATTGTTCAAAGCACTCAGGATTTTTGGATGTTTTTAATTTAATTTAATTTGCAGCTAGCCTGCCTAGGCTTAATACCATGGTCCCCCCACTTTCTATCACCATGGCTTGAAAATTACTTAGTCTCGTTATACCTCAGTTTTCTTATCTGTAAAATGGGAATAAACACAGGTTTGTGAGAATTAAATGGGTATAAGGCACTGAGTGGAGAAGAGTGAACTAATGATAGTTGCTGGTATAATTAATAAACTTTTAATGAACTCAACTATTGATGAATTTAACACCCAGTGTTTTCCTATCATTTTTTTACTTTTCTATTTTAAAAAAAGTACTTTTAAATTATCAAAGATCATTAATTTCAAAATTGAAATCAATAGAATCATTCTTTTCTCTTTCTTTTGGATAAAGAAATATCTGTCCAAGTGAAAATATGGTCACCAAAGCAGGAAGAAATATTTCTTGTTATTATTATTATTTTATGTCTTTTTGTTTATTTTTTATTTAAATTCAATAGCCAACATATAGTACATCATTAGTTTTTGATGCAGTGTTCAATGAATCATTATTTTATGTCTTCTTAGTCTAGTTACTTAGTTTGGTCAAGATGCAAAATTCCATCTCTCCAGGTCTGCCTGAAATATTGGGTTAATCTGTTTTAGATTTTAGATTTTAGATCTGTTGCAGATCTATTATAAGATTTTAGAATGTATTAAAAATGGAGTTGTTTGGCAGTTAATAAGATAAGTGATGTACCTAGGAAAAAGTGATAATGTGTTCAAGTTTAAAGAGTTTTACTTCCCTACTCCTGAGCCCCAGTGCATATAAAATTCCAAGTGTAAATGACTGACAATGGGGATGAAAACTAGAATATCGAGTCCGCTATCTAGAAAGTTCTGGTCAGACACTGTGTAAATCAGAAATATGTTTGCAGTGTTTATCAGCTAGATATTTTTTGGGAGGGAGACACCCCAAAAAACCCATTATCTTCCTCTCCAACAAGATAATAGTGTGTCAAACTCTGGAGAGATTTTGATTACTCTAGATATCTGCCTCAAAAAGAAAATCTATGGAGGTCTAAGTAACCAATAAGAGTGACTAGCATTATTAAGGAACCAGAAGGGACATTTGGTAAGAGATGAATTTAATCAAAGACACATGGTAAACTTGGAAAGCTAAGGAGCAAGGGATAGGATATGAGTTTTAACCCTTATAAAGGTTACAAATTAGGGTAACCACTAAGTCAATACTAGCTCATAAAATGCTATAACTAGAGGCCAGCACTTGACGTTGAAGTCTGGTGGTAGAAGTAGGGCACATTGTTACTTTACACAGTATATTATGGGCCTTAAAACAAAAATTTCCACTCTTCTGATGAGTACCCCCAGGACAGGAACCCTGTCTTACACATGTAGGAACTGCCGCCTGCTTCCACTCGCACCCAGCGCAGAAAGCATCATAGACTGGGGATTGTGAAACATCTGTTAAGTGAATAATAAAAGAGTGGTGAATTTAGATAAATGCATGTATGGTGGATCCATAATAATTTAGTAAGGGAACAAGGGTTGTTCTGGAGGTAACCCTTACTTTTTAGTACATTTTAGTACAAAATGTACTTTTTAGTACAAAAGTATACTCTTCCCAAAAAAATCAACCAACTAACAAAAAAGTAATAATTGACATCAAAGAAAGAGAAAACAATGGGTTAGGTTGCTTTGTTTGGAGCCGATGCATCAGTCAGTATGGACTCAATTATGGCCACCAACTATAATCACTTACAACCACAGAGATTGGGATCTTCTTCCCGTTGTTTGTGAGCGACTCTTTGGCCTTGGTTCTGCTCCTTACCGTTGAACAAGCAGCCTGTGCCAAGACATTGCCTATATCGTGGGAGAAGGAAAAGTGAAGCCACGGGATATGTGATGGGGAAGCCCAAGAGAACCTAGAGAATATTCTGAACAATAATTCAGTGCAATCACACAACAAGATAATTCTGATTTCTAGCCTTGGTAATGATAAACATGCTTTCCACAGGTCTATACTCGTCATTGCTCTTCTGATAATTTTTATAGAATTGCTTAAAGGAGGAAACACTTTTGATATGTTGGGATCAAACTAGAATGTGACAAATAAGAACAATTTCTTAAGTCACTGACTATTTGTGGGAGGGAACACGAACATAAAATCACATCTGCTCAGTCTTTCTCGAAGAGGTTTGAGAGGTGATCATTTTCCCCTTTCTCCATCATTTATGCAAAGGCTCCCACAGATGGCAGGTTAATTAGCAACTTCGTATTAAATAGCAACACAAAGTTCGCATCAAATAAGAGCTAATGTATACTCAGTATGTGCCAAAACTTTTTCTAAGTGCTTTATAGGCATTAACCAGATTACTATTCACAACAATCCTATGAGGTAAAACATATGTATGTATTACTGGTATTTTGTAACAACCCTATGAAGGAAGTAATGGTATCAACCCCATTTCTCAGGTGAGAAGACCAAGTCACAGATATTTCAGGTTGCTTGTTCAAGGACACATAGCTAACAAATGGCTGAGCTGGTATTCAAATTCAGCTCTTGTTCATAACCTCTATTCTAGATGGCCTTACCACTAAACATAAGTTGAAAGGCATTCTGTCTATCTTGCTCACTATAATGGCACCTGATACACAGAATATTCTCAATAAACATGTAGAGTGAGGGCAAAACTCAATCTCTAAGGTATGAAACGGTGTTTTCAAATGTCTCTCCCTACCCCTACCCCTCTGGCTTCTCTTTATAATGTCCCTTTGGGATTTTTCTGCCAAAGCCTTTCTTGGGGGGTTAAAAAGAAAGATCCACTCTTTCTTTTAACAGCTTTTCAATTAAATGTTTCATAGATGATTATAAGAAAGCCAAAACTTTTTCCAAAGATTGTACCATTTTATACTCCCCCAGCTATGTATCAGTGACATTGCTCCACATTTATCACAGTTGATATTATCCATCTTTTCAATAATCACCTACACTTTACCCCAGAAATTTCACTCCTATATATTTATCCAAGAAAAATGAAAATAAATTCCACAAAAACATTTCTGCAAATGTATTCATAGCATCATTATTTGTAATAGCTCCAAACTGGAAATGACATAAATGCCCATCAACAGACGACTAAAGAGATTGTGGTATGTCCATACAGAACAATACTGCTCAGCAAATATAATAAGGAAAGAACTGATCTACTCAATAAAAGAACCTAGATACAAAAATACAACTATATGATCCGTTTATATAAAGTTCTGGAACAGTCAAAAACTGTGGTGAAGAAAAAATAAGAAGAGTGGTTTCCCTCTTGGGGTTGGGATGCGGTGGGTATTTTCTATGGAATTCTGTGAAGTGGTGGAAACATACTGTATGTTGACAGCAGTATGCGTTACATAGATGTAGCCATTTCTCAAACTATGCACAGTTTAGGGACACTTGGCTGGCTCTGTCAGCAGAGCATGCAACTCTTGATCTCGAAGTCGTGAGCTCGAGCCTTGCATTGAGTATAGAGATTACTCAATAAATAAATAAATAAATAACATTAAAATAAATGTCTCATAGATGACAAACTTAGTTAAATCTGCTTCTTTCTCTTTATTCAATAGTTTTCCCAGCACCATGCATGATCTGTGCCGATTATTTGCACAAAATAAATCAGGAGAAAAACTTCCTGAGTTCTCCATCTTGGGCAGCAAGGAAATCAGCTGTCCCCAGACAGAAGTGGGAGGGAATCCTAGACTCAGACCCAGAGCCTGGCCACTGACAGCCGTCCCCAGCACCCTGAGGAAAGTCAGGGACCAGCAGTAGCCCATCCTTGGGTGCTTTGTTGTTGGAGCGTTTGCCGCCTACCCATGGTGGTTGGTAATTGCTGGGTTCATTGTGTGTCTTTGGTCTCTCAGGTATATTTCCTAAACCAACATGAAAAGAAAATGATAAGGGGCAAGCGCATGGAGGTGTTTATGTTTTCAGCTCTAACCAATTGCTTGAGACCCAAAACAAAAGCCAGTGCAGATGGAAAGAGGCAAGACTATACAATGGAAACCCCAACCTCTCCTTGCAGAACACGCTCAGCTCCCAGCTGTCGTCCACTTCCAGGCACGTCACCGACACCCAGCAATTAGCACGCCCGGGTTCTCCTTTGGAAAAGCAGCACCGGAGAACAATACCACCATGAGTCCTCCTAGACTAGAAAGCAGGTGAATCCTGTTTGGAAGAAAAGCAAGGTAAATGATCCTTTCCACCATTGCATCTTACTGTTGGACAAACCAGTGGCACTGTGAGCCTGATATTAAAGATTCCTCCAGGACCTTGAAAGGACTCCAAGAAAAAGGAAGAAAAAAGAAAAACAAAACAAAACAAAACAAAAGAACTCCCCTCCAGCCTACAGTGACTGAAGTCCACTGCCGAACTCCATTATCTTCTCCTACACACTTAAATTTACCCTGAAGCTTCCTGCTTCTTGGGTGATAGGTGCATATGTATATCTCACGTCTTGACTGTCAATGAGGACAGCCAGATAAAATACAGGACATCCAGTTAAGTTTGAATTTCAGTTAAAAAGTGAATAATTCTTTACTGCAGGTACCCCTCAGGCATTAATTGGGACATGCTGAGAACTTAATTCATTTTCTTTCTCTAAAATTGACCATTAAGGTGCATCAGTTTTTATTTTGTTTTGCTAAATCTGGCATCCCTACCCTCATGGCATCACAGAAGCATATTTTTGGTAGAGATAAACATGAACTTCACAGGCAGTGATGGACTAAAAATGTGGTACTCCATTCAGGTGATGGCTTGAAGTGCAGTGAAATCACCCAATTGTTCTAAATGTTTCCAATTTACCATAAAAGAGAGAAATGAGCAGAAGCTCATTTAATCATTGGGCGAGTGATATGAATAATGATGAAAATCTTGGAGTTAGAAGATGTGTAGTTTCATTAGGTGAAGAGTTCAGTACCTAAAAGAATTCATCACCTACTTCTTATCACCTTAATAACCAGGTCCTAGGTAGTCCAGGGACAGCACTGTCCCAGAAATGGCACAGCTCGGGAGACATATTTTCCAACATGGAGTCATATCCCCACCTCTTATTTTGAATCTCCATTGGCATCTCTGTAAAGGGCACCCTGGAAGGCATGCCGTCCTTAGGGGATTAAACACTTTCATCAGCATGACTGCATGTTTTCATCTGACTGACCTGGGAGCAGGAAGCCTAGAATGGTATTGGTGAACACTTGACTAGATCCAAGGGGAAAAAAGGTATTGGGTAGGGGTCAACCCAAATGGTAGCGTATTTCCAATTCAGGCATCAAAGAAAATAATCCCTGTATAATAAGAGCCTGCAGGAAAAGAATTAACCACTTGACTTATGATTAAATCAGTTATCTCTCTGGGCCTGCCCTTTGTGTGGTCCGCTAACTACAGGAAGGGAGAACACAGAAAGGAGATATGTTTGGTTGCACACTGTTGCTTGCACACTGGTGCCAAGTGAAGGTAGAGCACAAAGTGAAATCAATATCCTGGATTCAACTGTGTGTGTGTGAGTATCCAAATGTATTGGCCTATATAGTTTTTGAAGTAAAATTTAGTAAAAGCCAATTTATATGTTGGAAAAAAAATCTTGTTAAGTCTCATTTTGCTTAACTTATTAAGATACAACTTTAGATTCTTCTAGAAAAACAGGTATAGACTATCACATAAGAAGTCACCAGAGTCAGAAACTTTATGAAGATTCCATTTCTTGTGCAATCTTCTGATTGCTTCTGATTATTATAGAAATAATAAAAATATAGTTAGTGTCTTTCAGGTAATAACTACTATATTGACTACATCACACACTGAATTAAACAAGCCTCTTTGAGTCTCAAGCCATAAGGTAGACTACCCTGACCCACTTACTTAAAGGTAATATCCACATCTTGGCTGTATCTATTTTAAACTGGCCAACAAAGTATTGCTCAGGGGAATAAACATTAACAAATAAATAAATCCACTGCTACTCACCCTGGAGCTGTGGGGACCAATATATAAAAAGAGTCCCATCATGGATACAATTGGTTATTTTGGTCATAGAGAATTCCTGTATCTAATTATAGAAGGCACTTTAATTTTTTATTATAGTAAGATATACCTATTACATTTATCATTTTAACCATCTATAAGTGTATAACTTGGTGGCATTAATAATTACATTCATGATGCCCAACTATCACCACCAGCCATCCCCAGAACATTTTATCACCCCAAACTGAAACTCTTTATCATTACACAGTGACTTCCCATTCCTCTCTCTTTCCAATCCCTGGTAACTTCTCTTTTCTTTTCTTTTCTATGAATTCCACTCATTCTGGGCACCTCATATAAATATAATCACACAATATTTGTTCCTCTATGTCCAGCAAAATGTGTTCAAGGTCCATCTATGTTGTGATACACATGGAAATTTCATTCCTTTTTATGGCAGAAAAATACTCCATTGTAAGGATAGACCACATTTTGTTCATCCACTCATCCACTGATGGAGACTTTGGGTTGTTTCCATCTTTTTAAAACCTATTTAGTATGAGTTATTCTTTCCCCATCCCTCACTTAAAGAAGAAAAGCTATATTCACTCCATATCATAAACAGAGTTTCAGATCGTCTAAATTGCCAACTCGATTAGATACTCATCACCACAGTTAGAGCCTTTTGAGCTGCCTACCTGGGTGGATTCGTGGGGCTCCTTTCTGCTTAGAGTACTTCCGGACCCACCTTGAGTCCTTGCTAACTGTGCCTGCACACCGCTGTGCTAGAGAGGATGAAGGGAGACGGTGGGAGGGGTTACGAGCTGCTCACTTGTCAGCCATTATTTTAAGTGGCCTGGCTCTCTCTGGTCTTCTGGATGTTTAACATGGATTGTCTCTTTCCTGTGCATTCTCCAGGGCTCTCTTACCTGGCTCATTCTGATACAGCTTCCCATTCCAGGCAAGGCCCTTCTCTAGGACCTCAGCCCCCAATCCCATCTTAACTCCTGCTCCCGATGGTCTTTACCACAAACTCTTCAGGCTGAGATCTCCATGCTTAGGCAGTGCATCCTTATGGGCAGAATTCCTTTTAAAACAGTGCCAAGCCAACATCTTACTAGGGGATTCGATAGTTGCCACACTTTGGAGGGGGATGCTGGAGATTCCTAATGCAACTCCTATCCCACCTTACAAAAGGCCACTCACTGTCACAGGGGTGAGTCAGGCCCCAGACTGAGTGACACATACTCTCTGCCCCTTTCTTCAGATTTGACACAAGTGGAAGACTCACCCCTCCACCTGGGCCACTTGGGCAGGGGGAGAGGAGTAGAGAAGCCACCTAAGTGTCTGATGGTCACCTGGCTACTGTCTGATCTAGGATGGCCTTGAGTGAGGTGACTGGCTCTCTTCTATGCATCTTGCCTTCCAGCACAGCAGCCCAGGCATATCTAAATGAGCAAACACCTTTCCAGGCCTCTGCTTCCAGCAAGAGGTCAAACTCTCTTAAGACCCTCCTCTTCATTGCCCACTCTTGACCCGTCATGCCCTCACTGAAAATTGGTTGCCCAAGTGGCTCTTGAACACCTCTTTGGAAATTTCCCCATGATCCTGTCTCACCCCTCACTCTGATATGGAATATCCATTATACACTGGTAGCACAGGTGGCCACTTTAGCAACTCACCATGTCTTAACACCTGTGGCTGCTGTGGAGGGTGGACATCACTCTCTTGGAGGGTCACTTCCTTTGGCCCCAGGTCAGCCCATTCCAAACATACCCTCAGGATCCAGCTGTTTTGTAGAATGCAATAACAAAGAATACTCACATCTTTCTTTGGGGGGTATAATTTCTCTCTGTTCTATCCCAGTAGAAGGTCTATTAATGCTTTTGGAATTGAATGGAGACAGAAGAAGTCACATAACCAGCTTAGATATGTATGTATGCAATAATTAATTCCATATTAAGTTCCTTTTCAAGTGAAGGAGGAGCTGCTTGTCTGCATACCAGCGCAATTGTATGTCACTCTTCTGTTTAGTCTGAGGAGGAGTCATAAAGGGGAGATCTCAAGTGGCTCTTTCTTGTCAGATTGGCTGACCTTCCCAGAGTCTTTGTTTTTCTCATCTCTATTTTCAGCATCTAACTCGGTTTGTCTCTCAAACCTTGAAATGTCTTCCCTTGGTTTGTACCGTGCTCACTTTTTTCTTTGTCCTCTTTCCCTTGCCCCACCTCCCCCTGGCTCTTGTCTCTTCCCGCCCTCTTATAGGTATTCTCATCTGAGCTTCCAACTTTCTTTCCCTTTGGAAACACCATTTCTGCCTCACTGCCTCAGCCTGCAGATCAATGCTGGTGCTTTCTGAATCTTTACCTCTTCCTCAACAAAAACCATCGCCATGGTAATGTGATGTTACCATCGACCACAAAACACTATAGCTTAAAACAACCACTGTTTATTACTGCTCACACCTCATGGGAAGGCAGGGCACTTCTGCAGGTCGTGGCTGGGCCTGACTGGTCTGTTCTTCCGGGTTAGGCTGGAGTTCACCCAAGTGTCTGATGGTCACCTGGCTACTGGCCGATCTAAGATAGCCTCAGCTAAGACGACTGGCTCTCTTCCATGCATCTTGCCTTCCAGCACAGCAGCCCAGGCATATCCAATGAGCAAGCGCCTTTCCAGGCCTCTGCTTCCAGCAACTTTGCAGCTTCCCCATTGGTCAAAGCAAGTCCTAAGGCAGAGCTCAGGCTCAGAGGGGCAGGAACCACAATTAAATGGTAAAAGCTATGACTGCAGGAGGAGTACGCCACTAAGACTCTTAATGTTGTCAGCCCATCACTGTCCCATTGCCCTCCGTTCCCACTGCTCACACCCTTGCCAGGATGCCTGTTACCTCATAGCTGAAATGTGGTAGCCACACTGGCTCCTCACTAGCTCCCAAGCAGATAGAACTTATTTCTGATCCGGATTTGGCCTCAGAGCTCTGCCCATCTTCACTGCTCTCCCTGTCCTATTTATCTACCAAAAATGCACATACCTATACCGCCAACAAAACAAAACGTGGGTATCTGCCAAAGACCCCATTCAGGACTCTGTTATTCCATGTGCTACAGGATTTCCAGCCACATAATTCTTCCTGACTCAGACACCACCCTCTGCCCAACCTATGGTCTCTGTTCAGTTTTGCAAGCCATGTACAGGGTCGGGACTAGGGTGAGGCAAGTAAGGCACATAGGGTACAAAATTTAAGAAAGCACTCACTCTTAGGGTCACCCAAGTTCAGAGTCAACACTGACTGTCCATGGTTCCCTAAATTGTGTATTCTGGGACTCTCACTCCCCTCTCCCCAGTCCCAACTCTGGCCATACTGGTCACTTCGATATCAACTTTTCATTTTTCATGTGAATGGTTCCTAAGATTGTGAACCTTCTTCTAAGCAAGACAGGGTCTGCCTCACCCAAGATTAGAAAATAAATACTGAGGGAGGTAACTAGTTGCAGAGAAGGTGTGGTATTCCTGATATTTAGTAAAGCCTAGGGGAAAACGTTGGATGAGACAAAAAATATAGGGAAAAGGAGGGATTGACTAATTCTGCCAAAGTCTAAGATACACGAATTCATATGATGATAACAGGAGAATTCAAGGAAAGCAGAATCGCTGTGATGTAAAGCGACCTTGAGAGACATTTGTACATGGGTATAGAGAAAATTCATGAGCCCTACCAGGGAGTGGTAGAAGCCTAGATATAGATTCATAGAGCTGAGGAGATGGGAAAAGAGGGCCCTTCGGCCTAAGTTCTGGAGTGCAGTTAAAGCTAAATGCATTCATCCATATGTAAATGGCTCTGACCATTACCAAGGAAAGGGAGGGTAAAAAAGGAGGCCCCTGGTCATGGAACTATTGTGACTTTGAAAGGAAAAGGAATTGATAAAGGGAAATGATGGGTTTCTGTTTAAAGACAAGGGTGCCGAAAGAAGAGCTTAAAGGTCACCTACAAAACTTGGTGAAACATGTGTTTCCTAAACATCTTTTCACTGACAAGGATACTCATGGAGCACTAAGTGTCGACACTCATGAGGTTGATCTTCTGAAACCCCTTATGTCTGTTGAACAACCACTCTGAGTTTGAGGAAATTTCCAAGTCCCAGTTCATATTATACGGTCCACGTGGACAGAAACTCATACCCTTGAGCCTCCATTTTCCATATATATCTGAGAACTGTCAATGGGCGATGGTAAAATTTTAAAAAGCACAGGGAAACAAACTAAGATGAATACTTCCATAATAACCAAAGGCCACCAAACTCTCACGTATCTCACCACTGCCCTCTGATGAGAGAAACCTAAATGAACTCACACCCATCTTGCACCCACAGGAATCCTATAGTTCCACTAAAGCTTCCCTCCAAATTTTCTTATCCTGGAAGGAATATTGTCTCAGAGGTAAGTCCTGTGTGGGGAACAGTATCTTCAATTAAACGTACATGTGTATGTGTATATATATATATATATATATATCACCAATATATTCTGAGTCCCAGTAAGGATGTTCCGTGACTGGCCCCAGAGGCTGAGGGACTTGGCTTTGGTAACTATAGTGTGGATCCAGTGGTGTAGCACATGGTAATATCTCTGGTTTTTCTCTCTGCTTTGAATAAACTGAAAACCTGGGAAGAAGATGAAATCAGAACCAGAACGTGGGCAAGATCTTCTTTCCCGTTCTCCACCCAGAAATGCAGCCGGCTGCTGAGCTGGCAAAGGAGGGGAAAGGAATTTAAAGAAAAGGAAATTAAAATACACACCCACAGTTTTAAGTGCAATATTTTGTTTTCTCAGGACAGTTGATGTTTTCTTTTAATTTTGACATTTTGAGGTTCTGTAAGAATCTGCAGCTTGCGTCGGTAGGGCTGAATAATATTCTTCCAAAAGAACATTTAATTTGAAAATTAAATGATGAACACTAAAGATTTCTCCAGCCTCCACTGCGTAGGCTATCTTCAACTTGTTCTTACCCAGACCTCTCACGTAGGGGCCTGATGTCATGTGTTTGTGATACCCAGCAAGTCCAAGTATTAAAATTCACCTATTGCACTTTTCCATATTGAAGCATCGACCACGGGTCTCTTTTTAATTCCATTCAAAACCATTTTGCATAGTCCAGAAATTACTGATCTTCACAACACCCCAATGAAAAAGGTAGTATTATACTTCGGTCGGTAAGGAGTCATGTGGCAGCTTGTAATTTGCGTACTACCAGGAAAATGAGTAGCCATTACAAGAAGAGTCCAAAGTCCCCGAAGCCGCTGAAGCCAGGTGCTTCCATCACACTGGGGACACTCATTATTGGCCACCTAAACTGAATAAGTGAGTCTTACACTATCTAACCAATGTAAATTCCGGCTTCTCCAACTCAGAGTAATTTTAGTTGCTTCATTTCCTTTAGCTTTCCCTGCCTAGATCTCATGCTAAAATTAGCTTCAAGGTTGGAGGAACAGGCTGGAAAGTTCAGTACCAACCCAGAATGTTTTCCGTCATTTGACCAAACCTCGAATGCTGAACATTTCTAACATTCAAAGAGGGTTTGTTTAAGTTTTCCAGTTTTATCCTCCTGGTTTCAAATGGCACCAGAAGCTGAAGAGCCAAAATTCTGTAAGGAGAAACCATTCCAAACAAGATTCCTGGCCCAGGGCAGGCCCGAAAGGGTCCAGATGCATTTGGACAAGGTGGCAAAACTCCTGGACGCCTGTGTAAGTGGGTCCTCTGGACTCTGGTGTGGCTGATCCGAGTGCGGACGATGTGAGGCTGGGTGCCTCCTTTTGGAACAAAGCACAGGATGTGACATCTGCAAGGGCTAAGGCCGCAGAGGAGAGGCAGGTCTCCCGCGGGGAGGACAGCCCATGGGGGACAACGGAGGCCACCTGCAACGCTGCCCTGTGAACACGTGGTGTGTGTCTGGAAGGACTCACAGGATTGATGTGTTTCCAAAATGCAAACTAGCTGAAAACTCAGCATTTGAGGCTCTTGGAGGGGGAAAAAGCCTTCTGTTTATATCCATGTGGCCACCAGCTTGGTAGATGGAACACACAGGAGCCTCCCAACATTGTGTATCAAACCTCAAACTATAAACTTGACCCAACCCCAGCACTTGAGAGGAGAGGTCTGAGTGACAATCCGAGAAAGCTCTATCTTGGAGGACATGAGCCGCCCCTTTTGTGGGTTTCTGCTGTCTAGAAACATCCAGGGTTTACAAAATTGTGCCAAGGCAACAAAGTAGAAACATTAGACTTTTTGGAAAGCTCTAAGGAGAACAGAGATCTTAAAGACTGCAGAAAATGATCATCGCATGTTCTTTACCAAATCCCCACCTGTGCAAGGCTTCCTCAGGGCCATGCTTCCTCAGCTCCGATGTGTGTAGGAATCACTTGGGAACAGTTCTCAGTAGGTCTGGGACAGAATCCAAGATTCTGAGCCCTCACAAGTTCCCAGAGGATGTCAACGCTGCTGACCCATAGGCCACCCTTCGAGTAGTGAAGCAGTTTATTTTACATTCTTATATTGGAAACAGTGGTCATTAAGCAGGTTTTCATGTCATTAGACAGTTTTGAGTAGATGAGTTGACAGGTTTCGTTGATGGGTTTCAGTGCCTGCCTTTTTTTTCTTTTTAAGTTCTATTTCTCCACAGAGCCACACATCCTCCTCTAGGCAAAGTTAAGAAATACATCCTGAAAGTCCTGTCTGGCCATACAATAAAATCTTATGGGGATTTAAATGTGAATTCTACTTTTACCAGGCAGAGTGAGAGACTTATGCATGAGACAGCTATGCCCCACTGTGGACGCTATCATGAGGGTCCAGGAAAGAAGTTCTGTAACAGCTGGGCCTGCAGAGCCCTCCAGTTATTTCAACCTGCTGGGTTTGCCGAGGGAAGGTTGCATTCATCCCATGAAGCTCTGATGTCCATGTCTCAGTTTCAAATGCATCACCAAGATAATCGTCAGTGTGGCACTGAAGTTTCTGGATAGTACCTCTGTTGGAACACAAAGACTGAGAGAAGAATGAAAATGTGTTCTACAGAGAGATAAGTTAGCAACCTTGTCTTCTTGGAATTTTAGACTACCTCCTTTTTTGAGGTCCTTCTTTGCCTCTTTTCTGGTCAGAGAATCTGCTTTACAGTGAACACTCTCAGAGACAGTGTGCAGTATCATGTAACGCAAAAGTCTAAGAGAGAATGTTTTGATTAGGTTGGACTGTACAGGGAAGTTTATACATTAATTACAGGGTTATGCAACCATGCATCTTTCCACCTTTGGTGGTATTTTTATAGAAGCATTAAAAATGACACCTGAGCCTATTTCCCCCTCAATAGTGGCACGTAGAAGCGATAGCCAATTTGAGTGAGGTTGAAAACTGCCAACCAATGACTTGGCAAAGCCACAGTCGGTTGTAGCTTCTTGGGTACAAGTCCCAGGCCAGGAGCCCCAGGTCTGAGTCATTTGCAGGAAGTAGGTCACGGGGTGTGGGTCAATGCACAAACTTAAAGAATCCTCAACAGTTCTAGCTAAGATAGGATTGAGTACTCCTCTAGGCGGCTCACTGATGACGTATGTGTCTTTCATCTTGGGCTCCTAGGGAAGTGGTAAGGTCAAGTTCACCAGTGGCCGGCTGAGGCTTTGCTTATTGTCACAACTTGGAGGATGCCCAGGAAACTCCAACTGTTGCTTCTCCAAGCTGTGAGGTTCTGCTGCGGCTGGTATGGCCGATAACCCGGAGGGAGGCCGAGCAGCCCAGGGTGCAGGCCTTCAACTCTGCCCCCTGGTGCCCCGTCAGAAGTCCAGCCCCGACGATCACGAATGATGAGGCTTTAGCAAGCCCCAGCCTTACAGTCATCTCTAAACTTGACCTGTCCTACGAAGACTCTGCTGGGAAAGATATCTGTTCGGCTCTAGTGAGGCCCACGGAGAGAAGCCAAGAATGCGGGCGGTCAGCTGACACATCCAGAGCCTCCTCTCAAGCATCTGGACACCTAAGGTTGAAGGCATCTGGGGAGTTTCTAAAATGAAATATCAGGATTTATCTGTGTCGCCACTTGAATTGCTAAGTCATTAATAAGTCTGAGCCAGCTCTGAGCCAGCAGCTGCATGTTACGGCATTCGGCTCGTAGGACCCTTCCAGGGACTATTACGTACAGGAGACAGAAAAGAGCCTGATGTGGGGTCGGACCCAGACTTGAGTTCATCAGGGAACACAGGGACATAGGCTTAATTTCCTTCACAAGGGACGTGCACTGAGAAGCAATAGGAAATATGCATTGTGTTTGGATAGGAATAAATATCATGAAAGAAATACATACATTATTATTCTTTTAAATATTAATAAGGTGTCAACACTTGGTAGGCTAACCTCACACCAGTCTGGGAGAAAGCAGCCTCTTGAGTTTCAATTCCTGCCTTAGTCAAAACAGGAGTAAGTGAAAAATCATGTCTTTTCCTTTTAGAAGACCTGTGCCATTTGCCCTTGAGCACGTTACCGCCATGGGTCTGGGCGAACCGAGGGGAAGAAGGGAAAACCGAGGGTGTATTGCGATAGTACAGACTCTCTAAAGTGTCTCCTGGTTCTGCCTGTGCAGCTGGGAATCCAGGGCTGGCATTTGAGACCTACCACCTCCGTTGCTCTTGACCGCGTGCCTTGAAACGCAGTGTGTACGCGGGACCACGGGGGATGTGCCTGGAGGATGGCAAAGTTAGTAAAAATAAATAAATAAATAAGGGAAGGAGAGCTTTTCTTTGCCTCGGAACTGCACAGAGCACACTATTTTATTTGTTAGCACTTAAAAGCAACGAGCAGGAAAGAGCAATAAGTTTGTGTGCCCACATGCAAAATCACCCAAACGGGCGTGTCTTCTCCCTCAGGTGGGGGTGAGCCGGAGGATGGTCCTCGGTCAGTCGCACGGGAAGGGGCTTGCTCCGGGGAAGCATCCCTTCTGGTTCCTCCATCTGCCGTGAAGTCTTCTTAACTCGCCCCAAGTGTAGGTACGGTAGAGCGGGACGGAGCTTTCCCTCCAGGTCTGCAGTAGCTTCTCGACGCCTGCTGAGGTAGAGACAGACAAGACACTGAACGTTCACGGGGGAAAACAAAAGATACACAGTAGCAGGTTAGCCACCGCTTTGCTCAAAATACAGGATCTCTCTTTTCTTTGTTTTCCTTTAGACTCCTAATTTCAGTGTGTGCGCAAGACACAACTCTGATTTCGTCTCTTTACTAAAAAGATGTTCATTTAGGAGGACTAAAACCCCCTAATTTTGCTTTTGTGACAGCAGTCTTTTCATCACAAAATCAAAATGCTTCCCCTTTTCCTCGGCTTTACAGTATATCAGCAAGTTGCTAGACCCTTCGAGGGGTCAGAGTCTCCGCAAAACATTTCCTTTTATTTTGTTTGTCCTTTTATAGTTTCACTTAGGCTGTTACAGTCTTTACCAAGGGCTGGATTCTCCTGAGCGGATGCCCAGCGTCTCAAGTGATGGGATCCACATCCTGTCTGAGCAGCAGCCTGATGCCAGGGTTGAATTACTATTGAATAAGCAGCAATGAAATTGTTATCAAAATAATCAGTAGTTCCAAAAACCACAAATAACAACAACAGGACCCAAGTTGTCCTAAATCAGCAGAGACCATCGATATAATAAGAGACTGAGTCACTTTCCTCTACAATCCCTCTCTTGCGAACTCTCCTCGGCTATTTTCTTGCACAGCCTGGGGGAGGGCAGGTGGGGGGAAGGAAGGGCATTGCTCAGAAAGTAAAAAAAAAAAAAAATTGACATCACTTAAGTCACATGATTGGCAAGAACCAATTAAGATGGGCTGTGGAAAGGGGAACAGTTAAATTTGTAATTTGGGTTGTGTGAAAACTTCTTTGGGCCTCATAAACAACCACAGAACCACAAGTTGGGTAGGCTGGCAGTGTCAGAAGACTGCGCCCAGCATAGTGGTCAGCAAGCAGGACGAATCACACTGACTGCAAACCACAGGGTTTCGCAGAGTGGTGAGCATCACCAACCCACAGCCAAGACGCCGCTTTTTTTTTTTTTTAAATCTTGAACAATTTGAATATTTGTTTTCGCAAAGGTACATTTTTCAGAGGGCTCAGGGAGCCCCGGAGGTATGGCGGGGGGCGGCGGAGAGAGATGCAGGGAGCCGTGGTGGGCCGTGAGGTGACAACAGTGACCTTTCTTGGTTTTCACTCCAAAGGTGAAAGAAAGCATTGAATCCCCCGCCTTCAGAAGAGGGTGCATTTTCAGGAGGAAGCGATGGCTTCAGACAGCATATTTGAGTCATTTCCTTCATACCCACAGTGCTTCATGAGAGGTGAGTACGAGCTGGTCTTTTGATACCTACTTTTGCTCAGTTTGGCAGATAACGAAATGGCAGCCCTATTGTACCCGGTGCACGGAGCTCCGGCCGATTCCCCGTCTGTTTCGTGGAAAGAATTCAAGCTCAGGCGTATGATTACAAGGCTATTGGATTACTTATTCATCAGATGGCAGCTCTTCAGAAATGTTTTAATAAATACTTAGCTAAGCTGTTGAAGTGTTCGGTCGGTGTGTGAGAACTTTGTCAAGTGCAAGTAAGTTGGGCTGCTCCTGATTAAAATCGGAGAGATTAGGGAGCTGGCGAGAAGCTCCCCGGGTTTTCTTTCCTGCCCCTTTGCCTCCAAGGACTGTGGCCGAGGGTCTTGAGCTCGGCACAGCCCGGGGCCCACAGGGCAGGGGCCGGAGGCAAAGGCCGGGCTCCCAGACACGCATTAGACCAGCCTGGGGACTTCCGGAGCAAAGGGGCAGGCAGCTCAGTTGTCCCCTAAAGTCAGAGAGTACAGGAGACAGGCAGGTTTGTGTGGGTAAAAAAATCCACCGGCTTGGGGCCTCACTGTGCACCGAGGCAGCCAGCGTCTTCCAAGGCAGGGGAAAAAAAAAAAAAAAAAAGGAAATTGTCGTGTACAGAGGTCTCTGTTGCAAAGAGCAATGAAGAAGTTTCCGAAGCCCAGCGTTGTCACGGCTCTGGGTCTTCAGATCGCGCGCTTCCATTTCATAGGAACAGCCAGTGTGAAAAACCTGTCTGCAGTTTTGCAAGTGGCCTCTTGAAAAATGTGCAAAGCTGTAGCCGGAGTCACGGCTCGGAGGGTGTGAGTATGTGTGTGCATGTGCCTTTTGTGTATCTCTGGTGGGAAAAGAGGGCCGTGCTTAAACAAACAAAAATAATAACATAAAAATGTCATGAAGGCATGGCCGTGTGTCAGGGCACGCACTCTGACCAACGCCTGCGAAATGTGGCTTGATGGTTTGGCAGAGCCGGGGTGGAGTGGGATGGGACGGAGGAATAATTAATTTTCTGGCTGCAGACTCTCGCGCGCACCCAAATCGTATCTGTGACTCATTATTTATGCATACAGCCAAATGAGCAAGGGAATGCACAGGGCTGCCAGCCGCTTTGTCACAACAAATGCTCTTGTGAATGCCGCAGAGCCTCTGTGCTTCCGGGTCCCTGAAATTTAAAAACTTGACAAAGCTCTGTGTGTGTGTGTGTGTGTGTGTGTGTGTGTGTGCACGCGCGCGTGTGCACGCGGGAGGAGGGTAGGACTTTAGGAGAAGGGGAAGAAAGCAAGTCATTAACGGATTCAAAGCTTCAAATTAGAGGGTTTGCAAGTGCTTCTTTCCTGGCAGCCGAGGACATTTTAGTGAAGTTGAGTCATGCGATGGGCGTGAGTCACCGCCCTCACAGCAGCGCTGGGCTCCCGTAGCAGAGGGGCTGGCCGCTGGGGAGAAGCTGTGAACGGCTCCTGGCTGCATTTCCTCCAGGCCGTGAACAAGCAAAGGAAGCAATAGTTGCAGAATAACAGACAGAAAGATCTTCCTGCCATTGCTCGGCTTTCAATACCCTCCAAGCCATTATTGTTTCCTAGCTGATGCACTCAGGAAGGCAGGTGCAGGAAACTGGAAAGCATTCCACCGGGCAGTAGATTGGATTGTGTGTGTCCTGCGGGACTGCCTTCGAAGTGATCCTTGTGGGCCGGATGGCGGGGATGGGGAAGGGACACAGGGACCCGTTCAAATGCCAGGAAACAGAACAGGGGCCAGACCCTGACACAGAGCCACAGCGCCTGGGCTCACAGAGGTCACCGGGGCACCCCAGGTTAGGCACAAGGGGCATGTTGCTTTCAAGGGAGCTGTGAGGAGACAGCCCTGGAATCAAGTCTCAGAAGGCCTCATGGAAAAAGGCCTGTTCACGCCGTGGTCTCGGGAAAAGAAACTTGGGGGAATTATAATCTCTACATTAATAAGGTCATCAGGAGAACTCATTTCAAGTGACATCGTGGCAATTTCCCAGTTTATTTTATCAAGGTGACCCTCCAAGGTGAGGGTTGACACCGTCCGGGTTAGACATCCACACTCCCTGGCATCAGAGACGTGGCAAAATGTCATTGCCTTTGATGCCATCTGGGCCCTGCCTGAGATCATGCTGCTAGGAGAGCCGTGTCGGGTCACTTCCAACAGACCGTTCCCTCTCAGAGCTTTAACCCCATGCCTGTAGACCGGCCACTAGCAGTGTTCAGCCCCATGGTCACTTCTTGCTTCACATAATTTATGGCGAGAGTTCCCTCCCCAGCTGCAGCGAGGACCTAGAGGGGGGAAACAGCGTCTTGTTTTCTTCCTGGGATGGTACTTTATCAGTCCGCGCAATCCTCATAGAAGGAAACCCATAACTCACTTTGGGCAAAGTGCACGTGTGAACCGTGGTGGGGAGAAAGAGCTGTGGGACCAAGCATGGCCGGGTTCCCTTGTTGGTGAGAGGCAAGCAAGGGTATGAAAGAGGGCATGCAAAGTGACTGTGGTCTACCGCAGAGAGCACCGTGCTCTTCCCACTCCACCGCGCCAAGCGCTCGCTTCATTTGCCTCGGGGACGAGGTAAGACGTGATTAAAACTGCTTGACATGAACATGCGTGGTTGGCAACGCGACAGTCTTGCAGAACCCCAGTGCACATCCTCTCACGAGGCGCAAGGTGCCGGCCCGAAGCACAGCGGTAGGTGTGGAAAGGAAAAGCGGTGGCACAGACGTACTTTTGCAAAATCCCTCAGGTAGCCTCATTCTTAGAAGTGGCTTAGTGGTCTATGCAAAGCCTGAATGCTAATATGCCTCTGAGTTCCTAGAACCACAGGTAGAAATCTCAGCAAGGCTGACTCACTACTGTCTTCTTGGAGGTGGCTTTCAAAGGGAATGGCAGAATACGAGACCGAATGAATGTATGAGATGCGTGCCTCTTTAAGCATCACTTCTGGCTGGACTGAAGAGTCAGATCGCAGAGAGTCGTAGATTAAACTGGACATCCGTAGTTGGCAATGTGTGAAATCGGTGTGGTTTTTCTAGGGCTGCTGTAACAAAGTACCCCAGACTGGGTGGCTTAAACATCCAAAATGCCTCATCTGATCCTGGAGGCAAGAAGTCTCATGGAGAATCATGGCGGAGCTTTATTTGTTGAAGGCTTCAAGGTGTCAGGAGGAATGGTTTCTTCTGAGCCTCTCTCCTTGGCTTGTGGATGGAGGGTTTCTCCTTGTATCTTCATGCGGTCTTCCTCCACATGTGTCTGTGTCCCAGGATCCCCTTCTTATAAGGACAGCAGACGTATGGCATGAGGGCTCACCCTAATGATCTTATTTAACAGCCATCACCTCTGTAAAAAAAAAACATGTCCAACTACAGTCACATTCTGAGGTGCTAGGAGTTAGGACTTCAACATAGGAATTTGGGAGGGGACACGGTTCAGCCCACGACATCCATCTTAGCAGATCTGACTCCCTCCAGCCCAAAAGGAAACTCTGCCCTTCCTTGGGGCCTCTTCTGGATGTTGAAGAATCAGACCCCAGCCCCCTCTGTACAAAATAGAGCCTCACATCTTGAAACTTCCCACACATTTTGAAACTGAGAAAAAAAAAGGCGCTAAAAACCCACCTAAACTCATAATCCCACCCTTCGCCATGTTGTTGCTTTGCAAGCTAACAAACCTTTGAAAATGACAAAATAATTCTGAAATGTTTAAGCTTTAAAGAGCAGAGAGCCATCCCCAAAAAGGAGCCATGCCTTGGTTCTGCTCCCTCCAGCTGGTTTGTCCCTGTACTTCAGATCCTTCCAAGACACACTCCAGCAGTGGGGGTGGGCAGAGGGGTGGGGAGTGGCAGGCCACTGGAGGCCCCACACCTGCTCACACACCAAGAGCAGGCCTCGTGAGTGACCAGGAGCAGAAACTACCACAGAAAGGACTGCTGATCCAGGAGCTAAGCAGCAAGAAGTCTTGAGAGGTTTTGAAAAGAAATTAGTAACCCAGAGATTCTTTTGTTCCCTTGAAATAGACCTGAAATGTATGCTTGGAAAAGATCTGCCCCTTTACTGCAAAAGCAAGGTCGGGTCTAATGTGGGGGCAGAGGTAGGTTCCAAGGGCGCCACACACAGAGATTTTATTAGAGCAACCAGATCTTGGCTGGGTGTCAGTGTAAAGGAGAGAACCCAGGGGTTTATGGGAACAAACAGCACTGGAAGAAGGGGGTGGGGAGAAGGCGGTGAACATGGGGTGTGCACAGATGGCGTGGTGATGATGGACTTCTCTTTTCAGTTTTCTGACCAAGCAGGTTCTCTAGTGAGCCTGGGTTTCCTAATCTATAAAACATGAACAGTGGTACCTCTTGTGACAGTCACTGTGTGGCCTGAATTAAGTCACCTGGGTCAAGTGCTTAGCATGATCACAGAAACAGGCCGGGAGTATTAGCTTGGCTACCCACCTTCAGTTATCTCAGATGACACTCGGGGAAAGGAGCCGTCCCAGAGTCCCAGAGGACTCTGCGGGAGGCTCCCTGGAGAAGGTGATGAGGATTTGGGGAAAGGGTGGAGGGTGGGAACCCAGAGGTGAAGGAAGGGTGGTCTAGGTGGGGAGTACAGCGGTAGATCCTGGGCAAAGGTCAAGCGGCAGGAACCCCAGTGGGGTGTGGGAGGTGCTAAGTAAGTCGGCCTGATGGCTTTTTGTTTTTTTCCATCGACATATCACCCTTGCTTTACTCGGAAGAACCCACAAAGGGGGCCGAAGAAGAGCCAGCCTGGGCCTTTTATACAATTAACTGAACAAGCGTAGCTTGTAAGTATGGAGGCCAATCAGGGCACGTTGCAACATCAATCTTGACAGATGTATCTCCTCCTTGAGAGTCCTGGTGCGCTTTCTTTTCCTCAAGGTCTGTCTTTTTTTTTTTTTTTAAGATTTTATGTATTTATTTGACAGAGAGAGAGAGAGAAAAAACAAGCAGGCAGAGAGGCAGGCAGAGGAAGAGGGAGAAGCAGGCTCTCCGCTGAGCAGGGAGCCCAAAGCGTGACTCGATCCCAGGACCCTGAGATCATGACCTGAGCCGAAGGCAGCTGCTTTGCCCAACTGAGCCACCCAGGTGCCCCTCTTCAAGGTCCCTCTTAATGAAAAAGCCTTTTCTCCCTCGAACCACACGCAAGTCCTCCAGCCTCCGAGAGGCTGCCTATTTCCGTGCTTCTCACGACGTTTCTGATCCGTGTGCTTTATCAAAGCCCAGAAACACCGGCACCGGGGCTGCTCGGCTGGTTGGGGGAGGGAGCAGAGGCCTGCACAGGAAGCTCGAGCTCATTTTCAGTTTCTCAGGTAGCTTCCTAGTGACCCAGATGAGTCATTAAATGTCTCTGTGTCTCATTCGAGTTCTACAAAAGGGGCTGGTGATGTTCTCGATGCACCTGCCTCCGAGTTACAGAGTTCCTGTTCGAAATCTTTGAACGCGTCAGACAGCTACCCTGGAGCACATCACACATGTTCTCAGCTTCACAACATGAAGGGAGTTTTTATTATTATTATTATTTTACTTCCTGATAGGAAACGGTCACCCTACTATTTCACACACATGAAGCATTTTCCCACATTCGTTCAAAAAAAAATCTTCTTTCTAATTCCCACTCTTTAGAGAATCCTCTAGAAGATGCTCTGGCACCTGAGTAGATATTAAAATCTGCAAAACACGTTCCCTGCAATTCTGGTTCCTTGAGTTCCCCCGTCCCTCCTCCTTCGTGCCACTAATCCCCGCCCCGTTAACCTTTTTTGCTGAGTAAAATTAGCCTTAGGCAACATATCTGTCTTGGCCTGTAACCCTTTCCCACCAAAATCATCTAACTATGATGTCCTAGAGTGGTGGAAAGGGAGCATTTCCTTTAAGAACTTTGCAGACCCTGAACACAATCAGGCAGTGCTTTAGGAGAATTATGGGTGGTTCCTGGTACACGAAACAGAACTCAAAAGCCTCAGATAATCTTTGGCATGCTGGAAAAGTCTGCTTGGTCACTCTGCTGGATTGCTGACCCCCCTCTTTGTCAGAGAGACAGACTCTCATACTCTCTTAGTTTTGTGAATCTCTCGCTCTCCCTTCTTCTTCCCTGATAACACGAATGATGCCCCAGAAGGGAGAGAGGAGCTAAGACAGAGAAATAAACCATGGACCCAAAAGACGATCGCAATGATGCATTTTACAACAGTGACATCAAAAAGCGTAAAGCTCTTGCTCGGGTTTATCAGTGAGAAGTCTGTTAGGAAAATCTGACGCTAGCGGCTTGAGCAGAGGGTATTGCTCTGTCTCCCGAGGAAGCAAGTTCAGGAATGGGGGGGTCAGTGGGGCCTGGATGCTCCCACGTTTTGGCCGGAACCTCAGATCTGTCCAGGCAGGAAGGAGATGTGAGACCCCAACCCCTTCTCCTTGTGAGGCTCTGTCTTTTGCTTCAGGAAGGGAAGCCCGTCTCTGCAAACTTCCCCTTATAGATATTGTAGGTCAGATCGATGTCACAAGGCCTCTGGCTGGAGGGTGCCTGGAACCGAGGAGTCCTCTCTGTCCTGCCCTAAGAGCAGAGGAAAGCAGAGGGGAGGTAGCTGGACCCCCGTGCAGCATCTCCTAAGACAGTAAAAGCAGTTCCTAGACCGCATGCTTTCCGATGACATCCCATCACATCTGTCCCAACACTTTCCCCATCCGCAGTGCTTTGAAAATACACCTAGAAAAACCCCGAATTCTTGAAGCTGTGGATGGAAGATGAGGCTGCGCCAGGGTGATGTTTATTCTTGGGTTACTGACAGGAAAAAAGGCAGGAGATGGGATGGGGAGGCTGGGGGCTGGTTACATGGAGTCAAGGTCATACCAATTTTCTTTGTGGAAGGCGGAATCACACTTGCCTCTCCTGTGAGAGAAGAAAAGCAGACAGCCTCACGTCCACGGGTGTGTGGCTTGTCCAACAGCCACCCCACCTGGCCTTGGGGCTGACGTATCAGTCAGTAACTGGAAATAGCTCACATTTCCCTGGCTCTTGATTTTCTGCATTCTTAAAACCCCATTGCACAGCCCCCCACAACTTTTTTTTTAACGAGAATTCTTTTCTATGGAATTTCTTGAGTGAAATTTTTTTTTCTTTTGAAGTTGCCTTCCTTGACTTTACTGCAAGACATTTTTATCTTCGATGGAAATATGACAGCCAGATAATAACCCTTTATCTAGGAGACAGAACATTTATTCCTACCTTGTATTTCTGCAAGTGATAGATTATTTCTGTTTAGTAATGATGAGCCCTGTCTACTTCCTCAGTTAGGATGCAAAGCTATCTCCCTGCAAGTCAGTGCCTCCCAAAGGAAAAAAAAAATCTTTATTCAGTTTTTCCCTGAAATAAGAAATAATGTAAGTCTTTCATTTTATTGTGCTGTAAGATTGGTGTGCACTTAGAGAATCGTTGATTTGGTGTGGGCCAGTGTCCTCACATCCCATGGTCCTTATGTGTATTTTCACAGGTCTTTCTAAATAGTGAGCACTTTAGGAGCCCACATGTAAAAAGTCACCAAAAATAGAATTCTTAGTTGGTTGGTTAGGTTTGCCCAATGGCTCTGCTGATTTCAAAACCGATGCTTCTTTGTGTCAACCCGCAGCCCATGCTAAATTGATTCTGACTCAAGGACTCGACTTGCCAAATCTTGAAACCCAGTCCATTGAAAGTAAGAGTTATGTGGCTCTGACATCTTGCAAAGTTTGTACTTTACCTTCCTTGCTAGCTGTCCAACTTTCACTCCTGGGGTTTGGGATGTCCTCTACAGAGACTGTGACTCCTAAAAAGAACTTTCCCTTGTCTCTGATGGAGAATGAAATCATAAGATGAGCGATAAAAGATAGAGTCTGGGAACACCCAAAGCAAACCTCCGTCTCTCTCCTTGAGAGCTATCCTAGGCCTGAGCGACCCTTCAGTTCTTCTGAAAATGTGTAGGATTTCAGACATTCTTTTTTCATTATTAGATCTTTAAAAAATGTCTAGAAACGATTGCAGTATTCAGTTTGCCAGATAGGGGTGTATTTAAAATAGCAAACAAGTCACTTAGAATCCTGAGCATACAGCATGCTACTCTGTGGTCAGGGGCCACCCTGGGGCGAGCCTTCTCAGGGGGGAGAAACAGGTTGCCAGAGCTGCTCTCTTGTTGCTCAAGGTAGAAACAGTCTCCCTTTGCTATGCAAAAAAATTTAGCATGCATATCCTTCAACGGTTATTTTTTATGTTAGACTCAAAATGTGCGAAAGGTAATGGAGATAAACTGAAATGCATTGGTTTGGAGGCCATTCCCCCCCCCCCCCCCCCNGCTGTCCTTTATCACATAGCTTCTGCTGCCCTTTGAACTCTGTGCACCAAGCCCCTCATGTTACACCATGTGCAGGCGGATTCTGTGCAACCCCATCCCCCTCCCCGGCAGTCACAGCTGGGCTTGACACTCATCCTCTTTGCAAGGGCATAATTTGTAAAAATCTGAAACTGTGTATAGGTATAAAACCCATCCAAGGGTCTGGAGGATCCAGAGGAATGAAAAATAGCTCTATGCTTCGGGAGTCTTCACTCCTGCCCCCACCCTTTACAGGCTGGTGTACGTCATGTGTCAGGGACAGGGGGAAATGAAATTACATAGGTCCTGGCAGGTATGGACAGACACTCAAGCGCCAATGTCATTATTATTGAACCTACTGCTTGTTTATAAAGATCAGAATGGCTATGACTTCCCAAAGTTCTAGAGCAGAGGAGCAATTATTAAACAACCTTAAAGATTAGGACTGTGAAGGGGGTGGGGTCATGTAAAAATGTACAAATGCCAACAATGGACATTCTGTTCAGCTGTCAATCATCCTACTTCATCGCTTCGCATTTTAAAAAAAGAAGTTATGCCTCCCATACACTTCCCACTTCCCTCTGGGTTGTGTTCAAACAAAGAGATCATTATATCAGAGAGGTGGATTAATCTGTTTAAATAACAAATGAACTATGAGACAGGGTCCTCTATAAGGCTTTCTAGGTTATGTGCATATAGAATTCTATATAGATAGCTCTATCTAGTTTCAGTTGGCGTTGGAAACTACGTAACTATGTAACTCTTTCAATACAACTGTTTGTATAACATACGATACATAGTATATAACATGTAACACATAATATATTAAGTATATATTGGCTGGAGTGATTTTAGGCACTGCTCAGCCTTAGGGTCCCAGAGACATTCACTTTTCCAAGGTGTCACAGCTGGTCAACACCCGAGTTAGAACCAGGAGCTGGATCTACTTGGCTCGTGTCCCCTAGCGTTTTTGCAGACCCTGGACGTATGTAGGTGGCAGATTCCACTTGGGAGTCTCCATGATTAGCAGACAGGTCTCCTAATCTTCCTTAATTACTCTTTTCATTGGTCAGACACCACAGCCGTTTACAGGCTAAATCCCTTTCATTGTGGGGGAACGTTAAGCAGAGCCATTTACAGGGAGCCTGCAGCAGCTTAGGAGCACCTCAGGAATGAAGCCGCCCGGCTGTGATTTTATGTTCTCACCCTCCCTGTGGTTGGATGTTCTCTTTTACCCGATAAACCCAGCAATGCCTCAGCTCAGCTACCCACCACATACCACCACCCCCTTAAGCAATTTTAAGGTTAACCAGGTTGGTTTGAATGAGAGTCTCTGGTGACATCTGAATAACCAGAAGAACTGCGTATTCACACAGAAGGGTGCGAGGTGGCTTGGGCCAGAGCTGCCAGCCCCCGGCTGTCACAGGAACCCCTAGGAAGTGGGAGAATGCTGTCCTCCCACAAGATTTGAACCCAGGCTACAACTCCCATGAAGGATGTATGCCCTCAAAGCACTCCTGATTCAAAGCACTCGAGTTGCCTCTCTCAAGAAAAATAAAGGCTTTTTCTTCTCTCAAATCTTCTCTCTCTCTCACACACACATGCACACACACACACATGCGTGTGCACGTGAACACTTACAGAGGCTAGCATGAAAAATCTGCATGCCTTAGAGAACACAGTAGGATTTCTCCCCATGATGTACTGAATTGGACAAAGCTTTTCATAGGTGGAACAGGAACTTCTGAAATCAAGAGTCATTTCCAAACTCTTTTGATCACGTGACATACAAATAAAACATAATTAACATGCCTCAAAACCTAGGCATAGTTATCTACTTATAAATGACATGCCTCCCCTACTATATTGATGTAATTACGGCCTATACATCATAAAACACATCCTAAAAATAGAAATTGAAATGAGGGACACCTGAAAGTGCAAGTTGCAATGCTTTTTCCTCCCCCTCCAAGAATACCTCAATGCGACACAGTTTCCAGATGCCCGCAAATTTCTTATCTTGCTAACTGGGACTCAGCTTCCACAAGCAAACCTTTCTTTAGTCCTTCACCTGGAAGCTTCAACTGATGTTTCCGCATAAACTTCATTCCTGAAGGAATCCTGTGCACTTGACCATGAGGTCTTTTTCTATGAGCTGTCTTTGATATGGAGACCATAGAGACAGGCCTGACCAGAGGGTGTGGGTCACGGGGGGAGGGGGAGGGCAGGGAGCCCACGGGGGTGGGATCAGGGGGTTGGTCTCTACCCTGTCACCAGCACTTACAACCTGTATGAATTGAAGCCATTTCCCCAAACCTGCAAAATCCAAGTCTCTCATCTGTTAAGTGGGTACAATGATCCCTACTTTGCACGGCTGGCAAGAGAATTTGTTATAAAATGTGTGAGGCAGTGGACACATAGAAGTCAACAAGTAAAAACTAACTCTGAGAAATGCCACACAAGTGTACAGAACAGAGGTGAGGTCAGGAAAGTAACCTCTGCTAAGCCCAGAACACAGCCCTGCGGCTATGCCAAGAGCCAGGCAGGTGCTGAGATGAACAACTGGGTCAACTTCTCTCACCATGGAGCAGCGCAGAAGTGATCATAGTGCTTTTTGGCAGAGAGCTGAGCTTACCAGTGTTAAACTGATTGGAGTCAAGCTGGAATTTATTGAGCATAAGCTATGTACCGCCACGGCATGGTGCCAAGCATTTTCTTGTGTTACCTCATTAAATCCTTCACACCAACCTAGGAGTAGGAATTCTCATGACTAATTCAGTTTTATTGAGGGAAGTGTGGCATGCAGAAGTTAGGCAACCTGCTTGAGGTGAGGCTGCTAGTAAATGTGGGAGCCGGGAACAAATGCAGGTGTTCACTGCAGAGCCCACTGTCCGTCCATAGGAAAGTCACCATTCTCTGGGTTTGACAGGTGATACAGTTAGAGACTGGTAGGGGCCCCTGGGCAGAAGGTGATGCTGTGTGCATTGGGGGCGAAGGGAGGTTGGACCCCAGGTGGCCGGGGGCACCATCCATGGTCCCGGACTGCTTACATGACACTGGACAAATTCAGTGGCCAGGGGTCCCTCCCATCAGTGTCAGCGCTGCCCTCACCCACCCCTTTTAGCCACCCGGCCCCTCCCCATCAGAGCTGCCTCAAGGGAGATGTTCACCTGGATCCAGAGCAGTTCACAAGAGACACTTCTCTAAGCCAGCGAAGCTCAGACCAGAGGGTGAGCCAGGATAATCTGTTCCCAAGACGATAGTGAAGTGCTGGTTTAGGTGGGGAGAGAAGTCACCACTAAGTCTTTCTTCCTAGCCAGTCATCTTAATCTATCAGTCTAGGATTCCACCAGGGGTGACCCTTTCCTGAGGCAGCGAGGCACTTTCCAAATGTCTTAAGGAGGCAGGACAGGAAACAACAAGTGTTAGAGAGGATGTGGAGAAAGGGGAACCCTCTTTCACTGTTGGTGGGAATGCAAGTTGGTGCAGCCACTTTGGAACACTGTGGAGATTCCTCAAAAAATTAAAAATAGAGCTATTCTATGACCCTGGGTATTTACCCCAAAGACACAGATGTAGTAAAAAGAAGGGCCATATGTACCCCAATGTTCATAGCAGCAAAGTTCACAATTGCCAAACTGTGGAATGAGCCGAGATGCCCTTCAACAGATGAGTGGATAAAAAAGATTTAGTCCATATATACAATGGAATATTACTCAGCCATCAGAAAGGATGAATGCCCAACTTTGGTATCAACATGGATGGGTCTGGAGGAGATTATGCTGAGTGAAATAAGTCAAGCAGAGAAAGTCAATTATGTGGTTTCACTTACTTGTGGAACATAAGGAATAAAATGGAGGACTCTAGGAGAAGGAAGGGAAAAGCGTATTGGGGTAAATCAGAAGGGGAGATGAACCATGAGAGACTGTGGACTCTGAGAAACAAACTGAGGGTTATGGAGGGGAGGGGGAGGGGGTGGGGAATGGGTGAGCCTGGTGGTGGGTACTAAGGAGGGCACGTATTGCATGGAGCACTGGGTGTGGTGCATAAACAATGAATCTTGGATCACTGAAAAAATAAAATAAAATAATAGAGAAAAATAAAAAAGGAAAGGAGGCACTCACTCTCGAGATTGGGGGAGGCTGATCCTGAAGTATGGCATGACTGTGAGAGATGGCACTGCCTTAAATTTTTGTCCCAAGCCCTTCTCTCGCCCCATCCTGGTCCATGTCCAGGGCCACATGCATAGAAAAACCACAGACTGCCATGGCCAATCATCAGGGCCTCACCCCTGAGTTCATTCTCCAGGAAGCCCTCCAGAGCTTGCAACGCCATGAGGTCCCAACAAACACTCATACCTAGTTATTCCTATTGTTGAGACAAAAATTTGACCTTGAAGCAGTATTCAACTCTGACACCAAAAAGTGGCTTCTGTCCCTCCTATAAACAGGACCATCCACATCACCAGGGGACAGTTGCTGAGCAATAGACCCACTCCCTGGTAAGCTTTCAGAACAGTCTCTCCAACCTTCCGCAGAAACATTTATCAATTTCAAAAGTGCTCTGACATCATTACAAATTCTGTTTTCGAGTAGGTGGGTTTGAGGGGTTTTTTGTTTTTGTTTTTGTTTTTGTTTTCTCTTTAACGTTATTTGTATAAAAGGTATTTCTCATCTGGTTATTCTATGACCAGTCTCACAGAGTCACAGAAAGTTCCTTCCCTTCGTCCTTGGGCTCCACATGGCAAAGGCCACAAGAATTAATGACATTGGCCCCCCACAGCCAGCTCACAGCTGGTGAAAGGCCCCTGTCCACAGAGAATGCAGGGAGCCCGCCAGGCTCTAACTGCTGCTATGCAAACATCTTAATGGGAACAAATTAAAAGGCTCTCAAGCTAATTATTCTCCATAATAAAAAAAATAGTAAACTAATAAAGCTCCTTCGGAAAGGTGATTCTGTATTACCTCAGATGAGTTGGCTTTCCTTATGCAGAGTGTGCAATTGACAGGGAAATAAAAACTCCACAGTGTACACTAGAGATTATATTTTGGGAATTCTCGTGGCACAGAAAACACCCCTGCATGCTGATTTAGGGTCATCTGCACACACCTCAGGGCCTGGCCTGACCAGCCCCACTTCCCTTTCTCCCTCCTCCTGTATCTTCCCTCCATGATCTCCACTTGACCTTCACCCAGGCTCTGGTTCTTGCTGGGGAATCCTGGCCCCCGGGCACACAGTGGCCCCCCTCTGAGGCCCAGGCTGTCCACATTGACCAAGTCAGTTTAGGCTCTAGCACACCATTCACACAGCATTGCTTCAAACAGCCTCATCTGCCCCTTCCATCTTCCAATAAAGACCATGCAGCCTGAAGGAGCAGAAGGCTGAGAAGGGCCCTTGGTGCCCATCGCCATAGATGAGTCTGGACAGCTCCTTCTGTGGGGCCCCTGACAGGTTCTGGACCAGGAGGATGAGAGGGAGGAGCCCCCACCACCAGACTCCATCAGATCCCACACCCTCCGCGCTATTGTTGGGAAGGGTTTGCGTGTCAGGTGACAATTAAGTTTCATCACTGCTTATTAACAAGAAGGACAACCAACATTCACCAGCTGCTTACAATGCATGAGGCACATTGCCACCATCAACCTTTTTAATAAAAAACCTTAGGAGAAAAGTATAGCTCTTAATGTCCATAGGATAACAATAAAAAAGACACACGAAGCAAAGCTGGGTTAAGAAAGCAGCCCAGGACACAGGGGTGATGGGAGGCAGAGCCCAGCTAAAATGTCTCTGGCTTAGCCCCTCCCATCCTATGGTGCAGTGGCTGGGCTGGTAGTGGACACAGCTTGGGATGTGGTAGAGGACCCCGGGGCTGACCCAGGGTCTCGACTCCAGGCTGTGTGCACCTTGCACTGTGAGCTTCTGCTCCCCGTTCCACCTGTATAATGAGAGGGCAGGTGCTTGAGATACTTCAGTTCATTTTTTTTAAGATTTTATTTATTTATTTCACAGAGGGAGAGAGATCACAAGGAGGCAGAGAGACAGTCAGAGAGAGAGAGGGGGAAGCAGGCTCCCCGCTGAGCAGAGAGCCTGATGCGGGCCTCGATCCCAGGACCCTGAGATCATGACCTGAGCCGAAAGCAGAGGCTTTAACTCACTGAGCCACCCAGGCGCCCGAGATACTTCAGTTCTGATGCTGTAAGGAAAAGGCCTAGGCGGGCTGAGAATTTTTCTTCCATTAATTCTGTGCCAAGATGCTCGAACTCACCACTGTTGACTCTGGGGATCAGACCTTCCTTTGTTAAGGAAAAGTGTCTTGTGTGTTGTAGGCTGTAGAGCAGCATCCCCTGGCCTGCACCCACTCAATGCCAGTGGCCCCATCTCCCCCGGTGGTGGCCACCAAAAATGTCTCCTGACATTGCCAAGTGTCCTCTGAGAGATGCAGTCACCCCTGTTTGAGAACCACTGCTTCAGAGAAACCTTGGGACTCGATGTACTCTTGTTGCTCCCTATCTGCTTGTGGGCCCAAGGAAATACAAAGATGTGGCAATTCTGACCCTTTCCAGCATGTCTGTATCCACCCCGCCTGGTTGGACTCCCGCTCCACCCACCTTCCAAGGCTGACTTGGGCTGTCCATGGGCAGTGGCCTTGAAATTAGGGTGCTCAGCCATATTTCCCATAATTAAGAGCAGAAAATAAAAGGCACCCACGATTCCAGTCTGCTGAGGACAAACAAGAAAGAACTGGTAGACTGGGATTACTTATTAGAAGAAGCCAGGCCTGTTAACCTGACCTTCAATAGTTTTTCTACGGCAAGGGAGGGAAAATTAGGTGCTTCTGGAGCAATGCCTCCAGATTGCCGTGGTTGGCACACACCATGATTAAAATTCAGAAGGAAGTCATCCCATAGGAAGTGATGATAAAGCATTTTAGGAACGTCAAATTTTATTGAGCAAGCACTATTATGTAGCGTTTCTCAAGGACAAGGCCCTGGGTTAAGTGCCTACAAATAGGAATTTGCATCACTGTTGTCACCTATATTGTGGGGACAGTTAGTCTCCTTGTTTTACATAGAGGGGACTGGGGCAAAGACTAGCCATGAAACTTATCCAAGTTCACACAGCTGGGAAGAGACATGGCTGGACTCTTCCCGCATCTGGTTTGGGGTCTTGAGTGCTTAACCACTAAACCTGGCATACTTAGAAGTTGGTCTTCTAGAGAGGATGTGACCTAGGCACTCATGTTCTTTGGAATAAATTAAAAATGAATGATCTTGTCCTCTAATTACAAACGTCAAGGGAAATAAGATGGTGAATTCACAAGAAAAGAGCTCTTCACTGTTTCGAAATGATTTGAAGTACTTAGGTTGCACTTCTGAGACCTGATTTTGAACAAATCATTTTCTTTCCTTTTTCATATTGGATTTGTCAGCATGTCTTTGATGAAGACTCTTGATATCTAGAAGAAAGGTAATCAAAAAGACAAGGTAAAGGTAGTTTCAAGGACCCAGAGATCATGGAAGATTTAGTCAAAAGTTTCAGAAATACCAAAGTATATTCAATTTCACTTTTCTACATATAATTTTTAAATCCTCTTTGGGAAAATACTTCTTCTGCACCACTGCCATTGCTTCCATGATTTCTGGTATCAGGGTTATTAAAGCCAGACAATGGGCCCATTGTTCAGTGTAAGGAAGTCATTGTGCAAGTTGTAAGCCCTGGGACATGTGTCTGTGGAGAATGCTGAAGAACCGAGAACAAGGCGTCCCCATACCCCATCACAGACATAGATGGACACAGTCTATGTTTGCTTTCTAAAGCCATGGGGCTACCAGAGTGATGAAATGATGGCCAAGACTTCTAGGGTACCCATTGGGATCTCATACAACAGGGCACATTCTAGTACCGACTATTATTTATTCAGTTCATATATGTAGTGCAGTACTTACCAAAATGTATGTCAAGGTTTTCTGTTTACAAATGTATTCTCCTAGAGACTCTGAGCTCTTTGAGAAATAATCTCATGTCTCCTTTTTTTTCTCTTTTTTCACAACACCTGACAAGGATGGGCACTAAACAAATGTTGGATGGATGGATGGATGGATGGATGGATGGATGGATGGATGGATGGATGTTTGGATAGATGGATGTTTGGATGGATGGAGGGATGGATGGAGGGATGGATGGATTGGTGGATGGATGGATGGTGGATTGCTTACTGTTGAGGTGTAGAAGCCCCAATGGTATGAAAAGAAGAGGCTGCAGTAGTCTAGCCACACAACCACAACAGGGAGCAAGAAATTAGGACTTCTAGCCAGAGTTGGTTCCCCCATTTACTCCTATACTTAGTTATGGATAGAAAAGAGTATGTGGGGATATTAGGGTAAACAGAAGCAGGCAACATGGGGCTGTTTCTACCTCTGTCCAAAGGGTGTTGGGTTGGAAAGTCAGTCTGGTGGGTGTCCATTGTGGGAAGGTAAGCAAGTATGCAAGGCAAAGCATGTGCGAAAGTGCTTTATTTAAAAAATATATATATATATATATATATTTTTTTTTTTAGAAAGAGAGAGAGAGCATGCAACGGGGAGGGACACAAGGAGAGGGAGAGAGAATCTTAAGCAGACTCTGGCTAAGCATGGAGCTCACCACCGGGCTTGATATCACAACCCGGAGATCACAACCTGAGATCATGACCTGAGCTGAAACGAAGAGTCAGAAGCTTAACAGACTATGCCACCCAGGTGCCCCAACTAGATGGTGCTTTAAATTGAGTACCTATGTGAAGAAATAAATGTCTATGACAAAGAGGGTTTCTAATCATAGAACAGATAATGAGGCCCACTCCATTTCCCATTGGGTTATCTCTAAAACAACAAACAAAAAACAACAAAACAATGCCCTCTCTTCTTCTGTTACCAACTCAAAAAGACCTTTTCTATGGGAAAATTAAACCACTTGTATCCTGTCCCCCCCCCCAAAAAAGAACTAGTGGAAAACCAGAAGAGGTTTGGTATATAACATGCCGAAGATTCGTCCTTATAGTCTCTGTTTTGCCTTTCTCGGTAAAGTCTCAAGGAGCTAAGTGAATACACAAACTGTCCCTTGGACAGCTAGCCCAGGGCCCCAGCATGCTTTCTCCATACCTCTCAATTTAGGTGAAAATGTTCTTCGGTGAACTATTGGGCAGTTGATGTTGCATACGTGTGTTCCCCGTTCCGTTAGGAGACCATCAGCATCCGTTGAGCAACTGTCGTATCTCTGGCTCCTGACCACCACTGACCATTCCCCCAAAGCTCGTCTGCACCTCAATCCCCCTCATCCAGACCTGNGACCTAGATCCCAGGCACGTGGATGCACCCAGCTTTGCCCACAGCCATACCTGCATCTAGAAGAAACCCTGCCAAGGCCGAACCTCATTCTTTGTCCCATTCAGGAACATTCCTTAGGGTTCCTCTGTCCAAATAAAGGCCTTCTTATATTTGTAATTTCATTCTTTTCCTTCAAGTTTGTTCCCATGCTTCCCTTCCCATGGATCTGCTCATTCAGTCCTCTTTTTCATTTATTTAGACCATATAGCAGGAACTTCTTCCCGGACTAGTCTTTTCTCATCACCTTTCCCATTTTCTTCACCATGCTTGTCACCTTCAGAGATCTTAAATCAGTGGTTCTTAACTAGCCAGAGAGGGTGAGAGGCAAGGGGAAGTGTTGCCCCGGGCACATTTTCAGTTGTCACAGCTTAGGTGGGGGGGGGGGGGGGNGGAGGTTGAGGCAAAAATGCTACCACATACCTTACAGCACACAGGACAGTCATCCCCAGCAGAGAACGATCAGGTCCCACATGTAAATAGCTATGAACTTGAGAAATCCAACCTTGCATCATCACCTTGTATTATCAGGGTTGTGGTTGCAGAGATGTATTTCTGTCCTTTAATCCCTCTTGGTGTTTTACTTTTTGGGAAGTGCGACCCCTCCCCCCTGAGTTTGGAGACAGTTGGGCATGTCTTCAGAGGACAAGTACCTATGGAAGGGTAGATCTAAAAGGTCTTACAAATTATGGTCACAGAGGTCATCTGGGGATCCCAAGGATGTTTCACGGTCTGCTATCTCCTGTAAGCACCTTGATATTATAAAAGAGGATCCTAATCTCTTTACTCTGTGGAGGAGGAAGCTATCACCTTAAACAGATGGTCTGAAGACTAGAGTAAGGACTTTTGAGCATCAGAGGAAAAGGAAGAAGACAGATAAAAGACAAGAGAACCCAGTGTAAAGAGACAAGACAAGAGACAGCATTTAGAGACACCAGATCACAGGCTGGAGAGAGAAGATAAGGAGAAAGCAGGAGTCCTAGGAGCAGTGTTTGGGAGGCACCTCCACACCAGTCAGGACGATGACCAGATGGCCAGTAGGGATGTGCCTAAAATGGAAGGGATTCTTACTGAGGCCAAAAGGTTCCCTTAAGAGAGAAGTTAAGGATTGGAGGGCAATGGTGGGCATGTGGTTGAGATACAGCAAAGGTGCCTGAGGCAAGGATAGCCAGGAATACCAGAAAGCATTCCTCCAGGAACTATACTTGAACTTCAGGGCGGGGCATTATGGGCCCCTGGTACCTATTGTGTGCTAGGCTGACAAGTAGTCTCCAAACACTATCCCACCTGCCACCCAAAGCCTTATGAGCCAATATTATGATGCTGAGTTTGAAAGTGGAAACTTGGAAGCTCAGAAATAACAAAAATAAGAATTTAGAAAGTCTAGGAAAGAAAGCCAGGGTTGAAGGAGCAGTAATCCTAGCTCTGTCAGGATTAAAGCTGAGGTATGTTTATTGCTTTCTGCTAAATCATTAATGCGCTACAACACTTTCATTCTGTTTAGTTGCATGTAATGCATGAAATTTCCTTGACTTTGAGCTTAGAGTAGGCTGTTGAGCTGACCACCAGCTGACAAAAAAGGAAGGAGGAGGTCAGCTGGATCAGGGGAGACAGTGGGGAGAGGCCACTCAAGAAATGCACCACTGGGAGGTGAGTGTGAAAAACAAACATCTATCCTTTGGTTCATAGATTTGATCATCTGGATTTCAAGTAGAGTGGGAACTATATTTAACAAAAAGAAATTCCTTCCCCACCTCATAGGGCAAGCAAATGAGCTAGGGATCTAAAGTCCCTTTTCCCCACTCTCTCTGTGTCTTTCATGACTATATAACCAGGTTCTCAACCCTATCACCACCGCTCCCACTCCCTTTCCCAGCCTCTTCTGATCCCAGAGCCACAGTGTGGCTAATCACTGGCTAATCACTCTGTAAAAAATGCTAGCAATGACCCATCAGCAAATGTACTGAATGGTTGATACGTGCATGACCATGTATTATAGAAGATGGCCTAAAAGACAAAGATGATATGGCATGGAATGGCCCTCGAGGAGCTTACTATCTAGTAAAAGAGGCAAAGCCCAAGCAGGAGAAACAGTGAGTGAACAACACAGTAATTGAATAGCACAGCACAGATGTAAGAAGCATCACAAACCAGGAAGATGACTGGTTGCTGAATGAGAAGTGGTGATCTGAGGAGGCCCCCAAGGAGAAGACGTCATTTTATCCGGGGCTGGGAAAGACAGAGGAGATGACATGAATGAAGTGACCAGTCGAGCTGGTTCAAGAGATGCTCATGGGCAATGAAGAGACCACCCAGTTCACTAGTGAGGAGCAAAATTGAAGCCAGATCTTTGAATATTGAGGCAAGGAGACTGGACTTGAACTTGCAACCCTGGATTTCTAAACTTGGCCATACAGAAGAATCCCCTGCAGGGTCTGCTAAAATGCAGATTCCTGGGGTCTCCTGAGATACCCTGAGAGGCCCAAGAATCTGCATTTTAACAGCCCCGTAACCTTGGCGGGACTTTGAGAAACACTCGGTAACAGGAAACATTTGACTGGTTTTGATGGAGTCAAAATAGAATCTTCATGAAATTTCAGGGTTTGGCAAAATTTAGCAGAACTTATTTCTATCTCTGACAGCTAGTACCTCCTCTAGAGGGATTTATTCGTTCGAGATGGCCAGTCTTCTTGTGATTTTTTTCTCACATCCTATGGATTTTTCTAGTCTAGTTTCTCAGAGCTGAGATCATACTTTCCGCTTAGTACATGTGACTCAAAAACATATTTCAAAATATATGCTATAGAATTCTAAAGTTTGTGTGAGAACAAGTTGGGTCTAGAATACTTAAATATGGGCTCCAAATTCTATACTGCTGCCCCAAACTATACAGGTTCTGGAAAAGCTGTGGCCTTGTGGGAATTCCAACTGTGAGATTCAAATGTGTCATCACCAGGAAGACCCTGACTGCCTGGGTTTTTTGTGTGTGTGAGTTTGGTTTTTGCTTTTTGGTTTTTTTGGTTTTTTGGTTTTTTGCCTTTTGGGGTTTTTTGTTTTGTTTTGTTTTAATCTGTCACATGCCACCCCGTCCCCCACCATCTTTGGGTTCAGAAAGTAACCTAGACTCTCCTAAATCCCTGAAGGTGTTCCCAATTGGGATGTTAAAAATCCCTTAACTCATTCAAATTTTCATTCCCTCTGGAGCAGAAAGGAATTTCCTTTTCCACCAGCGAGGCTGCTGGGGTTCAGCCAGAGCCACGGGAATAATTACAGCTTGCCTGAAATACTTGCAGGGCATCCATTAGGATCCACTCTAACGTGGAACCCTCTGCTCGGGCCTGTAGCCTATGCAGAGAAATGTATGGAGAATGATCCCACAGGAACCTCTCAAAGCCTTGCTATGATTCAAAATGTGGGCTTCGGACGAGCAGCATCATTATTGCCTGGCAACTTGGTGGAAGTGCAGAATTTCAGACCCCAGCCCAGACATGCAGAATCAGACTGAATTTTCACAGAAGCCCCGAGGGGGTGACTTGTGTACACATCCAAGTTTGAGGAGCATTGTCCTAAATCTCCAACCTGTGCACCCCCGCTCCATGATTGGGCCTCTCTGTCTCCCAAGATTCTTGCAAAGGGAGCCCTGTAATCAGATACAGGGTGTAGGGTGGGGAACGAGGTTTCACTCGCTTCGGCTTCCTCGCCCATCTTCATGCTTTCCCAGCCGCTGCACCTGCAGGGCTGTCGCTTCTCTGGGAAGCTTCTTGACATTGACCCCCCCACACACACCCCACCCCCCACCCCTGGCCTTGCCTCTAGGGTGGGGCTGTACTACCTCTTTTCTCTCTATGAGCCTGGGATGCTGACAGCCTCAGATGGAGGCATCCTGTTTGTCGAAAAATAAACCGGCAGTTAAAGCAGGGTTGCGAGAGCGAGAAAACCACAGGCCTGCGCGCCGCTGATAACGCGGGCAGGCAGCTTTTGCAGAAGTTCCGTCCCTGCAGCGCGCAGTGCGACAGGACCCGCGCCACCGCCTCCCTTCCTGTGTTGGCCGCTCGCGTCCCCGCCGGTTTCTGTCTGTTGGTTTCTACGCTGCTCTTTCAGTTACTTTACCTATTGCTTTTTCTCAAGGATCCCCTCGCTGCTGCTCGGGGCCCAGGGACAGGCTGATGACGCCCTGGGCGGATCCGCGCAGATCCCGGGCGGGTGTGGGGCTGAAATTTACGAGCTGTCAGAAAAATGACAGAGTTGAGGAGGTGAAGTTGCTTTCACTTCTGCAGCGTATAATGCTTTGACCTGGCTTTCAGGAAAAAAAAGAAAAAAGGAAAGAAAAGCAAAAAGCAATCCAGAGGAGACCCGTAATACCAAAATCTTATGTAAAAGGAACCTCCAAAGTCCAATATCCAGATTGTTTTCTTTCTTGGAGTAAATTGACCTGGCCTGATTCCATGCGGTGAATAACTAATTACCAATCTTCCCCTTTTGGGGGATATTAAAAGCTCTTTCCCCATTTGCCTGTTATCAGATAAGCAAAGCAGATGAGAAGTCAGTGGGTAACCACAGGTACAACCACAATATTCGCTGGAAACCAAAAGACTTGACCCTCCAAGGCAAAGGGTGTAATTGAGAATTAACCTGAAAATAGTTTCACACAAGCTATAAAACTCTGAGTTCTCAAATCAGTAATACAGACTTCTCTGTGCATAAAAAGAACACTCCCCCCGCCCCCCCACAAATCTCTCCAATCACAGAAAATGGTTCCTATTGGCGTTGACTCAGAGCACAGCAGGGAGAGGTCACTGTGCATCCCAGGGGTCCCTTGCTGGGGGCTGTCTAGCTGCCGTACTAAGGTTCTCTGCCTGAAGTTTCAAACTTGCTTCTGTTCTTCTTCTTGGTCCAAAAACACAGGGTAGAAGCAAACCATATGCATCCCTTAATCTTCCTGTGTTTGTCATGAATAACTACTGGGGGAATAAGAATTGACCTTATTTTTTAAGGATTTCCAGAGAGTCATATCATTTTCCCATTTCCTCCCTTAGAAACTTCTTAAAATTTGTTAATTCCCCTGTCAAGCAGTTCCTCCTGGGAAATCACTCCTCACACTCTGCTTTGCAAGCCTGTTTTCCCATTTCTGTGACCGTTTATTCTTTATCTCTCGCAGGCCTCCTGCTGAATTGCCATGTTCTCCTAATTAAAGCTGCTTTGCTGGAGCCAAATAAATTAAGGGCCCCATACACGTGAGCTAATCCAGGTATAGACTCAAATAATAAATAACTCAATTTTGTGATTAAATGGAGTAAAAACTCAAGTCAAAGGATGATTCATTCTTAGGGAAGGAGGAGAGGGTGACCCAAAGCTAGTATGAGCCAGGTATGAACAGTGAAGTTCACGGTCAATTGGGACCACAGGCTGCCTCGTAAGACTGGTATAGAGCATGGGAAATTCTGTGGCGCCGCTCAGCCCATGGAGGACAAGACCATGGAGAGCTTTCAATGCACTTAAGAAGGAACTTTCTATAGGGGACAATTGCTCAAATTGATGCATGATTATTTTCATGACCTTGCAGAGCTCATTGAAATGTCCTCTGTGAACTGCTTTCTCATTTAAACATGATCGTATACAAACAAATGAAAAGATTGAGAATAGAAAATAACAAATCTGATTTTAACTATATGTTCCTGAATTTGCACATCTATAATTGCAGTGTCCTTCAAAGTAGTTCTCTGCACAAATCTGCCAGCATTTCAACAGCTCCATAATTACTTTAAGCATTTTTGGAGGTGCTCTTTGGAAATGATTTTAGGGGTGAGTTTATGGGCTCAACAAGTAAAACAGCCTCCTGACTTTGAGATCGCACTTTGACCAAGATAACATCTTACTAGGCTTCATTATCCTTATTTATCTCTCATCTTGGTCTTAAATAGTTCCAGCTGTTTCTAAAAATCAGCTCTATTGCTGATGTTCCAGACACTGGGATTATGCTCCACCCTATAGTGCTCTTCTGAAAAAGGAATTGCAATCGGATGCTGAGAATTTCAGCATTACTAGAAAATGATGCAAAGTTGCAAATCCACCTACAACGTCTTACGCGGGGTTTAAAAATTCATCATCAAGTTACAGCAATCCCTGGTTCAGAACAAAATAAAACAAACAAACAAAAACAGCTGGCCTGATGTCATAATGTAGCGTCTTTACCTTTAGGTCAGGTGCTCTGGGTAGGAACTGAACTGACAAGTTAAAAGAATGGGGTGCCTGGGTGGCTCAGTTGTGAAGTGTCTGGCTTCAGCTTAGGTCATGATTCTGGGATCAAGCCCCACATGGAGTCCCACATGGAGCCCTGCAGCAAGCCCTGCATTGAGCTCACAGCTCAGCGGGAAGCCTGCTTCTCCCTCTTCCACTCCCCTTGCCTGTGTTCCTTTTCCCACTCTCTCTCTCTCTGTCAAATAAATAAATAAAACCTTAAAAAGAAAAGAAAAGTTAAAAGAAGAAAGATACAGAAAGTGAATTAAAAGTCTGCGAAGTCTTTTGGGAAATGCTAAGAGATCTACTTTTATCTCAGATATGCCCTAATTGTTAATAGCAGGCCGATAAATACATTGTGTTATATCAGGATATTGGTTTGGCCACTGTAATAGAGAGATTCCAAATTACTGAGGCTAAAACAGAGAAAAGTGTGCTCCTCTCTCTTGGAGAGTCTGGGTAGGTTGGTGTGGCATTGTCATAAATACAAGGAACAGAGCATCTTCTACCCTGATGATCTACCCTCTGCAAGGCCTGGCTCTTACCTCATGGCTCAAAATGGCTGCTCCAGACCCCAATACCACGTCCACCTTCCAGTCAGCCAGGGGAGACAATACAGAAGGGGAAGATCTACTATTTCTCTTTAATGGCAGGCTCTGAAATTTGCCCACAACACTCCTACTTGAAGGCCATTGACCAGAAACAACAAACAGAAGGGGATGCCTAGCTGTCAAGGAAGCTAGGAACTGTAATCTTTTGCTGAGCAGCCATGTGCCAGACTAAAGGTTTATATATCTATATATATGTGTCTATAGATATTATATATATATAATATATCTTTACTATAACTACATTTGATATATTTAATATAGTCTATAATAAAACATTTGATTTAGTATACAATTATATTGATACATGAAATATAATATATTAATATGCTATATGAAATATACTATATTAATCACACCAACACAATAGAAATAAATTAATGTATAAATTACAAATATATTAACTATTATATTCAAATTGTAATTATGCTTATTGTTAATATAATATACAATAACATAATATATATCACCTAACATAAAAATATCTGATTTATTAATTATATATAAATAATATGTATTTCATAAGGTACTAAATATATAATATAATATTTTATTTTATATATATATTATCTCCATGTGCAGAAGAGTGTGTTATCCCTGTGTACATACAGGACCCTCTGGCTCCCACAGATACTCACCTGGTTCTCACTCCTTTCGTCCATCCTTGGTCATGGGCACTGCTCAGCAATCCCCTGCAGACCAAGCAGAGTGACCCTGTTTCCGAGCACCGTCTCCCTACCTTTTCCTCCTACTCAGGCCCCCATCCCATCTGTATCTAGATGCATTTGCACATGGGGATCGACCAGGAGAGAAAGCAGGGATGCTGGGCTGGGACATAAAGTGCAGGGAGGCCCTGCTCCCAGACCCTTTGGGTCAACTGGAAACATGTGAGCGCCTTTGGCCTCTCTGTTGGAAGAAGGGGAGCTGGTCCCTTGCCACCCACCCTGCTTGCCAAATAGCTGCCCACCAGCTTGATCTGTCCTGAGAGGGAGAGAAAATTACAGGAGAAGGGGGACCATTTGTGGGTGAAGGCCTGCCTCCTTTTCCTCCAGCAAGGACACAGGAGTTTCAAGCATCTCACGTTTGCATCATCTCCAAAGAGTGGATGGTTCACTTTCAGGACTTTTGTAGTCTGGTCTTAAACCCAGTCATCACTCAAAATGAGATTATATAAACTTAGAGCTCAACTGATGATTTTACAACAAAAGTAATAAATACCGGAAACCCATCACTGCCTAATTATTTTTCTGTGGTTTACAATGATCTGTGCTCTTGGGGTCATTTATGCCTGTTGTCTCTACATGGTGGAAAGACCGTGTCACCGAGAGCTGCTGTGCTCGGAACTGTACGGGTCAGTAGCGATCGCCGAAATCTGCAAGTGTGATCTTGAGGTCTTTTGTGCAGGAGGGCCGGCTTCAAAACTTTCCCAAGCCCCCACTGGTTAAAGGCTAGGAAGAAGCCAACTCCTGAGGTTCTGACATCAGTTACATTTCAAGCCATCCTAGGTGGGGCCAGATGGGGGCCAACAGGCTCCATCAAAAGCGACGTCAAGAAGGAACCCCTCCTGTGCCCCCACTCTATCCCTTGCCACCCCCTGAGTGTACACACCTATTACAAACTTTTCAACTCTGTCTGTCCTGTTCAAAGACAAGCCACATCTCTTTCCATAAAGCAGCTGGTAAACCACGGAGCCACCAAGCAGTTCCCTGGCGGAGTTACTATTATCTACATTCCCTGACATCTACCAGTTAACTTGTGCCCACTTTGCGTTAAACAATGACACACCCCCCCCCAGGGAGCAGCTTATGAGAAATAGATTGACAGTGTTGCAGAATAATAAGTATCTCTCTGTGATCTGGGTATTGGGGGCCATTTTTGCCCACCCCTGGAGCTCTTGCCAGCCTCTTAGGTGGCAACTCCCACTTGTTGGAAACATTGAGAAAATGTCACGGAGATTCTTCTTACCTCTACCCCCTCTGTCTTGTGAGAGGCACATGTGGGAGAAGCACATGCAATGGGAGAGACTAGGAGGAGTGTGTTTTCCTTTGCTCCTGTGCCTTGGGATATCCCAAGCAAGGCTTGCCTTCCGGAGCTCTGGTTCCTTCCCCAACTAAGCCCCATCTCAGGGCTCAGCAGGGGTGAAGCAGTGTGGGTCCCCATGGGTAGCCGTGGGTTCCCTAGGGTCCTTTCCGTGGTCCACACTCAGGTGGAAACTGGAGGAAACCCCGGTTGTAAACTTCTGGCCTCAGAGTGTTCTCCAACCCATCTCTACAAGCAAAATGCCTTACGTTTCCATTTGATTCTAGGGTATACTTCTCAGTTGCTTTGGAGCTGGAAGTGGGGAGGGCAGTACTCTTTGGGTTGGTATATTTCTCTGTTGCTTACACACACACACACACACACACACACACACACACACACACGTAATGCCCACTGTGGGGCCCTGGTGGAGTTGCTGTATTTAGTTTCTGTGATTGTTGCTTATTCCACAAATAGCAAGCAAAATTTTCCCAGTAGAGGAAAAAAATACATCCATCCCTGGAAAGTTAAGACCACCTCATTTATTTATAGTTACTTAGTTCATAAACACTTATATAACACTTGCTACATGACACACATTGTTCTGAGTACTTTGCAAAGAATAACTCACATAATCCTCAAAACGATCCTTTCATGCTAGATGCTATTATTAGCCCCATTTTACAGATGAGTAAACTGAGGCACCATGTGGTACCAAGAGTCTCGAGTTCCAACTCAGACTGTCTGGCTCCAGGGTTCAAGTCCACTTTGCCTACGCATAGCCCCAGACCCAAGGACAAAGTATCCAGTGGGCTCTGCCTTGCATGGAATTTTCTCTTGAGCAAAGACTGTGGCTGCCTGTGCCCCAGTCTCCCTTGCAGGCATCCCCAGTGCCATGGCTGCCACCAGCCTGGAGGGAAAGTGGGACGCCTCAGGCTCCATAGAGGACTCGTTCCCCACACCCATCCAGATCTAAGGAAGCTTTCTGATGAGTCAGGGACGGGGCAGATCCCCATTTTGTGGAAGGGAGTAGCAGAAGGAGGAATGAGTGGCCCCCACCATCCTCCTTAAAGGCCACCCATGGAGGTTTGGGTCAGAACCTTCCGTGAGCTTCATAGAAACAAAGTGCTTTTTTAAAAGCTGTAGATCAGTTGTATTTCCAAAAAGGAGTCACTATTTTGAGGGCATGATTTAAGGTACCCACAGGCTCAATTAATTGGGTTATTTTTTTTTCTTAAATCATGTTTTCCACCCACATACCAGCCTAGCCTACAGTCTCAGCCACACTTTGAGACAGAGACAGACCATGGGGTGAGAGGAAGAAGTCGGGGTGCTGGCAGGTGACTCTGGCAGTTTCCTCTTCATCGTCAAGACAGCAGCGCGACTAAGAAAGCCACCAAGGGCAAGGGCTGGCATTTTCTCTGCATAACCAAACTTTCTCCCTCCAGTTCCGGCCTCTGCAAAGAGCCCCCCAGTCCATGCTTGCTTTGCCATCTCCCTAGAGCACTTTAGAAACACCCCTCAGAGATGGGACTCATTCAGTCCTTCTTCGGATGCCACTTTCTAAATGAAGGCAAACCAAACCCAAACACAAAGCCACTGTGTTTTCTACCCTGTACCGTATCAGCCCAGGATCCTCCTCTGTGCTGTTAAATGTCAGATCCGTGCTGACACATGCCCAGGAGATCGTTCTGTGTTTCCAGGCTCTGGGAGTGTAGGTCTGGAGGACAAAAACTTTTTACAGAAAAAGACATACTTATGCCAATTCTCTTTAAAAACCACTGGCCACCCTTAAGGCCTTAGAGAATAATCTTTTTTCGGTTTTTTTTTTTCTTTACTCTAGCTATAGTATTGAGTCATTTGGGGGAAGGGCATGACTTGCTTTCACGTTTTTCATGTTTGAAAAATCTGGAAGTAGGAAACCCTAGGGTCCCGGACAGGCCCTGGTATGCCTGAGACTGTACAAACAGCCAGTCACGGGCTCGTGGTTCCCTCCTTTGTCATGGAAAAGACACCTTCCCGGATAGGAGTCCTCTGCTGGAATGCCAATGCGTGCAGGAGGAAGCTGGTGCTGGATGCCAACGAATGAGCAGATGAGCTTCTGGGCGAGTCCTGTATGCAAGCAGCAGCATTAACTGTCCCTTTGTTCTGGCAATGTCCTTGGCTTCCATAGGGTTGAGTTTATGATTAACCAGGTAAGAGGCTGGCTGGCCATGGTCAATCCCCTTTCCCTGGATGGGTGCTGAGAATAGGATCTTACTCATTTTTCTGGGGTGTGAGAGTGTGCCGTATGATCCCATATGACCTGCCAAGGCCCGGGGACTCGAGGAACTTTATTGTATTTACTTGGTGCAGTCCCACGGACTCGATCTCATGACGATGAGATCATGACCGGAGCAGAAATCAAGAGTCAGATGCTTTATGCACTGCACCACCCACGAGCCCCCATAGGGTGACAATCTTATACCGGGCCTCTTGCAGACACAAAAGAGGATGAGGTAGCTTTTGCCCCCAAGAGTTCAGGACCAATGAAGACTAAAGACAGATGCACATGGAATATAGCTGAGTAACATCCTCAAACCACCCGGGACTGAACAATACACCCCGTAACGCTGGAGTATATCAGAAGACTGGCAAGTCACCGTGCAGCTGGAACCACTACAGGGGTTTCAGGTGAAGTCAGGATTTAAGCAGTAAGAGGAGAGCAGGGGAAAGTACTCCAGGAAAGGGGAACAGCCTCTGCAAAGCAGGAGGTGCTGAGTGCCTGGTTGGGTATGCTGAGTTGATCACTGTGATTAAAAGGGGAATATGGTGTTGGAAGGTAATGATGGATTGGTGGGACAAGTCTAGATTAGTCCAGGCCAGTCTAAGCCAGTTAGTAAGACTTCATCCCCCAGACAGCGGAGACCTATGGAAGACTCTGAGCTAGAGGTGTCCTGGTGAAGTTATTCCCTGCTTCCTTTCAAATGCTAAAGTAAATCAAGTTGCCTTTATTCAGACAACAAAAGCCTGCTAAGGATTCTTGGAAAGCCAGCCCTACTAAGTCCTAGGGCCCCCAAACACTAAGATAATCCCCTGTCCCTTAGAGGCCCTTGGTCTCATGCAGATTCACTGCAGACAGTTGAGCAGGTTGGACACTGCACAAAGACAACTAGTTGAGGGGACAATGGAGACTGAAATCCAGTCCAGGTTCCACTTGCCAATTCTAAAGTCACAGCATGGGGTATGACCACCTAGAGGATGAGGTGCCTTCTGCAAAGAAAGGTATCATCCATTCACCATGTACATCCACGGACCTACATATGTCTGGAGTGCCTTTATCTGGTCCCCACATTGAGTAGTAATTAGGACAATATCAGATCACCCTAATAATCAAATTACTCACCAGGCCTGGAGGGGAGAACTTTTTTCATGATACAAATGTTAGTTTGCTAGAATTGTCCCAGCAAAGCACCACAGCCTGGGAGACTCAAACAATGGAAACGTATTCTCTCCCAGTTCTAGAAGCCGAAAGTCCAAAATCAAGGTGTCAGCCAGGGTTGGTTCCTTCCCAGATCTGTGAGGGAAGCATCTGGTCCAGATTTTTGTTCTTGGCTTACACATGGCTCTCCTTTCCCTGCGTCTGCACACTACCTTCCCTCTCCACGTGCCTATGTCCAGATTTACACTTTTTAAGAGGTCGTTAGTCATGACAGATTAGGACCCACCCTAATGACTTCATTTTAACTTGATTACCTCTGCAAAGACCCTATCTCCAATGGAGGTCACACTCTGGGGAACTGGGTATTGACACACCAACATATGAATTTAGGAGGGGACACAATTCAGTCCATAGCAATATACTGTAATATCCATGTGACTCATTTGACTTAATAGAGTTGTTCCATATCTGAGCCTTGTGGGTCACCCCCAGCCCTTCCTCTGCTTCTGAAGCCTCTTTTAGTAGGGAAGCAGCATCCTAGATGAACAAAGATGCAAGGTCTGCGCTTTTTACCTGTTTAAGCTCCTAACGACAGGGTCTGTATCTTCATCTTCTTGTGAGTGTAAACTGCTTGCCACGGTGTGAATTCAGAGTCCTGGTGTTTCCTTACTGCCCCCAAAGCTACCAGCCCTCCCAGATCAAATGGGCAATTCCATGGTATATGTGTATCCTCCATTCTTTAGCCAAATACTTTATTTTTTAAAGATTTTTTTTAATTTATTTGCCAAAGAGAGCGCACAAGCAGGGGGAGCAGCAGGCAGAGGGAGAAGCAGACTCCCCACTGAGCAAGGAACCTGAAGCAGGATTCGATCCCAGGACCCTGGGATCATGACCCAAGCTGAAGGCAGACAGACCCTTAACTGACTGAGCCACCCAGGTGTCCCTAGCCAAAGATTTTAATTCTCTGTCTGGAAGGGTTGTTGTTCATTGGTACCCAGTGTGAAGAGCTTGAAGATTCTTTCCAGAGAGCTGGTTGTGATAAAAGTGAATTAGAGAACACAAGACTATGGGAAAGACTGAGAACACAGACCCTGCCGTGTCTGTAGTCTCCCCAGGTATAGACCCATAGCTAGTCACAGCAGCACAGACTCCAGGGACCTGCTCGTTCCCTGCCTCTTTTAAAGATGAGCACCTTCTGGCCCAAAGGGGTGAAGTAACTTACCCAAAACCACACAGGACGGCATCAATATTAGACATGAGCATCCTCATTCCCAATTCAGTCCTCTTATACCTTCATAGATTTTCTGACTGTTTCAGGCCTGGATGGAAGTGAGCCTGATCCCTCAGCCAGGTGTGGCCTGGTAACCATCTGCAAACGGATGACTTCTAGGTCTTACCCCTCATCATCCAGGCCCCTTTGCTCGCCCAGGGCTCCCCCACCTGCTCGGCATTCTGTCCTTCATTCCTGTCCAGTGTGCCTCAGCACACCCAAGCTTTTGCAGATTGAAGCTCAGATTTCACTGAGGAATAAAAGCCTTCACCCCAAGCCAAGGCATTTCTCACCCTAAGCAAGTGGGGAAAGTCTGGGTCCAGGGAAAGGAAGTCTTTGTGCCCTGCCTCTTCGGGCCTCCTAGATCCCCGTGAGCTCTGTTTAGTTCTGGGGAGAAGACCTCTGTTACTCTTTCCTGCTGCTCCCCTCTTTCCACATAAATCCCTGTCCGCGCCGTCACCTGCCCTCCTGAGCATCACTCAGCACTCTCTGAGCTTCACTGCATCCCTCTCTATCCCAAGGCCACAGGGACACACACAGACACACACAGGGAAAATGTGCACAGGCTTTAAGGCCCAGAGATTCGGATGCAGCAGGCTCATGAGGCTGCTAACTTAGATCCCTGCTGCAGGAGGCCATGGAGGAGAGAGTGTGGGCACCTGGGGCAAACCCTGGGAGGCCCCCCAGGGCTCCTAGCTTGGCCCCTTCATGCCTCGACTCTCCTGGCCCCAGAGAAGGGGCTCTGAGGTGACCACGCTGGAATGATCAGGGCTGCTTTGTTGAGACGGTCCATAGCCCCTTGGTAGAAGAACCTGCCCACTAACCTTAGTGAGACTGATCCCAAGCCCTGGGCGAGAAGACTGCTTGCATCATAGCCCGCTGACCTCACGAGAGGCTTCCCGGCCCCAGCATGGGGCTCTTTCACTCCACACCGTGCAGCCCCACAGCAATTATAGAAATCATCACATGCGCATCAGGTTAACTTGGTTGTGAGTTTTATTTGATTACAATAGCACACTCGGTGCATGGTGGTTTAGGCATCAGAACTGTTCAAGCAGCCCGGTCACCTAATCACAGCCCTGGAGACCAGCCAAGAGCCCTCCAGGGGGACGGAGACGGGGCTGGGTTTCTGTTTCGTGACTTTGCCTGGCACAGTCCGGGGTGCGGGTTGACTACGTGCCCATCGTGCTCCCTCTGCAGCGCAGTGTGGCCTTGTCTTCCTGGACCTCCCCACCAACTGCTGCCCCCTGAAGTGGCCGGTCTGGGGCGAACGTGCCAGGATGTACACAGCTCCTTGTAAACAGCGTCTCTCCTGAAGAGCACTGATGAGTCAGTTGTTTGGAACAGAAATAAAGTTTTCTATTAAAATGAGGTTATAGGTGGGAATTAGGTTTATGAGACAGCCCCCATCCTTTGCCAACTGCAGAAGTAATTGAAGATCTGCGTCCGAAGGTAGAGAAGCTGGGTGCCGGAGGAGGAAGGAGTGGCAGCCGCTCCCTTTCCTGAACACAGGCAAATTGTAAAATGGGTACAGTTTGGCTCTCTTCTCCTCTTTCTTCTTCTGTGCCTCTCTCGCTGGCTGTACTCCCCTCCCTCGGGCCTTCTGGGTGTCCCTATCCCCCCTCCTGGCCACCCGAAGGAAGCCACATCCCAGCATGTCCTCCTGCCCTCACCACGTCCAGTCAAGAGGTTGCTTACAGCCTCCACTAATGGGCAGGTTGGGACAAGCCTGTACACAGGGGAACTTCTCCTTCCAAGTGGTCCTTCTGAAAATGTGCACGTTCTTTCCGGTGAGGAAATCTTTACGGTCAAGGGAAGCACATCTCACTGTGGTTTGCGTTTTGTCTCAGTTGTGCAGCTAACTAGCTTTGCGGGTCTGGCTCAGTCTCCTTACCCTCCCGACATCATGGCTCGTCCATGAGGTGAGGGCCTTCACCAAAGCGACTTCTTCTCAAAAACAGTCCCAGAACATTGGTTCTGAGATGCTTATGGCAGACATGTCTCTGCTGCTCCTAATGTTCCCCTCTCCCAGAAGTGTCACAAGGTCCATTAGCACCTTAAAGGCTCTGAGAAGTTCTGCAACAGTGAAAACTTTCTACTTGTATTTAACTTTGTTCCTCAAACCTTCCATTTGACACCAAACCTTCCATTATTCTTTCTTAGTAAACCCTGTGACTACCTCATGACACATATACACTGGGATTTGCTGAATAGATAATATGGAAGGGCATCTTTTTTGTGATCTTCTCATTTGGAACTAAACCTCTAGAGAATATCCTCAGAGAGGTGGGGAAGAAAATCTTCTTTCAAAAGGTGATTGACTTTAAAAAGGTGTCACAATTCGTTTGAATCTGAACGTGGATAATATAAAGTTAAACAAAATGAGAAATACTGTTCACACTGTTGATGTCTTGTGCGACACTCAAGCTGCCTCTTGAGGAACCAAGAGAGAAGTCTCTCAGTGGTTTGAGCGGCGGTGATAAGGCTGGTGGCACTGTGGAGTCGTCTCCAGGACTCCCTTGAAGGGAAGGTCACTCAGTGCCCGTGAGTCCGAGCACACGCGAGTCCGTCAGGCAGCTGGTTGCAGGACCCACCACAGAAGGAAGTGGGAGGGATATGGAGGCCATGAGACTGTGGCCTAATGTGGGCAATAGCTCGGAATGAAATGGGACTGAAGCAAAGATCACTCAGGAGGGACAGGCCAGATTGAGCATCCTTGACTAAGGTTTGGTTTTTGAGGTCTGTGTTCTGCTGTACATGGAAGGCAGGGAAGAGATGGATGTTGGAAGATTTGGATACTTGTTTGTTGTGTTTCCTGATTTTCATAATCTCCCTGTGGCACAGACCAGAACTTGGGGTGCTGGGTCTGCCTGTTACCTGCAGACATTGACCATCACACCTTCCACCTGCCTGTCCTTTCCATGCCCATGCCCGTCAGCTCCCCTCCCTGGTTTCTCGCCTCCTGGTCACTCACCCCACTTTGGCTCTTGTCCAGGAGTCCATGCCCTCTGCCCACTCTGTGGATCACTTGGCCATGCTCTTGCCCCTCCCATGGTCTCCCTCCATCCCATGAGCATCTCCACTTCTGGCCAGGGACCACACTACCACCACCCTTCACCTCTTTCAACTCAGAAGCCCGAAGTGTGTTGGCAGAGTTGCCTAATGGGGCAATCATGGGTTGCAGGTTCTTTTTACTTTACCTGGAGGCAGCCTGTTCATTCTCCACCACAAGCCATGATAGTGCAGCATCTCAAGAAGAGCTAACAGCATGTCTCCTCACCCCTCAGGGCGTGCTGGGGCCCAATCCGTGGTTGGAGGGCAGGGATCTGGGGACCCCCAGGTTCCAACTTGCTAAAATGGATTGTTGTTAGCAAAAGCATGTATCTTAAAAACTACTGACCAAGAGTTTTCCCCCCGGCTCTCCAGCCTTAACATTTTATGGTTCTGGGTTTTCAACCGCTGATGAGGAAGAAACCAGCCTGACTGGTCTTCAGGACTCCCAGATGTGGGCCTGGAAGTCAGTCAGGAAGCTTGAGGTGCGGACAGGAGGAGGAGACAGGAAGGAGTCACAGGCGTGACTCCCCCAGACCTGCTACAGAGGCTGGTCCACTATCTGCCCATGCCTTACCACAGCCTGGGGAGGAGGCAGGTCCACTGGCACTAAGGACCTCTCCTCCCATCCTCCACCATGTCTTATGATGCTCTCGGTGGTGAAATTTTAGGCAGGTGTTAATTACCCGAGCTGGAACATGGCCAGGAAATGGAGTTTAACATTTTAGCCTTTGCAGATGGGTTTGAGCTCAATTTAACTCTGGTTTCTAGAAAGGAGCCCTAGTTTCCAGTTTTCATCAGCATAGTAAAACCTCCATTAAGTGGAAAATTCAGGAAAAGAAGTGGCTAACAAATTGGATCATACCATTGACTTGAACTTGACCACAAAACTTCTTTTAGTTCTACCTTGTTATTCACCACATCTTGAAAATCTTTAAGTTCAATTTCCTAAATAAGTATAAAATACTATTATGGTTGAGGGCAATGCTTTTTTTAAAATTCTGTATCTGTTTTCATGTTTACACATATATCATGCTTGACCTTCGCAGCAAATCTTTAACAGTAAACTGGGAAGGATGATTAGCTCCTTTTATAGATATGGACCCAGTGACTTATGAAAAGCTTCCAAGGCTACAGAGCTGATAAGTACAGATCCTGGACCAGAAGGAAGGTTCTCTGTCTTCCCATGGAGCCTCTGTGTTCCACACTGCCTCACCTGAGCAGCTTCCTCCCTTGAGGGGATTTACCCCAGTAGAATTCAGCAGCTTCCAGAGATTGAAATAGTAGACTGATCTGTCCGGCACTCAGTGTGAAAACTGGACCCTCCGATACTTGGGGATACAGGGGAAGGGAAGGAAAAATAAAATAAGATGAAAACAAAGAGGAGGCAAAACATAAGAGACTCTTGACTCTAGGGAATAAACTGAGGGTTGCTGGAAGGGAGGGAGGCTTGGGGTGGGGTAGCTGGGTGATGGGCATTAAGGAGGCACTTGATGTAATGAGCACAGATGAGTGCAACTGATGAGTCACTACTTCTACCCCCAAAACTAATAATACACTATATGTTAACTAATTTGAATTTAAATAAAATCTAAAAAAATAATAATCTAGTTTGTTGAAATTCAAATGACTCTAGTTAATCAAGGCAAGGATGTCTATTTTTTATTATTTTATTTATTTTTTTATTAGTTTCAGAGGTAGAATATAGGCCTCAAACATTTTTAAGAGTTTTGATGCTGACACATTGTCCTGCAGAATGACAACCCCAGGTTACATTTCAACTCGCCATGCATGAAGGTGGCTCATTTCCCCTGAGTCTTTACCATCACTGGACACTAGCTTCACCTGGCTTTATCTGTTTTGATTATAAACTACCTCCAATTTGAGGGTGAAGGTCTTTAATAAATTCATATCTGATAACCTTCACCTCTCATTTTAGTTTTTCGGAGTTGTTCCTTTATGGTGGTGCCCATTCTCTACTGTTGGTGGATCTATGAAAAAGTATAGAATGAACGAAACAGTTGGTATCCAATTAGAAATTAGATTTGTATGTCTATTTAAAGGTGTAATGCATTAGTCTTATTTAGATGAGACTTTTTAACAAGCAAGTGCCAACTCTCAAATGTGTTGCCTTAGCCTCGCTCTCTGCTCTGCGATGCAAGTGTGAAAATCCATCTCTACCTGTAGAGCTCCAATGCAGTCTCATTTACTTACCAGCCCCAGTGCTTGAAAAAAGGCAAGACGTTTTTAATATGGATAAATGATGTAGAGGTGTACATTAACATGCACTGGGATAATATGTTTGCAAACATGCTATACTATGGACATATCTATTGCGTGGTCATGACAAAAACAATTATTTACATCTGAAGTCAGCTAACTATAACCCATGGGCCAGTTCTGGCCTAGCACCTGATTTTGTAAGTGAAAATTGATTGAAACAGTGATGCCCATTTATTTATACATTGTCTATAACCTCTTTCTTGCTGCAAAAGGAACATTGAGTAGTTTTGATAGAGTCTAGCCACAAAACCTAAAATATTTATTGTCTGCTCTTTACATAAAAAGTTTACTGACCCCTGATTTACACTCTGCTTTAGCATTTGTAAAGGGTTTTCACGAGAACTACCTCCTTTATCCCTTAACTTCCTGTAAGAGTGAGCAGGTGTTATTACTCATCTCCCTGTGTAAGTGTGCAAGTGGATCTGTCCAAGGTCAGGTTCAGTCTATATGAGGATCCGCTGCAGCTTGAATTTAGATCATTAGATCTGAAATCTGGGGGTTTATAATTTCTAGATGCAAAAAGTTACTTTGTTTTGCCCCTTCTTTAGTCTCTCCTTAACAGCACGTTCATGTCATTTCCTTCCCAAATTCTCCTTATGGGCTCTTTCGCTTTGGCAACAAGTGTTGTCTGTGATGGTGGTAAGGACATATACATATAGATTCCAATCCATGCGTATATATGTAACACGTGGGTTACCAGCTCTTATTAATTTGGGTACTAGATAATTAAGAGAGAATTGACACCCCTGAAAGTAACTGCCCTATAAGTTCATCCTTCTACAATGATTTGGAAACCTGAAGCATCTTCAGAAATAACTGAGAGTTACCATGTGAAAATTGATTCATTTATCATGGCCCAGAATGAAGGGTGTTGGAGTCTGTTCTGAAGCTCCACAGACCCTGTAATATCCTTTAAAGGTGAGATTAATAATATTATTTCCCCTTATAAGTGTATTAATGTTCCATTTGGTTTTGTCTCAAAATTTTAAAAAAGGAAAAATAATGTAGATGTTGGAGCTTCTGGAATGCTTATATCCTGATAAATAGGAGTGTACTAAAAATTTCATCATTAACACTAAAATATAACTCTTGGAGCAAAGCACAGAGACCTATGGAAACACATGCCCACCAGTTTTTTTAACCTCACTATTAAATTTGAACCTCCTGTTAGATATGGGGATTAAGCTAACGATCGTATTTACTTTAGTAAACTATTTTAAAAAACCCTAATTCAAAGTTTGTTTCTGACCAGCTACCTCCTTAATCCCATAGCACCTGCCAGAAGACATCCAATAACCCGCTCTTTAGGTCAGATGAAAACATACAAAAGAGAAAGCTTGCCTGGAATGACTCATGTTACAAGCCAGCTGCTTTCCAGAATCCGTTAAGCTTTAGGGTCCAGATCTCCTTTTGTGGCTTTCTACAGACTTTATTTGAACAGAGAAATTACAACAACCCTGCCCACATAAAAGCCGAGGCAAGAAACTAGTTGGGGTAGAGAGAGTGCCCAAAATTTCACCATACTTTAAAACAAAATGGCAAGGGTGTCAGCAAAAATTATTTTCTGCTTCATGGTAATAAATAGTCCTCTCCTCCATTCCCTATTGAAATGATGACGCTTGTACATGCTAGATGTCCATTTGATAATCAGCAGAGCATTTTTTTCTCCAGACAGGGACTCTCAAGGGCACTAAAACTTCATCCAGCATTTTTGGTTAGTACAGTGATATCACCTATATTCCTGTTTCCTTTGGCCAATGCCAAGTTGTAATGGGTTCTTCTTTTCCACTTCAACCCATTGAGAGATCTATTAATGCCAGTACATGAACATATCCTTTGCCCATGAGAAGTAATGTCTAGTCTAGACATTGATTTTATCACAAGTGACAGTTCATGAGTCAGTAGTGGCTGTCTCTGACTCAGAGCTAGAGGCGGGGGGTTGGGGGTTAGAGAAGGATTCTCAGAAGAAAATCTGGGGCGCCTGGGTGGCTCAGTGGGTTAAAGCCTCTGCCTTCGGCTCAGGTCATGATCTCAGGGTCCTGGGATCGAGGCCCGCATCGGGCTCTCTGCTCAGCGGGGAGCCTGCTTCCTCCTCTCTCTCTCTGCCTACTTGTAATCTCTCTCTGTCAAATAAATAAATAAAATCTTTAAAAAAAAAAGAAAAAAGAAAATTTGCCGGAGGGGAAGGTCTAAGAAAGTGAAGTCACCATTCCTTCACCCATTGATTCATTTAACAAACTTTTATTGACCATCATTCTCTACCAAGAAGTATTCTAGAAGCAGAGAATAGAAAGAAATTCAAGATGCCATCAAAAAAAGACATTCTCTTAAACAAAGGCTGTGCCTTTATTGACATGTAGAGTAGGAATTTTCTAAGTACCTGAGTTGTTGGTGCTTTGGGACTCTGCGTATGTAAACATTAAGATGGAAATGATAGTGAAAAGGAGATTAATGAACAGATTAAATTTCCAGGAGCAGTTATCATTATCCCCAAATCTACAGTATTAGGTATTTTTTTTTAACTTTGCTGAAGCTTATGAAGTAATAATGGTCTAATTGGGGCAAGGAAACTTGAAATCAAAACATGCAATATGGTTTTCATATGCTTTGAAGCCAGAGATGAAGCAGAATCCAACTTAATATCACCAAACAATATTCAGGCTATCATAATCCGAAATGCTTTCCCTGAATAATTCTAATGTAGGACTTCATTCTTGACATCATCCCTTTAGGCAATTCTGTGTGAACACTCAAAATAGACTCTCATCTAGAATATTGAGATAAGGGTGTGATTTTTCTAACATCTCATCAACATAAACTGATAAAACTTTTAAGCTTGGAAGTGACATGCACTCATATGCTCATGTTTCGCAGGTGAGGAAATGAACCATAGCCATGTTAAGCTATTTAGTTCCATTCCACATTTTAGTGTCAACATTCTAATCCAACCTGGAAAATAACCTAAAAAGAGCCATGCCTGAAGTGTTTGGCTTCCTTTTTTTTCTTTCTTTCTCAGTAAGCTTTGTTTCGTCTAAGTCACAAGCATAGTGTGTCCCTGCTATGGGATGCAGGGTGGGGACAGGGATGAGCAGAGCCAACTCTCGTCAGCCCAGGGCATGCTACATTGAATGGGCGAATGTCCACTGCTCTCCAGGTGGCCTGGCCCAATGGAACATCTGAACTGTCCTAGTCTCCCTTATTTTTCACTGGTGAGTGTTCAGGTGTCTGGTATGCTCATATGGAAATGAATCATACCCCAGGAATATAATGAACTATAATTAACACTAAAATTGCATTGACTAGAGTGTCATTTTCTTTTTGAAGAATCAGACCAAACTTCATGGTCTTGTACCTCAAGATCATCTTGGTGAACAATATACAGTTGGTTTGTGCACAAATATTGCTTCCTTCCTTATGGATAGACTGGTAGATGGAAGAGAAGACATTGTGTGGGGTTTATTTCATTTTTCAAAATCACTCAGCATTTTTGCAACCCCAGGTTAGCTCCATCAAAGCATGTGGCCTAGGAGAGAAAGACCCTTGCACTGACTTTCACCAACAACTATTTGTAAGATCTCAAGAACAAAATGCATCGTGGAGAGGTTCCACGGAGCAGAGTTGGCACAGGGTTAAAAGATGCAGCAGGATTTCCCTTCTGATAGATCATGTTTCCTTTTGACGCGGTTCTAAATTCTTCAGGGCCAACAGGGAGACCACTGATAATTGCCTGTAATTCAACACACACACGACCTGCTCTCCTGAAAGCCCAGCGTCAGCCTCTCCATTACAGTTAGGGGCCTCAAGGTCCTTTTCTCCCTTTATTGTCTTTCCCTTTGGATCAGTAGCCCTTTTCATGCAAGGTCCTGTTTGATGTCCTAATAAAAGTGTAATTTTATCTTTCTCCAGAAGCCTTCCTTATTCATGGCTTTAATGATCATTCCATAATCAGTGTGTTTAGAAGAGCTGAGTCCACCTCTAGGCATCTGTCACATCTGTAATGAAGGGAAAGAGGGGATAAGTGGCAGAATAAGCCGAATTTGAAGCACATCCTGGGTTCACCATGACTGAAGTTTGATCTTGATATTAAATTTTCTCGAAATGCACATTCAACAAATATTTTGACATGGCATGATTAGGGAGACTCCTTACAAAGATGTGCACAACCTTGTTGTTCCCTTTTTCTTTTCAAACAGTACCCTGGTCTGATCCCTCCTCATCAGTCCCCAAAGAATTCTCCCAGTGTAGAGCTGAGACAAGCCCAGGCAGCCGCCCTTCCAGGGAACATGCTAAGCTCACAGTTGTCATCAACTTAAACTTGCCCTCCTGTATTAGCACCTTCCGAATGATTGTTGGAAATCAGGGCTAGTTCTTATGAGGAGGCAGGGTCAGAAGATGAATAAGTAGCCACCAAATGCAAAAGAAATCCACCTCTAGGTGGAAAGGAAAATGCTCACCCGCATGATGCTAACACAGAATCAACTAGAATGTGCTATCTTGGTGTCGAGATCAAAATGCTCTTGAATATGGGATGATGGATCAATTCCACCTAGCTGAGGGCCGGGGAAACTTCCAGAGAGTGTGGATTTTAACTGAAACCTTGAGTTATATAGAACTCTCAAAGCAGATAAAAAAGGGAAGACAAGATTGGTGGCAAGAGGCAATACCAATCAAAGACTCGGGAGTAAAAGGGAGCTGAGCACGTCCATGTTAAGTAGCATGATCTGATGGTGGTAGGGAAAGCGGGAGGGGGGGTGGAGAGGGGTGACGGTAGTGAGGTTAACATGCAATGAAGCTGGATCCATAATGTAAAGGGTTTTGAATGTCAGGATAAAGAGCTTGGACACATGGAAGATCAAAAACATTTTTTAAGCTAGGACATAAAATAGTTCTGGGTTGTATTAAGACCTCACCAATATTGCTTTTAGAATATTTGAGGGATGGTGTTTAGACTCACTGAGTTCAGATCCCTTTTGAGCACCCATGCCACGGCACACAACCGTGTTACAAAGAGAGTCTGCGGCCTGGAGGAAATTCCAGGTCCAAGGCTAGGATTTAGGAGTAGAGATCCAATGAGCCAATGGTATTACAGTGCAGTTCTGTGGGGAGGACATTTTCCTCTAAAACCCTAGAGAAAATTCACTGGCAGGCCACAGGATCTGCCCAAGGCACAGTTACATGTGCACTATCCGCAGGACTCGAAGTCTACAATAGTGCCGTCTAACGGAATACAACACAAGCCCATGTATTTAATTTTTGATTCTCTACAATCAATTAGTAAAAAGAAACATGTACGGTGATTTTTTTCTCATATCTTTATTTAGCCATTGTAACCAGATATTATCATCTCAACATGTATCCCATATAAAAAATTACTGCTGTGATCATTTACATTTTTTCATTAAATCTTTGAGATCTGGTGTATATTTTACACTTAGAGCACATCTCAGTTCAGGCCAGCCACATGTTGTTGGTGGCTACAGTATTAGACAGAGCAGCTCTGGAGGCTACTTAAGGAAAGTCATACATAGAGTGAACATATAATTTGTCCTGCTACCTGAGGCACTTCCACCAGTGGGACGGGATGCAGCAAGAACAGGACTGTCCTGGGCGCCTGGGTGGCTCAGTGGGTTAAAGCCTCTGCCTTCGGCTCAGGTCATGATCTCAGGGTCCTGGGATCGAGCCCCGCATTGAGCTCCCTGCTCAGCGGGGAGTCTGCTTCCTCCTCTCTCTCTGCCTGTCTCTTAGCCTACTTGTGATCTCTCTCTCTGTCAAATAAATAAATAAAATCTTAAAAAAAAAAAAAAAAAAGAACAGGACTGTCCTGGCAGACCAGGAAGGGTGATCTCCTACATGAGGTTCTTTTGTAAGGCCTCTTGCTTCTCTCTTCTGTCATCCCAGCGCCTTCAGTCTGATGGAGAAAGACCACAGGCCACATCCAAGCCCTGGCCGCAGTCTTTCTAAAGCACCAAGCTGGGACCTGGCATCGAAGGATTTGCTGACACTGCTCCACCTCCATGCTCCTTACGCCCACCCTAAAGAAGGAAAGGTTAATAATGCAATGTCACGGACATGTACAGAATATGTTTTTCCCTGGGGCAGGGCTGAGTACTTCATATATGACACCCATGACTTTGGTATTACTGTTATCCTCCTGAGGCTCAGAAAGTTGACCTCACTTGCCCAAAGTCACCTGGCAGAACAGAGACTCAAATCCAGGTCTGGTCATCTGTAGTTGCCAGGGTCTTAGCATCTGAGCCATATGATAATTTTGTTCCACATTTCCTAGAGGGAGGGGGTTGCAGGGAATGCTTTGGAAGGCTTGAAAGAGAGAGTGACGTGGCTTACCAGATGGCATGTCCTTCTAGTTGCGCTTCCTGAAAAGGATATTGAATGCAGTTTATCTACTTGAGGCTTTCATGGAGGCAAAGAAATTTTCCAGAAAAACACTAAGGACATTTAATTTTTAAATCTCCAATCTTTTGAGATTGAGATTTTTAAATCTTCAGTCTCACAAGTGCGCGCACACGTGTGTTTGTGTGTGTGTGTATGTCCGTCTCCTTCTGTGTCTCCCCTCTCTGAAACACAATGTACCCAACGACAAAATGCAGCACCTCTTTGCCAAGTGACGTTTTAGCTCCTCAACCTCTAAAGAACTTGTGGCAATCATCCATGAGACTTCTTGTCCATCTTGTCTTAGAAGACGACTTCAGATGGGGATCGGTCTGCTAAGGATGATGTGAAAAACTTCCTACTTTTAAGAGACCCTAGGGAAACTCTTCCCAGCTGTGAGGATGCCGACCCAGTAAAACAGCACCCTAGGCATTCCGGCCGGGGGTGGGAGTACTGGCCACCATGTATTGCACTTGAATAGGGAATAACTAAACATAAAAAGCCCATGGAGTGATCCTGCGATGCAGCAGGAAAGTCACATGATAGTGCCACCCCTCCATTCAGGTGTTGGCATGAAATGCAAAAGAAGATGAAGCGATATGAGGTGGGTAGGAGGTCCCCACTATGGCCAATGCCTGGCTTTTCCTCTGTGTGTAGCACCCACAGCAGTGAGGAAAGGTGTCCAGCTGGCAGGGGCTCGTGGTTTATGTTAGAGTCCCACCCTCTGCAGCTGAGCTTCAAGAAAGAGGCTAAGGGGTAGCTAGAATAGTAAGTGTCCTTCCAGGGGAAAATAATGAGGTATCAAGGACCAGGCTGTGATCATGAAGACTATCTCTTAAGCAGTATGTATGTTTGCAAAATGGTCAGTTCCGAAGCTTAAAAATAGAGACTACATAATGTGGAGTTTCTCAGTATAGATTAATTAAATAATAAGTGGGGGTAGGCATCAGTATCATCTGACTCTTATTTGACTCAAGTCTGGAATTTAAAATATGGTGCTTTGGAAGACAAGAAGAGACTGTTTTCTGGGATATAAAGTGAGTCACACAGAATCCTAATGGTGTTTACAGGACTGTAGACATGCTGGGGGTGGGGGTACTTTAAAAAGTAGTATGCAGCCTCTCTTTCTGTCCTTGTCTTTCTGTCTCTCTCTCCCTTCTCCTTGTGTGTGCATTGGCAGGGGATGGGGAATTTGTGTCTGTCTTTCTCTGTTTCTGTCTGTGTATGTCTCTCCCTCTCTCTCTCCCTATCTCTCTCATCTCTATCTTCCCATTTCTCCATCACTCTGTCACATGCAGAGAGCACACTGGCATAAGGAAGAAATCCTACCCTAATAAAAAACATGATTTCTATCTCTGTGTAGATCAATAAAATCTTCCTGTGACTTCTCTTTCAATATCCGGGAAGTCACGGACATGTTTAGAGTTCAATGCTACCGGTGGGGAAAGGCAGGGATGCGATCGTCTTAAGACACTGAGGCATAGGAGTTTAAAATAAAAAATAAATTTCCCAATCCCATCTTAGGACCAAATCAAAGTCCCTCGGTGATGGGAAAGTGGTATAAATTAGAAACATGTCCATCCTGCCCAAGATGTGCTCTTGGGGGCCTGGTTCTTGGTCTAAGCCCAAGTGACAGTCAGGCCTGGGATCACAAGACAGGAAGCAGGCATCAAGCAAGGCCCTAAACTGTGAGCTGCCTCTTTTGTGAACTGAAAATTTTAATGTTTCCATTGCTCCTGAATATGATCCCATCAAGTGATGAAATCTGCAGGTGCACAAGCAAGAGGATGAACTAGAAGTGAAGTAGACTCAGATAAGGTCCCATTTCAAATGATCCTAAGTCCATTTGGGAAAAAAAAATTATTAATTCTACAATGAATAGGGTGACTAAGAAAACTGGGGTCTAGTCTGAGCTCCACTGACTTTACTCATGATGCGCCCTCATCTTTGCCCCTGAAATCACCATGCTCTTCTCTATGGAGCATGAGTGGGGAACAGACTTCCTTCAAGGTCCTTTGAGATTGGCCATGATGCTGAGGTCTGCAATCCACATGCTGACAGGAGTTACTTACTGCAGACCCCTGAAACTCTTTGTTATTCCATACCAAAAGGGAGGTCCCAGTTTGAGTTTCTGGGCCTCCTGCTTTCTAGAATTATTTGATGCAACACAATTCTGGTGCAACCAAAGACCCTCTGCCATCCTGTCGGGTGTCACCATCACGAGTGCAATTGGCATCAGATCAGTCCCTTGGCCCAAGTTTATACAAGTGGCCACGGAGGCTCAGCCAGGATGAACAGCCTCTGAAGTAACAATTGTGCCAAGTTCTTCCAGCTTCCCGAAGGGAGCTGCCAGAGTTTTCTCATCCCTTCATTTTCTCAACAGCAAATGGTAGTGACAAAGGTTTCCCACTTCAGAGAAATCTTCTAGGAGTAGGATTAATGAGTGTCTGTGGATTATTTTGAAAATATGTTGAATACATAGGTAAATAGAAGGTTGGAAGGTACACATCTATCCTCCACCAGAATGACGTATTTGAAAGAAAACCCCTGAAACATATGTGTTTGATTTTCATCGATCTTACTCCATGGGTATTCTAAAGATCCTGTTGCAATGAGTGGGCTCACGGAGCTCACAGCAGCACGTCGGCCCTGTCCGTCTCTGGGTAGGAAGTGCTCATTTCTGATCTCAGAGCTCCTCCTCCCAAGGGCAGCAGCTGCTCCCCCGAGAGCAGAAAGGCAGGAAGTGAGCCTGGATCAGGGGCCATCACGATGTCTCACCCTCCAGATGAAGTGTGGCTTTGTGTGTTCTTCGGGAGATTTCATGGATTCAGGAGGCCAGTGATGTAACTCAGGGGAAGGCTCCCAAGATCTCCTTAAAATAAGACGTAGATGAGTCATCTTTTAACAGACAGCTTTTCTCCTTCTTGTTCACTCATCATCATCAAAGTGAAAATCACAAGTTAAGTATGTGAAATTGTAAATTTGTTTGGCACGTAGTTGTGTCTACATGTCCTAAAGTTTCCCACTTGTGGGAGTCTCCTGTTACTGTTCATCCCTTTCACGCACTTACATCTACACCCATTATTTTCCTACCAGCTGCTGCTTGCTCCCTTAGTATCGAGGTTTGCTCTCACCCAGCCAAAGTCAAGTTCTTGGCACCCTGCTGATAGTTATAACTGCATCTCCATGCACTCAGGTCCTTTGCCATCAAAGATTAGGATGGATTAAGATATCCTGATGACTTTTTCAGGCCGGGAAGTGATTTCGAATATACTGGGATGCTGGGGAGTGGGAGATTGGAAAGAGAGCTGATCATTTGAAAACAGCTCAAAGGGAACATGATTTTTAAATAGGAAGAAACACGTGAGCTTGCCACATCTGTGAGTATGTAATGAAGCTGTCTTGTTCCTGCATCACTGTGTTTCACTGTAAGACTGAGCTCTGTTAAGGAAAGCAAGAGGAAAAATCCTAGTAGTAGACACTTGCTGGTCTTGTTTCAGTACAAAAACAATAGACCAAATGTATTCATTTTCCTTATCTGTCTTGCATTCCTTCTTGGACTCAATAAATATCTGTCTTGAATGGCTACTGTGTGCCCGATATGTTCTAAGTGATGGGAATATAGGAGCACACAGACACAAATCCCTGAACTTATGTTCAATTTATGTTCAAAAAGGGAAGTCGAGAATAAATAAATAAAATACACACTCTGGACGGATGACATTAAGAGCCACAGATTAAAAATAAGGACCATACAAGGGGACCAGCAATCCAAGGGTGGTGAGGGAGGGCCACAATGAGAAGATGACAGGTGACAAGTGACCAAGGGGGTGACAACCTCACCAGAAGGAGGTGAAATGGGGAGTCCTGCAGATATGTGAGGCCAGAGCACACCAGGCATGAGGAACAGCAAGTGTGAAAGTCAACAGGGAACTGAAATCTTTAAAAAATGCCATGAAGATTTCTTTGAAAGATTTTTAATTTCTTTAAAGTCAAAAGATTTTTATTTCTTTTGATTTCTTTAAAAAACACCATGGTGATGTTGGTAGTGATTGCTTTGAATCTATAGAATTCTTTGGGCAACGTTGTCACCTTACTGATGGTTAAGCCTCCCAATCCATGTGCCTGGCCCATCTTTCCATTTGTTCTAGGGCCCCTTTCATTTCCTTGAGTAAGGTTTTATAATTTTCAGTCCACGAGACTGGTGCAACTTTGGTTCAATTGACTCCTAAGTATTTTGTTCCCTTTGATGCAATGGTAAGTGGATTGATTTTTCATTTCCTTTTTAGTTTGTTCATTGCAAATGTATAGAGATACAGCTGATTGGGGGTTATTGGTTTTATACCCTGCAACGTGGCTAAATCTGTGTATTTGATTTCTCAGTTTTTATGTGGAAACTGTCTGTGTCTACATATAAGATCATGTCGTCTGTGAACAGAAATATCCACCTTCGTCACCAGTTTGGGTGCCCTGGATTCTTTTCCTTGCCTAACTGCTCCGGCCAGAGCTTCCTGCCCTGTGTTATGAAGAAGTAGTGCAAGTGGGCTTCCTTGTCTTGTTCTTGATCTTTAGAGAAAAGCTTTCAGTTTTTTGGCGTTGAGTATACTAGTGGAGAGTTTTTCGTAGGTGGCCTTTATTATGTGTCCTTCTATTCCTAGTTTATTGTCTGGAGTAATAAAATACTTCTAGTGATACATAGCAGTAATGACTACATAACAACAGTTGTGAATAAAAGAATGCCACTGAATTGTATGCTGAAAAGTGAGAAAAATGAGAAATTTAATGTTATGTACATATTACCACAACTCACGAAATTAATCATGGAATAGTTTTGAAAACCATTGATTTTTACACTTTGAATAAGTGTATGGCACATGAATTTTATCTCAATAAAGCTGTTAAAAAAACTTAAAAAATAGGAAACTATTGCAAATGGAGGTAAGAAATAAAGGGACAATAAAGTAAAGTGGCTGAAGCCAATGTTATTTGATGGCAGTTTGGATGAAAGGTATTCCAAAGAAAAGTCTGGAAGGGTCAAGTGTTCTTTAGCACAAGCAGCCTGAAAATTGCAGTGTCCATAGAGGCAGGGAAGGCTATGGGAGTGGGGGGACATATCTGGGGGGAAAGACCAATAGTTTGGACTTGGACACATTAGGGGCTACTTTTGCTTTCTGAAAGCAACCTTATCCTCAGTTCATCCCAGTACTTGGAGGAAGTGGCTCAGCAGCGACCTGCTAACTGCCCCCTCTGCGTATGTGCAAGGCTGTCCTCAAGAGCGGCCCCCAGCTCCAGCTCCCTTCAAGTCAGGAAGCAACGATGGGACAGTGGGTTGAGAGAGAGAACAAAGAACTTCCAAACAGCGAGAGTAGTTGCTGCCCTGTGTACAAGTGCAAACAGCGAGAACCACCTTGGGTCAGGCCACCCACATGCTCAGCTTCAGGGCCACGTGTGATACCACCATCTTTGTGCCTTTACGGAACCTACACACTGTAGTTACATGATAGATGTTTGTTGGTTGTTGGTTAAACGCTAGTTCCCCATGAAATTTGGGGGACCATCTTCCCCACAGATTTGGAAAAATTCAGTATAGACTTGAGTTTCCATTTTGGGAGTTGCTTCCAGCTCTACCCTAAAGATCCCTTAGACCTCTTTCAGCCTCACATGTGGAGGTGTTCCAGTGTCTTAGATTGCTAATTCTAACTGAGGAAATTATCTGTCCTTACTTGGATTACAATGAAAGACTCATGCGTGGGTGCCTGGGTGGCTCCCTGGGTTAAGCATCTGACTCTTAATCTCAGCTTAGGTCTTGATCTCAGGGCTGTGAGTTCAAGCCCTGTGTTCATCTCCACACTGGCCATGGAGCCTACATTAAATAAATAAATAAATAAATACCATTTGTGTTAGAGTCACGTGTTGTAAGTGTGGCTTTGACACTTTTCTCAGTGAGAAATTTTCTCGCTCTGCCCAGCGAGGATGAAGCTTAGCCTGGGTAGAGCCAGCTGAAATAACCTGGAACGTGGTGTTTAGCCTTCATCCAGTGTGTTCACCTTTTTGTTTATTCTCCTGGGATGATCACATTTTTAAAAGCAGAAAGAGCTTGCTCGGCATGGCCTGATGCTTAAGGGGAGAGAAGCTCCAGCAGAGAAGAAGGCGCCAGGTTTGCCCTTCATTTTCATGCACGTCCTAAGGGGGAAGGCCGAACCATGTGTGGTCACAACCCCAGCCCTGAAACAGCCGTCCCCTTTCATCTACATCCCCACATGCTGAACACTAGATCGTGTGTGTGTTTTTAATACAACTCTCTCTTCCAGGGAGTTCAGAACACACGTGTTCCTTTTAACTCTCACCAGACCCTGAGATCTGCACCCCAGAAAGATCATTCTGGAAGGAGCTCGGAGAGGTCGGGGGTGGGGTGGGGCGGGGAAGGCTGTTGTGCACTAGCCTGAGACTCAGGAAGCGCAGGTCTCCCAGGACAGCCCCTAACTCTTCCCCTTCACATGGCGCCGCTCAAAGGCCTTGCTGTATCTTGGTTTTGTTGCCCATAAAACACAGATAATAACACTTGCAAAACAGACACTAAATGGAATGCATTTTGTGATCTGTGGGGAAAAGGCAGTCTGTTAACATATGCGGACAGTGTGTTATTCTGGGGCGGGCCTGGAGCCACAGGCTCTCGTTGCCACCAGGATCATTTCTGGAACCTCTGCCAAGAGCAGCCCGAGCGCTCCAGTCTCTGAGCCCCAGTTCTGGGTCCAGCTGGCAGGAGATTAAGGACCAACTCTGCCCAGCCGCTTATGCCCTGCTCACCCAGGGGCCTGAAGTCGAGGCCCCCATTGCTTGACGACCACCACAAGTCACCAATTCACCCTCTCACAGACCTACTTAGTACCATATGCCTGCCTCGGGTCAGGTCTATTAAATCTCCTGGTTGTGGGGCCGAGCAGGAAAGGCTAACTCCTTCAAAGAGAATGGTTTTGCTTTTGAACACAGATTCCTTGATTGTACTCCATGGGTGGATATTCGGTGGGACAAGGGGGTTTGTGGTTTGTTTCGTCTTGAGAAAAAAGAAGCAGACGAGATGAGGACAGGGCTCCTGGGGCTCTGGCTCCTTCCTTGCCCTGGGAAGCTGAGGTTCCCAGCGCCCGGAGCCACAGAGAGATCCTCCGAGGAGGAGGACAGATGATGGGGGATGAGGGAGGAGGGGAGCGGATGTCACAGGAACTGTCCCTGTTATCTCCAAAAGTCACGCAATGGTCTCTGGACATCGTGTGGTCCTCCTGAGGAAGCCGCAGGAGTCATTGTCCGGGAAACGGGGTTGATCTCTGTGGCCCCACTCGGGTCCCCTTTCCTAAGCCCCTTGCTTCTCCTCCCCATCTCCTCTTCTAGCCCATCTCGCTTCCCTAAATGTTTCTGGAGAGGAAATAAGGGTAGCAAAGATATTCATGTTAAAGGACTTAACCCCTTCCTGAAGGACTCAGAGTTTGCAAGAGAAACACAGAAGGGGGCAAGCTCACCCCAAAGCACAAGTCTCCAGGGGTGGACGTTCAGGTGCTGTCCACCGGGGCAAGGCAGGTGGAGAAGGAGGTCAAGGGCGGAGCACCGCAGGTGACCACGTGCTCAGCCCAAGTGTGAGGCCGGCCGCGGCCCTTCACCCCACCTCACAGAACCCACGTCCCACATGCATCCCAAATGCACAGAAAAGGACCAAAAGAAGTCCGTATGGTAGCATCCCAGATGAACAGGGAGGGCAAACGATGGTCTCAGATTATAAAAACCATCTTCGAAAGCCCGGAGGAAAAGAGCCGTGCCTTGGCTGCTCCCCATCTGCACTGAGCCCCCAAAGCAAGAGGAAATTGATTTCAATATCGGCAGCAGGAGCTCAAGATAGACAGAGGGAAGGATCTCTGAAAGAAAGACCTCCCCTCCTTTTGCATACGCGCTGCTCTTTGAAGGTCTCGGAAGGAATAAGGGTTCCATCATCGATTAAAGCAGACCCTCGGCAAGTTCCCCTCCAGTGCTGAGACAACCTCACCCTCTAATTTTAGCAACTCCTCTTGGCAAAGGAAGGGTCCCCCCTTCCTCGGGCTATCTGGTGTTCCACACACCATCTCCCTCAGCTTCCTTTGAAGTTGGCAGGGGTTCTGTGGACTCAAGGCCAGAAACGCTGCAGGAAGAGACATGCTCACAGCCATTACGCGGCCCTATCTCACTGCAGCAATAGAGGCGGTCTATTTTTAATTTCTTTCTTTTTTTTAATTGTGAAATTGCGGTACTTCATTTGAAATTAAATACGCGCGGTCGGGCTTGGGGTTAATACTCAGAAATGACCATAAGGTCAATTGCCACCTAATAGGCAGGGGAGGATGTTCGAACCATGACTTTAGTTTAAGAAATTTAAAGATTTCATTCATATTTTTAACTCATTATAAATGAACGCAATTTAAGCCTATTGCAGAGTGACAGAAAGTGGCCGAACGCCACGGGAATGTGTTTCTCATTGTGGAAACTCCAAGTTTGCATTTTCTTCCCCCGAGTAAATTTCTGCAGTTTAGTGAAGGAAATTTTATTTAAGGAAAAAAAAATATCGTAGGTTCCAAAGAAGTCTTTCATCTCAAAAGTTAACCCTATAGAAAATACGGCAACAGTTCTAAATTTCGCAAAATATTTTGATCGTATCTCTGTCCTATTGCTCAAGTTCTAAAATCTCTCTCTCTCTCTCTTTTAATGTTTTGGTTTGGGTTCTTCTGTTTTGTTTTTAACCGCTTGGTCTCACAGTGCAGAGCTAAGTGATGAACGGAGGGAAAAGTAGCACCGCAGGAATGCTCAAGTTTCTAGGGAATGTCCATCACACTTTCTGTCAGGAGGATCTCCGCGCTTTTTCCGCTTCTGGTTTTACTAGACAGGAGACAGGTTAGGAAGTAAAGAGGGGAGGACACATAGAGCAAAGAGTTTGGTGTTTTCTTTCAAGCTCAGTATTATTTGAGAAGTGTCGCCGTTGTTCTAGAAACTCTGCTTTTAGGCCACAGTTTCTGTCTTCCTGGTCCCAGCAGCACCTCCTACCTGCGTGTGATGGGCTGATCCCATAGACAGCATCTCAAGGTTGGAAGAAGAGGGGCCACAGGCCGGAGCCAAAAACTAGACGAGAGCGTCTCTACAGCATTCTCCCTTCAGCGGGTCCCCCCAGCCTCTGGCCGCAGCCAGAGACTGTACATACCCTCTCTTGGTCTCCCTTCTTCTGTTTCCTCTCTGCACCAGATCATGGGCCTTTCTCACTTCCCCCGCTGTTGAATTCCCTCCTCCTCTCCTCCTCAGCAGAGTGGCACATCGGAGCCCCCCGGTGGGGCGAAGGGGTGGGGGTGGATGTGGAGGCTGCTTAAGTCAGTCCTGACCCCTGGGGGCTGCTCAGAGATGGTGCTCTGGGGAGAACTCCTGTCTCATAGGTGGGGAGTCCAAGTCCACAGATGCACAACCCTACAAAGTCTGGGGTTCCTTTGTTCCACACACCTCGGAGCTGCAGATGTATCAACTTCAAGGTCCAGGTGTCGGAAAACAGACCTGCAACTTCAGATAGTTCTGTGTTCGAAATTGTGAAAAGCAGGTCTACGCTGAGAGTGGAGCCGAGGGATTCTAAAAGGAAGGAGGGACAGAGAGAGGAAACCAAGTATAGAAAGTCATACCTCCAGGTAGGTTTATACCAAGGGGCAGGGAAGAGATGAGAAAGAAACTAAGAGAATGTGGCTTCCTAAATGGTCTTTGCTATCAACCACGTCCTGTGGCAATAGAGGACAGCACAGAAATTACAGCAGTGGTACAATTTACATCTCCAATCCCCTCCCAGAAAGTTACAATCTCCCTTCCAAAGACGTCAAATCGCACACAGAATTGTAGTACTTATTTTTCAATTAGGAAAAAGCTGATTTTAATCCATTACTCATTCCATCATTTTGAGTTTACCAAAACCAATGCGAGCCGACTTCTCAGGCCATTCAATTCCACCCTTTGTGGTCAAAGCCGAAAGGGCTGGAAAGTTTCTGCTGGGAAGGGTGGGGCTTAGAGCAGAGGGCCCAAGGGGACATGCTGGCCGGGGGCTCAGGAGCCAGCCCCCCACCCCTCGCCTCACCCCGGTTGCCTTCCCAGCATCGCCCGCCTTGCTTCGCGCCCCTTGTTGACTTCGGCTACTGGTCAAGTTTCCTTTCGAGCCCCAGAGGCCCGGCTGCCCGCGCTGAGCTGACTCATGCCTTCCCGGACTTCCTGACACTCTGTTCACGGGCCTGTCTGGAGCTCGAAGACACTCTGTGGCAGGGGTGTCGCAATTCCAGCCAGGAAACCAAACTAACCGCCCCAGAGTTTGGCTGAGGTATCTGAGGGCGCGCGCGAGCAGAGGCTCCCGGGCAGGACGGAGGCTGGGAGTTCACGCCAAAGTTTTTTGCTATTTTCTCTTCCATTCTTTTTCTTTCTTTCTTTCTTTTTAGTTTTATTGAGATACAGCTGACATACAGAGCTGGTTTGGTGTGAGGCCGACAGCTTATGTATGACGTGACTTCTATGGATTGTGAAATGTTGGCCATAGTCGCTTTAGTGAACACCCATCCTCTCATATAGATGAGAAACACACACACAAAAAAACAAAAACAACCCACACCGGTGCTATTTTTAGGTCAACCTACATCCATTGACCAATTCCTCTACAAATATAAAAATGTCAGTATGCATGTACAAAACCTTCAGATACAAAACCCTTCACTGTGTCCTCACCAACAGAAGACAATTGATCGTTTCATTTAGATAGTTTACATCTTGAGTAAATGTCTTATCCTTCCTCCAAGTTTGTAACATTTCTTCAAAGATTATTTCTAATTTTTTTTTTTTTAAGAAAAATATGAATGGAGGTACCTGGGTAGCTCAGTCCATTAAGCGTCTGCCTTCCACTCGGGTCATGATTTCAAGGTTCTGGGATTGAGCCCTGCATCAGGCTCCTGCTCAGCTGGGAGCCTGCTTCTCCCTCTACCCCTCCCCTGTGCTTGTGATCTCTCTCTCTCTCTCCCATTCTCTCTCTCAAATAAATAAATAAAATGTGGAAGGAAGGAAGGAAGGAAGGAAGAGAAAGAAAGGAAGAAAGGAAGGAAGAGAAAGAAGGAAAGAGGAAGAAATCCGAGTGGCAATGGTGAAGAAACTTTGTTTTTCCCATTGCCCTGGATCTAGTCAGTGATCTGAGGATTGTCGAAATGACAAGGTCCCGGGTTTCCTACCATCTCAGCCTTCTTTGTCCCTCCGCACTCCCTAAGAGGAGAGGAGCTTTCTCCTGGTGTGTGGGCAGCTGTTGAGACCATTCAGCATATCACCAGCCATCTCAGAGGGAAGAGGACTTCCACCAAAGCCACGTGTCTGACTTCAGAGAATAGGAGACAAATAAGCTTTTAGGGAAATTAGGAAGTGGGGAATCTCAGTGATGGCTGTGGAAGAAGTTAGAGCATTGCATTTATCCCAGGTCTTCCCCCCCCCCGCCCCTCCCCAATTCCTCAGTCACTGTGTGTGTCTAGAGACAAGCAAATAGACTGATCTCCTCTAATACTGCCATGGATCAGAGAGGGGGGTGTTTGACCAGAGAAGTCGTCTCAGGTGGAAAGTCACAGAGGTGCACTGCTCCTCTCTCCAAAATGGTTCTATTTTAAAGTAGTGATTTCTATTATCCCATGACTAATAGTTCCTTGTATTTTATATTACCTTGTTCTACAGCTGAGCCTTTACTTGCATTTAAGAGTATCCATGTTTATGGGGAGATAGCTCTAAGGCTTATATATTAGGTCTGGAAAGTTTTGCCTTGGGGCACCTAGGTGGCTCAGTCGGTTGAGAGTCTGCCTTCGGCTCAGGTCATGATCCTGGGGTCCTGGGATCGAGTCTTGCTTCAGGCTCCTTGTTCAGCGGGTAGCTGAGCTGCTCTCTCTCCCTCTGTTGCTCCCCCTGCTTATGCTCTCTTTCTATCAAATAAATAAATAAAATCCTTTAAAAAAAAAAAAGAAAGAAAGAAAGAAAGAAAGAAAGTTTGCCTTTTGTTCTTCCTGGAAGTTTTGAAAGCTCCTGAAATTGGCTCCATGCATCTTTCTCAGAGCACCCACCTGAGAACTCAGGAGTGATGGCATCTGCCAGACCAAGGCATGGCGAGTGCCAGGCACCCCACTCGGGTGCTCCTCAAAGGCCCCCCAGACTATCTTCCTGGCAGGACAGGAGAGTGGCCCTTTCGGGGAACTGCCTGCCTTGCTGCCAGCTCAGCCTGGGGAACCGGCCCAGGGAACTCTGCTCTTCCTGAGGTCTGGGCAGACTGCCTGTCCAGTCATCCTTTTCATTGCTGGCCCTGTGATGGAGAGAGTAGACTTGGATGGCCAGTCTGGCCCCAAGGTAAGCTGTCCTCTAAAGCCCAGCCTGGCTGGCCAACGACCATCTGAGTCTGAGCCTTGCCTAAACCACCACGCAAACATTCGTGTGAATGTGTGATCCTTGCCAAGGACAAGGGACATCACCGTTCCATTTGGCCTTTTGTTTTTATGCATCATGTTTCATTTCTTGAAACCTCTGTATCTTTTGAGAAGGAGATTTTTCTTCCTATCTCTCACCGCTCTCAGAAATCATCAGTTGTTTGTTTAGGGGCTGATTCATAGCCTTGTCCCCCAGAATACTAATTTCCTGGAAACAGAGACTGTGGCCAACTTCTTTGCCTATTGAACCCCTGGCGCCTTGAACAGTGCCTGGCTTGGGTTCCCATAGAGGCCCCTTTTGTTAAAAAGGAAAATTGAGGCACTGCGTGGCTGCTTTCAGCCTTCCCGAAGTCCAGCCCCCTTGGCATGTGCCCTCAGGTTCCTGTCTTGTGCCCAGCACTGTGTCCCTCCCAAAATGCCGTATCATGAAGGGGCTGGCAGGTCTGGGCCATGTGTGAGCAGCCTGGGAATCTCCCACCACGCCCATCACCAGGCAGAACTTGCAGGGAAAGCAGGCCTGCTGGCCCTCTCCCTGATCCTGGGAAAGAGGGGGGATGCCGCCACCCCCAAAGAAACCACTCCCTCCACTCTCTGCGAGGTAGTTTATTACTTTCCTGTGACTGCCATCACAAATGACCACAAATGGGGTGGCTGAAAACAACAGGAACTTTTTTTCCTTGTGCGATGCTGAATGCCAGAGGTCTAAAATCAAGCGGGGCCATCCACCTCTGAGGGCTTGAGGGGAGACTCCTTCCTTTCCTCCTTCTAGCTTCTGCTGGCTACTAGCAATGGCATTCCTGGCTTCAGGTTGCATCGCTGCAATCTCTTTGTGCTTAACCAAGGCCATCTTTCTTCCCTCTGTTTGTCCCTGTTTTCTCTTCTCATGAGGACACCAGTCATTGGATTTAGAGCTAGTATGACCCCATTGTATCTAGTTCCTTCTGCAAAGACCCTCTATCCAAACAAGGCCATGCTCTGAGTTTCCGTGTGGGTGTGAATTTTGGGAGACACTACTCGACCCAATTTGGGCCATGAAGACACTGGAGCTACTCTCCCACTCACCACTTATCAGCTGTGTGACCTCAGGCAACTTACCAAAACTCTTGGTTCATCTACTTCCTCACCTACAAAAGAGGAATCCAAGTAGCCCTGACTGATTGGGCTGAAGGCACTGATATCGGTGATGCACTCAGAATGGTGACTGACACATATTAAAAGCTATGTAGTCTGTAAGACAAAGTAAGTGCCCATAGATGCTTCACAGAGGTCAGTGGATAGCCCTGTCATCAAGGACCCCACTGGGACGTAACAGGAAAGGGAATGACCCCCGGTGCCAACCAGGAAGCAAAGAATGGGACATCCAATCCGTCCAAGGTGGTGATGACCAATGGAACTACTCTTTATCTAGGAGAATTTAGCCAAAGGAAGAGAGGAGAAGGAGTTGTGGGTGAAGGTAAGGGCATGTTCAAAGACCTGAAGGCTGGAAGGGACCTGGCAGATTTAGAAATTTCGCAGTTGGTCAAGATGGCTAAAGCCCAAAGCAAGGATGCAGCTAAGATATAAGGGGAGAGGCAAGTGAGGTGGAGTCATGGAGGCCAAGACTCTGGGCTTCACCAGTCCTGCAGCCCAGGTAAGCATCCAAGGTCACTTCTAGCTCTCAACTGTCTTAGTCCATTTGGCTATCTGTCACAGAAATACCATAGACTTGGTGAAGACCTTTATTTCTCACTCTTCTGGAAGCTGAGGAGTCTGAGATCACAGGGATGACAGAGTCAGTGTCTAGTGAGAATCTTCTTCCTGGTTCATAGCTGACTGTCTTCTCATTGAAGCCTCACATGGTAGAAGGGGCAAGGGAGATCTCTGAGGTCTCTTCATTTCCCTCAACTCTGGTCTGCTCACTGTTCTCTTGAACTGTCCAGCCCTTGGAGCAGATTTATGAGTTACCCAAGCCGTTCTGACCCCCAATGAAGCACAGTGCTGATACGTCCTATGACAAACTTGCTGACTTTTTGTCCATTTCTATGGGAAATGTCAACAAACTCCATTCCCTGTCTCTCAGTGTTGTATCCATTAATGGAGGGATCCCAGATGTGGTTCATGATACAATAGCCACAGGAAACTGAGGCTCACCATCTTGAGAGCTTTTGACTAAAACCCTTCCTTCTAATCTACCCTGATGACTAGACCATGACTAGAATATTTGCTGATTTTTCTCCAATGTAGCAAACACCCTCTCCTCGTTCTCTTTGATAAGAGGCCTAGACACACAGGTGACCCAGTCTGACACATGCAGCTCTACCATTCCAAAGATTCTTGCTCTTACCTGGGGAAGCTTCCAGAGGAAATCACCTTGTCTGAAAGCCTCCCCTGGTTAGTAGGATCTGGATTTTACTTACATCACAAGAAAACTCATAGTAGAGTTTCTGGTTGAAAAATACCTGTTTCCCCCAATCTACTGATGCTTCACCCTGATGCATTTTCTCATCTGGTCCTTCCAGACAGTCAGGGCTTCTCCAAATGAAAGTGACATAAAGAGCAACCTCTCAGGAAGGGAGCTGTTCAGTAAAACAGCAAAGGGATAGAATCTCAGAATCCCAAGTTACTCTTTAAACAGAAAAATAAATCCTAGGCTCATAGCTGAGAGCAGGAAATGACCCTAGCAATTGTAAAAAAAAAAAAAAAAAAAAAGCGCATTGACTGCATTTCCACCCCTGAGCTGGGTGTTCTGTGCATGTCATTTCATTTCCTCCTGTTGCCACCCTCTGAGAAGGACCCCAGACAGATGAGGAGGTTAAGTAATCTGGTGCCTGAAACCCCATCAGTGATCCACCTCTCCCCATCCTACAGATGTGGCAGGTGGGACCCAGGGGTCTGCAGAAGGGAATGCAGCCTCGTTGCAACCTGAACCCTGAGGTTTCCTTTATACCACTGTCTATAGCAAGCCGAAGAGCACAGTAAGAATTCTTATTAGACATTTCCATTTTTACAGCACAAAGACATTTAAATTATGCCAGAACCAACATGCCTACAGCCCACAGACTTCCATACTTTTCCCTGAAGCTACTTTGGATGGATTTGGTATCTTTCAAGTTAGTCTGAGGAGACAGAGTCCAGAGATCATCCTCAGAGTGGCCTAAGTAGTCTGGACTGAGAGAAAGTACATTAATTGAGGGGCACATCATGCCAGACAGCTGCCCAAAGTGTGATTTCAGAATCCTGGGAAAGCCCTCATCCAAGACAAGTACCTTCCTCCCTCACTGACCTTCTAGCACAGCCTCAGGCCTTAATCTTCAAGTTTAGGTATGTCTGAGAAGGCAGCTCTCCCAGGGAAGGGTAAACCATTAGTCATTTACACTTTAGTACGAACTAAGTAAGAGGCTGTCCCAAATAAGATAGAGTGCAAAGGTCAGTATAAGGGGAGCTTAGGACACCAAAGACAAATGTTCTGGATCTCCCCCCTTGAACCCACACCTGTTGGTACCGCTCCCTTTTGAGGATCTGGGGGCCCCGGAGGTTAGACAGACACCCCCTGGTCTCCTTCCCAGGTGCTCAAAGCTGCCCTCCCCACTAGCAGCTACTGTATCAGAATCCACCAACTTTTAACTGTATTGCATCTGGGACAAGAATAGGGCATGAGAGAAGGCCCCTCAAATAGTAATCATAAGAAGTGGAATCACTGCCCAACTTTACAGTTAGCAGATGGGCAGGGGAGGACTGGTGTGAGCCATGAACAGAACAAGGTGTGGTGACCCAAAGAACATGCAATGCGCTAAGGCAGGCTCAGGGCAGAAGGAGCATCCAGGAAATTTTGGTGGATGGAAATGAAAAGACAGGCCCTCACAGCCAAAGGAAGAAACATGAGTGTTCTTGGCACAGTTTTTGCAAGTACTCAGTGATGCTGTAGCTCAGAGAAAAGCATGGGCCAGGGAGGCACACTGGGTGGCTGGGCCTGGGCCATCCCCTTCCCTGTGGTCTGTGCCACACTGGCCCATCTGGGCTCATGGCCCAAAGAAGCAGCCCCTGGGACAGCAGTGTGGCATGGGACGGCCCTCCCCAGGCTCTGGAAAGGGAGCAACACAAGTCTCTGTCTCTGTACGTGCCTGTTTCCTCCTGGCTGTGTCACAAATGCATCACTGATGCAAGGAAAGAAGGAACAGTCCCAACCCACCCGGGGCCCTGGAGCTGGGCTTCTGTGGAAATCCTTAGCCCCCACTTAGCTGGTGCCTGACATGGTGTGGGTAAACAAGAGATCTAAGGCATCCTGGGACCATCTTCAGTGGGTACCTGTCCTCACTTGCCTATATTTATAGGATGCTTAGAAATGTACAGAGTGATTTCACACGCTGTGTCTCCCCTGAGCCCCACATCATCCTGCAAGTGAAGAGAGAACCAGCAGGAATCACCTAGATTTCTAGAATCTCCTAGAGTCTCTGTGACTTGCCTGCCCTCCAACACCCAGGCACTCAGGGTGGGGAGCTGGTCCTCTGTCTGGATCTCCTGGCCTCACCCAGTACTCCTCCACTGGGAGCAAGCCTGCCACAAAGGTAGCACTTTCCAGGCCCTTCAAGAAATCTTGCTTTTTCTTTTCCTTTTCCCTTCCCGAGTGACTTCAGGTTCTACCCATTCCTCTTTCTGCAGAGAGTTGTAACAGTTTCCCATTTCCATATTCTTTGGTGCACTCCTAGCCAGGATAAGATACTCTTTTTTTCCTTTTTGGTTTTATGAGAATTTTTTTCAGTGATGTCAGACTTCAAAGGAAGCCTCCCACCATAAAGATCACGACCAGACTCACACTGTGATTCTTTCCCATTCCTGTGGCGGAAGGACGGTGGTGCTAGCACAGGTCTCATCTCCCCCTGACGGCAGCCTCTCCGGAGTGATTTCCAAAGCCCCTCACTTTCTCTTTCGCGCCCTGAAATAGTGTGTCAGGAATGCACCACTCCTTTCCAAGCCAGGAAGCTGAGTTCCTGGTGCCTTCATCTGTCAACCGCCATCCCGAGCTCCCTAATCAGTATCCCCTGCCCCGTGTCAGCACCATGTCCTCCCCCCTCATGTCTGGCTTTCCTCGGGATCTCTCTAAATGCCCCTGTTCTAGCAAAGTCACTGAAGCCAGGCCGCAAGGCAGCCAAGCGAGATTTAATTGACTCTTTGGGCAGTGATTCACAGAACAAAGCCTGACTGTCTGACCTGGAAACCACACAGTGGGGAGTTTAGAAAACGGCAGCGTAGTCAAAACAACGTCCCTGGGGCGGCCATTGATTGAAGTTCAAAGGAGCAAAGATGCAAGTCAGAACATTGTAATGACAAGGGCGGCCCGAAGAAATACATTGACCTGGGCATGGAGCCTTCTGGGATGAGGCTTCCCAAGGCTTTAAATCACGCCGGTTACATCGGGACAGGCTCCGGGGGCAACATGGCCTCCTAGGAGAAGCTTCCAGCTGGGCAGTGAAAAGGTTAGTTATCAGGGTCAGAAGACTGTATTGGTTTCCTAGGGTTGCCGTAGCAAATTCTTGCAAACGGGATGGTTTCAAACAACAGAAATGTGGTCTCAGTTCCAGAGGCTAGAAGTCCACAACCAAAGTGTTGGCAGGGCCACACCCCGTCTGAGGCTCTAGGGAAGAAGTCCTCCTAGCTTCAGGGGCTCCTGGCAATCCTTGCCATGCCTCAGATTGTAGCTACAACACCCCAAGCTCTGTTCCTACCTTCCCATGACACTCTCCCTGTGTCTCTGTGTGTCTTCTCTTCTTAAAAAGACACAGTTATTAGATTTAGATTGCACCTTAAGCCGGTACGATCCAAACTAATCACATAGAAAAGGCCTTCTTTCCAAATAGGTCATATTCCGAGATTCCAGGTAGACAGGAATATTCGGGGAACACTCAAGGGACCACAGCTTGTTTGCTGTTTCTCCCACATCGCCTCCTGCCCCAGCTTGTGGAATTAGTAATTCCTGGCCTTGATTTTGGAGCATCTTTGTGCATGATGTTGAATCTTGACCTTTCAACTTTCATGGTTGAGAAAACAACTGGTGCCCATCTGTGATGCATGGCTAGGCAGGGTTTGATGAAAGGAGCATTAAAGTTAATGTGGAGTGGGCTAGAAAGTGAAAGAGTGGGCAGCATCCAAGGACATAAATTATCAGCATAAAGAGTCTGGTCAAACAGTTGTATCTCAGAGAGACCACCAAACATATTTTTTCTAAATGTGTTTAGAGAAACACAACTTTTGGAGTAAGGAATCAGGATGGGGTTGAAGAACAGTTGGTCTTGAAGTGTTTTGAAGCTTGCCATAGGCTGCTGGCTTTCCAAGTAAAAATGGTACCATCTCCAAGATCTCACATTCTGGAATGTTTTTCCATTCACAGCTTCTACTACTTTCATCTTTCTGCCACCAGCCCCTTAGTCACCAGGGCTAAACCTTCAGAATTGACTTTGATCCCCCCACCCTTCACCCCTGCATCTAACTGCTAGCTAGGTTCCTTGTATCCCACCTCTATCCAGTTTCGAAAACCAGCTAACTATCCAAGAACCAGGTTTGTTGTAGACCCAGAACACAACACAGATTGCATGAGTGAGATCAGACAATTAAAAGATTATGTACCACTACATTCATTGTAAATAGCATTTATTTTATACTCAGAAGGCATTTGGCATGCTATTGGATGTTTTGATAAGCAAATAATTCAACATTTTCATAACAACTTGTCAAAAAATGAAAGCTATTCATCATTAATAGTAGTACATTTATTTTAGTATTTAATAGTAGTAGTAGTAGTAAATTTTAAGTAGCTTTTATTTTACTCCATCTGTAAAAGTCTATCAAGAGTTTTAGAGAAATAAATGCCAATATTTCTGGAAAGAATGACTCATTCAGTATTTCAGGTTAGCACTTCCTATGATTCACACTATCACTAGAGATTCTAATATTTAACCTTTCTAGAAGCCATATTGAGAGACCACACCTATAGGCAGGGTGTGATTTGAGTGTCCAATAAGGCCTTAATCCTCCAAAAATTCTAGCTCATTCACTTGCTGGTTGACAACGGCTACATTTAGCACATTCTCCCTTTGTAGCCTGACATCTGTGAGCTGGGAGAAAGAACCACAGAGGACATAGAAATCAGTGCTTAGATGTTCCTGAAGGGAGTGTTCCTTGGGAAACAGCTTAAAGTGTACAGGAATTTGGCAACAGGCCAACCTGGCTTCAAATCTTGGTTCTAACACCATTTGACTATGAGATCTTGGGAGAAGACTTAACTTTTCCAAATTCATGTCATATTTTTTACATGGAGATACTATCAATTTTTTTTCCATGAGTTAGTTCTTTTAGTCATAACGAAGAAAAAACTGACAATGAGGCTAAGAGTCTAGTGGATGGTAGCTTTCACAAAGCAGGCTCTCTCTCTCTCTCTTTCTCTCTCTCTGACACAGACACACACAAACACTGGTATCTTCTGATTTTATAACCGAGCCTTGGGATGACCTTGGGCCATCATAAGAGTTTCACTTCTATCAATAGTAAACCTTCATCCTAACATCTTATACCAATGTAGTTCCATAGTTAAAAGTTGGTCCTGAAAAGAATTCTTTGTACCTAACATGTAACATGTAGCAAAAGATATTTATTGAATCTCTGATAGAAAACTAACATAACACAATTAAAAAAAAAGAAAATCTTTGATTTTCTAGTTCTGATGATTCAAGAAGATAAACACTAATATGCATATGGTAAAGGAAATGAAACAAGGACTGAAAGGTTGCCAGATAAAAAGAAGCACCTTCTCTGTCTGTCTGTCTGTCTTCAGCATGGGCACATATGAATGAATGCACCTAGCTAACTGCTGGCAATGGACACTTCAGCCTCGTGTTACAGCTATGTGTTCAGCAGCCGTTCTGAGACCCATCCTTTCAGGCTTTTGTTCAAGCAACAGAAAAGTTTGGGACAGGGGCTCCCACTGTGCTGATGGCAATGACCTACAGATACCAAAAAACAAGTCTCAGAACCATTTCGTTGCTAAGGAAATAGACACAGCCATTGTGAAACTTAAGGCCATATTTGGTGGCTTGAAATACCTAAATGATCAAACCAAATGGATCAAATGAGTTACCAGGTAAAATCCACTGCAAAAAAACAGTTATTAATATAGCAGGAAATAATATTCTTCTGAATTCCATGGCTCATGTGGATCCAAAGATTTGTCAAATCTAGTCGTTATTAAACCCATAAATAATGCAATGCTAGACATCGAATTAACCATGAAATCTTTTCAGACTGCCAAATACATTTCTAGGGAAAAAAAAACAATCCATTCCCAGGTGATCTAAGCTGATCCACACAGAATCTATTCATGGGTGCCAAGTCCCAAAGGCTCCAGATTTTTACTTGTTTGTTGTTGATTGTTTAATGAGAAGTTTGAATAGTACTGCTAGAGATTTTCACATCCAACTTTCACTGGGAAATCAGAAGAGTATTACCATGTCTCCATCATCCTAAACAACAACACATTTGTCATTTTGTCACCACCAGATTAAGTGTGTGGCCTGGGTTTGTGTAGCCAGAGCAAGGACTTTAAGAGGAGGCGAGTTTCTATTTTGATTCACATCAGATTGATGTCGAAGTCAAGGAACTCAAAACCTGCTCCCCAAGGAAGGTACAGCTTTCTAATATTGAGACCCTCAGCTGCTCCTAATCTTAACAGAGTCCTTTCCACAAACTCTTCATCTTCCTCTTTGATATTTTACCCTCTTAATCATTTTAAGTCAACAATCCATGACTGACAGTTTTGCTGATAAAGTACCTTTATAATGATAGACTTGGTACTTAAACTTCCGCCTACATTTTCTCTAAGTTGGTGACCTAATTGTAGCTGATTCTTCCAGTAGAAATACTCACTTGTTAACCTCAAGTGATTTCTGGGCATGGCTGAAATAAAACAAATTGCTTTTTAAGGTTACGATTCCAGATTCTGTGTCTTATTTTCCATTGCTTCTTGTCCATTTTTCCATGTAGGCTTTATCTGCTACTTATAAACCATGAAAAACAAATTATTCCGTTCAAATCTTTGGAAAGGGCTGTTCACTGGCACAAAATCTCCTTGTCTGATACTTTTTCTCGTTTTGGATTTCTGGAAGGGAAATCCTCCTTATGAGGAGACTTAACTTTCCATCAGTAATGGGGAAAACTGCTTCTCTCGGGGTAGTGGAGGTAGCTTTATAGCAGAAAGCTCAGCAGAAATAAAAATCCATAATATTCCATTGTATATATATACCACATCTTCTTTATCCATTCATCTGTTGATGGACATCTAGGTTCTTTCCATAGTTTGGCTATTGTGGACATTGCTGCTATAAAAATTCGGGTGCACGTGCCCCTGAGGAAAACTACCTTTGTGTCTTTAGGATAAATACCCAGTAGTGCGATTGCTGGGTCGTAGGGTNACATGGATGGAACTGGAGGGTATTATGCTGAGCGAAATAAGTCAATCAGAGAAAGACAATTATCATATGATCTCTCTGATATGAGGAACTTGAGGGGCAGGGTGGGGGGTTGTGGGGGGTAGGGAGGGAAAAATAATGAAACAAGATGGGATGGGGAAGGAGACAAACCATAAGAGACTTCTAATCTCATAAAACAAACTGAGGGTTACTGGGGGGTGGGAGGGTAGGGATAGGGTGGATGGGTTATGGACATTGGGGAGGGTTTGTGCTTTGGTGAATGCTGTGAAAGATGTAGGCCTGATGATTCACAGACCTGTACCCCTTGGGCAAATAATAAAAATAAAATTAAAAAAAAAAAAAGAAATAAAAATCCACGTAACAAATGTCTACGCAAGTCTGTTTCTTTAGTGATATTGATCCCTCTTCTGGAGGAAAAAATGAAGGGCGACGTCACGGAAGGTGAAGGGCGGAGCAGAAGGGCACACTTCAGAAATGGTTGTTTCACATGTGTGCCATTTGAATGCCTCTCTTGCACCTTAAGAGAATATATCCACCCCCCTCGAGTCTCCAAAGGCAGAATCCCCCATCTCCAGTCTACAAATGGCTCATGACATTACCTGCTGTATGTGGACCCACCACACTGGCCTGGCTGATGCGCAGTATCCCAGAGATCTTAATTATTTTTTAAAGATTTTATTTATTTAGGTGACAGAGACAGAGAGCACAAGCAGTGGGGGGAGGGGCAGGGGGAGGAGCCTGATGCGGGACTCAATCCAGGACCCTGAGATCATGACCTGAGCCAAAGGCAGACACTTAACTGACTGAGTCACCCAGGAGTCCCCAGAGATCTTAATTATTAATAGCTTCTCCATTCAAGCCAAAAGTCTCCTGTTTTGATGATAAATTATATGATCTCTTACTCTGAGTGACTTCTCCTAGGTGTTTGCAAGGTGCCTTATTTAGAAAGCAAACAAAGCTACAGGTTTTAGAGAATTTAGTCTGCTGTTCATATGAGACTGATACTCAGAGAGGTTCCCCCTCTTGCTCCTCTGTGACAAAGCCAGGATCAAAGTCATATCACAGATCTTCATAGAGGACTTGCTGTCATGCCAGACACTCTGCTAAGTTCTTTATGGAAGTTGACTCATTCGACCTGTGGGGTAGTTGTTATCTTTACCCCATCTTACAGCAGGTAGCCTGCCTCAGGCCATGCACAAGCAAGAGGCAGAGCTGTACTTGGAGCCAGCAGCCCTGTTCTAGGGCCTGGTGAGTTCCACACGCCACACTGCTTGGCAGGGCTCGCATTTCTGACTCCTGGTCCTGCTCTCGGTTCTATATTATGTTGCTTTTGGACCAAGGGGAGAAAAGCTTGTTAGTGAAAATTTAGCTTTTCAAACCAGGTAATTTTATAATACTAGCCACATCATCTAAGCGCTACTAAATGCACTTAAAAATAGATATGACACAGACTTAGCAGATTATATGTTTCAGAGAAGGTAATCGAAATATCGAGCAACAGGTACAGCACAGGTAACGACCACTCGGGAAGGATGGTAGCAATAAAATGCCCAATATGGCCGCCCCAGGACAGACAGACTGAATCTCAGTCTGGCTGTTTTTGTATTGATGTTTGTTTGTCAAGGCCTGCCTGAATGATTCCATAGACCCATCCAAATTATGGGTGTGCCTATATAATTCTCTTTGTAGACCACCTGGTAAAGCACCCATAGAAAGATTTTTTTTAATTTTATTTTTTTTATTTTTTTTAAAGATTTTATTTTTATTTATTTGACAGAGAGAGATTACACGTAGGCAGAGAGGCAGGCAGAGAGAGAGGGGGAAGCAGGCTCCCTGCTGAGCAGAGAGCCCGATGCGGGCCTCGATCCCAGGACCCGAGATCATGACCTGAGCCGAAGGCAGAGGCTTTAACCCACTGAGCCACCCAGGTGCCCTTAACTTTATTTTTTCAGTGATCCAAGATTCACTGTTTATGCACCACACCCTCCTTAATACCCACCACCAGGCTCACCCATCCCCCCACCTCTCCCTCCTCCATAACCCTCAGTTTGTTTCTCAGAGTCCACAGTCTCTCATGGTTCATCTTCCCTTCCGATTTACCCCAATTCACTTTTCCTTTCCTTCTCCTAATGTCCTCCATGTTATTCCTTATGTTCCACAAGTAAGTGAAACCATATGATAATTGACTTTCTCTGCTTGACTTATTTCCCTCAGCATAATCTCCTCCAGACCCGTCCGTGTCGATACAAAAGTTGGGTATTCATCCATTCTGATGGCTGAGTAATATTCCATTGTATATATGTGCATTTAGTATATAGAGAGTGCTTGCACTGACCTCTGAGTTGCAAACCTATGCAAAAACAAACAAATAAACAAACAAACAAACAAATGCATTGCCATAAAGACTATGACTTATAGGAAAAACTGAAGCGGGTTTACAACATAGAAAGTTTGGTGCCAAGGCTAGAATCATTCTCTCATTCCGTGGGTTGTGTGGGTCGCAGGTGCTATTCTAGAACCTGATCGTGGGAATATATGCAGCGTGTTTGAGACTTCACGATTCCCAATCAGGTCATGCATGGCTGGAACCTTTAGTGCTCAGAACCTACTGGACAGTGGAAATCACCATGGAGACTTACTCTCTCCAATTCAAGAGAGAACAAATCTGTCTCCTAAAAGCCAGGAGGAGCCTATCTGGCCCAGGATGAATCAAGGTGCTGTTTTTGCATGAGAACTGGCAGGGGAGACTCCATAGTTGCCTAAAAAAAATCCTTTTTGTATTCAATCCTTTTTGTACTGAGGCAAGTATCAGAAAAAGGAGCCTTCAAGCATAGAGAGGTTTAAATAATAAAGTGGCCCACAGGTTATCAGTAGAGCTGGCAGAAACATCAGACAATTCCTTAATTACCCTCTATAGCTGTTCTTAAATATTGTCATTTCCTTATCCTGATCATGCTCAAAAAAAAAAAAAAAAACACACACGCACACACAAAAACACTTTTCAATAAAATTATGTTCTCCCAGTGATATCTTGTTATTCCAGTAATATAGAATCCTCAAGTTAAACAATAAAATTAAGCCTTTTCCCCCCCATATATTCAAGGGTGGTAAAAGGGGAAGAAAGGCATTTATTTATTTATTTATTTATTTATTTATTTATTTATTTATTTGTAAAACAGCATCCCCTTCATTTCCCCCACAAGGACCATTGCATTTTGAGCTCTGTAGAAAACCAGCCAAGAAGCAGCACCCTCATATACCTCAACGGAAAGAAAGGCACTGTGGTAGAATTTCTGGTCAGTTGTTCACTGGGCATAAAGACATGGGACATTCTTCAAGCAACAGACACATCCAAAAAAATTAAAAAAAAAAAAAGCTATATGCTCAACCACTCTAATCTTTTAAATTGTCCATGATTGTGTTTTTAAATCATTGTAATTGAGGTGTCTCCAAGCAATATCTACCTAGTTGGTTAAAATGAATTATTTTTACAGCTATCACATAAAGGAGCATCACCATAATGAGTGAGGGAGGTTGGAGAAACTAATCCCAAGGCTCCAGAAGTATATTATACTGATGATCACCAGCATGTTTTGTTTTGTGTGATATACATAAAGCGTTCTCTTGACTTTTCTACTGCCATCACCTGGCAGAATGCATAGTAAAAAAGTAATAAAAATTATTTTATAGGAAGAACTGGTAGCTAGAGAGAAATATGATCAACCAACATGTTACTGACCATGATGCTCTGACAAGAGTGTTCTTCCTGATAGTTGCTGGGTTTTCTTTTTTTTTTTCTTTTCCCTCTTAAGCTTTTTTATTATCTTAAACCTTATTTCTATATGGTCTCTTCTCCTTTTTTTTTTTTAATATTACGTTAGTTTTCTGTGTGATCTCTACACCTAACCTCACAGGTGCCATCTCTGTCGATTGTCAACCTACTGGGCTTGGAGGTTGTATCTGTCCCCCTTTTCTGTGAAACAGACTTCACCAGACATTAGAGGTTCCACTGTGTTTATCAAAATAGCAGGGGCATGGGGGTGTCTCAGTTGGCTGAGCATCTGCCTTTGGCTCAGGTCATGATCCCAGTGTCCTGGCATCAAGCCCCACATTGGGTTCCCTGCCCAGTGGGGTGTCTGTTTCTCCATCTCCATCTGCCCCTCCCCCACTTATGCTCCCTCTCACTAGTGCTCTCTCTCTCAAATAAATAAATAAATAAAATCTTAAAAAGAAAATAGCATGCCAAAGCAAGCTTGGGTCTATATCATTCATTCCTAATGGGAGTAATATTCTGCCCAAGAGGACAAAAATTGGTTCTCATGGGGCGAAAAAAAAACCTTTGCTATCACAATGACTTGTGGGCCTCCAAAACTCAATCCTACTTGACAAAATCTTATCCCTTAGTCTTTCATTTCTGTCATGAAGGAGAATTTAAATTTAATTTGTTTTTTCTCTGGGTGGGGGGAAGTAGGGAATGATAATGAAAAAAAGAACCCATATATTTGGGGAAATTTTTCCATTTGGGAAGTAGGCAGTTGAGAGTATATTCATGTCAGATATGTGCTAATCAATCTAACTTCAAATTCAAGCAAGAGCTTGATATTTGGTAGTTTCAAGTATATGTCATTGTTGAGCTCAAACAGTATAGGGATGATTAGTTTTTCTTCAATTTTTTTTTCAAAGGCCAATTACTGCCTTTTTTTTAATCCTCATCTGAATTTCCAATGAGACACAACTTTCAGAGTTAAATCCCAGGCTTTGCTTGCATTTTGCCCTAAGTTTTGCCAGTTCTCAACTCAAAGATATTCAATGGCTTCCCTCTGCAGGTAGAATACAACTCATTAGTCATAAAACAAAGACCCTCCAAGATTTAGTCCCAACCTCTCTTTCCAAAGTTATTTTCCTCAGCTCTCCTTTATAAACATCACTTCAACCAACCAAACTCTCAGTTTTCTGCTTCTACACACCTTGTTTAACCACCATGACTTTTTCCCTTCCTCCCTACCAACTCCACACCCAAAAGCTGTGAAGCATCCCTAATGCTAGTTTCCACAAAGATTTGTTTTGAACTTTATTGATATATAACTGACATACAATACTGCGTACATTTAAAGTGTACAATCCCCCGATTGGAAGTGATCTTCCCTCTCCTCTGAACTCCTAAAACTTGCCATCTGGACAACTCTTATAGCACTTCATGCTTTCCACTACATACTATGATACTCTATACATGCTATATATCTTGGCTCCTTCTCCAAGTCAACAGCTCTTGAAAGACAGAACTTTGATCTGATTTCTAGACAACATGGTATAATAGAAAGAGCCAAAGAAAGACCTCAAGCAACCATTTTGTCTACCACTTGCTGGTTGCATCTACCTAGTATTACTCTTGCTTGCCTTCCCTTTTATTATATGGGCAGGTTATCCAATCACTCTGAGCCTAGTTTCTTTATCTGTAAAATATTATGATATTGAACTCAAGTTGGAAGAGGCAAGTCTGATCTCAAAACAGAGGGTCATGATCCAAAGGAACCAGAGCAATTGAGAAAACTCTTTATTGGTGGTTCGATCTTTGAAACTGCAAATGATACTTTAAGGGAACATCCTGAAAAATGGTGGCACACTTACAGATGGTGTGGTGATGAGAGACCCCTGAACAAAATGTTCTGGGAGTTTGGGTTTTGTAACTTACTCTTACATTGAAGAGGTGAACACAGCAAAAAGAGCTGTTTCTAGAGAGGATTCTGTAAAGCCTGGTGCCCATCTAACAGTGAAGAAAATTTTTGTCAGTGGATTAAAGAAGATACAGAAGAAAACAATTTGAGACACTACTCTGAAAAGTATGGCAAGATTGAAACCATAGAAGTTATGGAAGGCAGGCAAAGAAGAAGAAAGAGAGGATTTGCTTTTGTTTTTTTTTTGTTTTTGTTTTTGTTTTGTTTTGTTTTGTTTTAAAGATTTTATTTATTCATTTGACACAGAGAGAGAGATTACAAGTAAGCAGAGAGGCAGGCAGAGAGAGAGGAAAGAGGAGGAAGCAGGCTCCCTGCTGAGCAGAGAGCCCGATGTGGGCCTCGATCCCAGGACCCTGGGATCATGACCTGAGCCGAAGGGAGCGGCTTTAACCCACTGAGCCACCCAGGCGCCCTTGCTTTTGTTTTTGATGATCATGATACAGTTGATAAAATTACTGTTTAGGGGCCCCTGGGTATCTTAGTTGGTTAAGCGTCCAATTCTTGTTTTAGCTCAGATCATGATCTCAGGGTTGTGAGATCAAACCCCATGTCAGACTCCATGCTGGGCGTGGATCCTGCTTAAGATTCTCTCTCTCCCTCTGTCCTTCCACCCCCTTTTCCTTTCCCTCCTTAAAACAAAACAAAACAAAACTATTATTCAGAAATATCGTGTTATTAATGGGCATAATTATGAAGTGAAAAAGGCCCTTTCTAAACAAGAAATGAAGTTGCTGGATCGCAAAGACATCATGGAGGTGGATCTGGCAACTTTATGGGTCATGGAGGAATTTGGTGGAAGAGGACGCTCTGGTGGTGGAGGTGGTGGCAGCAGAGGTAGTAATGGGAGGGGTGATGGTGGGTATAATGGCTTTGGAGTTGATGGTGGCAACCATGATGATGGTCCTGGTTCTAGTAGTAGAGGAAGCAAAGGTGGTGGTGGAGCAAGATATAGAAACCAAGGAGGCAGATATGGTGGCAGTAGAGGGTATGATGGTTACAGAGAAGGAGGACATTTTGGATGTAGCTATGGTGATGGTAGGAACTCTAATGATTTTGGAAATTATAGCGGGCAACAACAATCAAATTAGGGACCCATGAAAAGGGGGCAGTTTTAGTGGAAGAAGCTCAGGCAGTTCCTATGGTGGTGGTTACAGATCTGGTGGTAGAAGTGGTGGATACGGTCGCAGAAGGTTCTAAAATAATTTCTACAGTTATTAGCAAGAGAGAGAGCGAGGAGTTGTCAGGAAAGCTGCAGGATACTTTGAGACAGTCAATCCTAATGCATGAGAGGAACTGTAAAAATCTTCCACAAAAGGAAGGATGATCCATAGTCAGAAAAGTTACTGCAACTTGAACAGGAAACACTTCTTGTTCAGGACTGTCAGAACCACAGTTTGCAAAAGGTCCAGCTACTGACTAATGCACCGTAATGTCAATCACATGTACGTTCCTAAGGTCTTTCATCGGTTGTAGCTTTGTCTTTTTCTTCTTCTCTTCATTACATCCGTTATGTTGCCCTGTAAATGGTGGTCGTGGTACCAGGAATAAAAAATTAGGAATTTTTAACTTCTAAAAAATTATGATACATTGTGAGATTTACTAAGTTAAAGTATCCAACACAGTGCAGATGCTTAAAGCATGATAAATAAATCCATGCATACGTAATGTCACAGTTTGTTGCTTAAAATGTTTTCTCCAGAAGTTACAATGGCTGACCTGAAGACAGAGATTGGGTAATGGATCTATTAAAAAGAAAAAAAAATGGCTTTGCTATTATTTTTGTACAGTGTTAATAATTCTGCCTCTTTAAGGAAAATCCTAGGGAAATATTTAGTATGCAGATGATCCTTTCCAGAGGGAATATTGAAAGAAAACAGGAATAGACAGCAAGATGGGAGAGTGGTATGGCCCTTATAAAGTGAGTGCTGTCTTCATCTGCACCAGATTTCACGCCACCTTCATTTTGTTCGCCTTGCACCCTTCATCTGAAACCCATATTTCAGGTTTGGGAAACAGAACCAAATGGAACATGAAACATAAAACAGGATCCAAACAAGCACAGTGAGCTCTCTCTGGCTCCAAGTCAAACCTTGGCTGAACCACAAAGCTTCACCTGGTTTTGTGTAAAAACCACACTGAACCACCATTTTTTTTTTCATGGTTTCGGTTTGAAAATGGGGTTTCATGCAAAGCTTGCCCTAGTTAAAGACGAGCTTCTGGCAAAACATGGGCACATCTTTAGCTCATGTGGACTCTGCCTCATCAGCACCTCCAGCAAGGAGGCAATAACTTCTTGTTCTGCCCTTAGAAGGTCCAGGTTTCGAATAATCTTTTGAATAGTTAATCTTGCTCATGTGATCTTTAAGAGGACTGAAAACCATCAGGGATACCAATAAGAAATACAGATAATTATGTCATTTCTTTGCACTTGGCTTTTACAAAAACAGAATATTTTTGAAAAGCAATGAATCAAAAAATGTGTGGGATGGTAAACACGGTCTAAAGCTCTATTTACATGTGGAGGCAAGAGGAGGTTTGAAATCATTCTTAAAATAACCCAGGGGCGCCTGGGTGGTTCAGCCGGCTAAGTGCCTGGCTCTTGATTTCGACTCAGGTCGTGATCTCAGGGTCGTGAGATTGAGCCCCACTGAACTTGGATCCTAGTTAAGATTCTCTCTTTCTGTACCTCCCACTGCGTGTGCATGTGCTCTCTTTCTCTCTCTAAAAGAAGAGGAAGAAGGAGGAGGAGGAGGAGGAGGAGGAGAAAACCCAAAACCCAAACAAACAAAAACAGTTAAAAAAAATAATAATCCAGGCAAAAATTCCACATTTACTGGAAATAGCGATAATAAAATCAAACTGGGTTATATTAGTATGTAGAGAGATGAACCCACTTTCCCCTCCTTAGAAAGGAATAAAAGCCTCCTTACAGGCTAACAGTGTCAGATGAGCCATTTGCCTTTGTGGTGACATTTGGAGCTAGGGTCTGATAGGAAGAAACTCTATCCAAGCTGAGTTTTCCATGACATTAAAAGAAGCCAACATCATAACCCTGATAAATAAAACAACTGCTTGAGATTTCTAAAAGGATTCTAATAATTGACACATAAAGAGTGGATTGGAGCTATAGTAAAACATTAATTACATCAATAAATACAAAAGTTTAAAGATTATCAATAAGAGAAAATACATAGTTTGTTAAAAATAGCTTCTATCTATGGAATGCTGTAAGATTCAGACACAGAAATATCCCACACGTGACCACATTGAATCCCACAAAGGCCCACCATGAAGTAGTCTCAGTGGATCCTATAGAAATGTTGTGACTAGGGCGCCTGGGTGGCTCAGTGGGTTAAAGCCTCTGCCTTCGGCTCAGGTCATGATCTCAGGGTCCTGGGATCGAGGCCCGCATCCGGCTCTCTGCTCAGCAGGGAGCCTGCTTCCCCCTCTCTCTCTCTGCCTGCCTCTCTGCCTACGTGTAATCTCTCTCTGTCAAATAAATAAATAAAATCTTAAAAAAAAAAAAAAAAGAAATGATGTGACTCATCCAACCCAGGCCCAAAGCCAGTATCTTGCCAGAATTTGACCTCCCTCATTCATCTCATTCCACAGAACACAACAACAACAACAAATACACACATGCACACAACACACACACACACATATACAGGCATGATTACTGCACAGCCAGAGAGACAATCAAAGACATTAAAGTGCCCAATCTAATGTGAGGACCCAGGGCAGAATATCTTCTGAGGAATTAGAGGGCAGGAATAAAAATCCACATGCCTGCTCCGTCTGTGACTAATAGAATGCAGGACTAAAAACTTAGTGATACTCTCTAGGAGACAGATCCTAAAAGAGGAAAGAGATTTATATGTGGTGCCTTCCCATGAGCTAGGGAATCCATCCAAATGATGGGCTCAATCTGAAGTATATTGGTTTTGAAGGTCCCTGAAAATATACATGTAGAGCTCTCAAGACGCTCCAGAAATTTGGTCTAAAAGTTCAAGGAAAGACTTCTGGGCTGGAGGCATGGATTAAGGGGTGGCTAATGTAGAAATAGAAGGTTAATGATACCACCCAGGTCAAGATGTCCAGGCAGAAGAGGGTCAAAGGGAGCATCAGGGTTTTTGACACCCACATTCTGTTTACACAAAATGGATAACATGGAAGGGCATAGGAGAACAGGCCCAGCAAATGATGGACCATAATGAAGTCCACATACCACTGAACTGAAAGAGATCCTCGTCAACTCACAATGCAAAAATCCCACACCACTGTTTAAGTAGAAAGTCACATCCCCCTTTTGCACTCTAGGGTAGTCTGTAATAAATAAACCTTACATGTAAGCAGCACCTTATTTACACAAAGAGCAATCAAGGGTGATCATTATTTTATGATAGGATTCACAATGGAATTCTATCAAATGACAAATTAGTGATGGTAACATATGACTCACTTTACCAATCACAAAACAAAAATTGCATTTCCTGGGCGCCTGGGTGGCTCAGTAGGTTAAAGCCTCTGCTTTCGGCTCAGGTCATGATCTCAGCGTCCTGGGATCTAGGCCCGCATCAGGCTCCCTGCTCAGCGGGGAGCCTGCTTCCTCCTCTCTCTCTCTGCCTGCCTCTCTGCCTACTTGTAATCTCTCTCTCGCTCTGTGTCAAATAAATAAATAAAATCTTTTTTAAAAAAATTTTTTAAAAATTGCATTTCCTCACACTTTTTGAAACACAGGTTTGCTTTTGATTGTTTTTGTTTGTTTTTTAGGGCAACGCATACCATAAATTTCTTTAGGCAGGTCGTAAGCAAGTGGTTAAATGGGATCAGCAGTTATAATTATTTTTTGCTTCCAAGTGTTCTTTGGCAGAGAATCTAGTAAAAGCTTCTATTTATTTAATTACCATGAAATTGGAAGATGTTTTGCTATAGAATATTGATGTGGAAGCAGAAACCAAGTAGACATTTCCCTGTATGAAAAGTATTAATTCCAGGCCCCCAGAGGTCACTATTGGGCTCTTTGGTTCAATATTTTATGAATCACCTGATAGTTGGAGAGGTGGGCAATAAAATTGACAGTTTTTCTAGAGAAAATCCAGGTGCCATATGAATGGAATAAACTACATAAAGGTCTGGGCACTGGATATAAAAATGCCACATAAACTTAAATGTTGGCCTGCTCTTGTGTTTGGAAGAAATTCCTTCAAACTGTATTTAGAAAATTATGGCCTCTAAGTGATCAGTTACAGCCCTACAAGGGTTATTAAAATTGTCCCAGAGAACGTTCTTCCATGGAGACTTCAGGGCAATGCACTGCTCCATCTAGGCAAGCCACGGAAATCTTTTATAAGGAGCTGGCAAACCACACAACATGTCCTTATCCTTGCTCTGTGAAATATGTGGTGCTTAACGTTTGATTGTTACAATTCACGCGTCAGCTGGAAGGATCATTTCTCCCTCCTCTGACTGCTGGAATTTACCTCTCTGTCTATCATCCTCTCACTGACATGACTGCTTCCTACCTGCTAGTAGGGTTATGCATGAATCTCTTTCTTCAACTCAGTAGAGACAAAATATGTACCTTCCCTTTTTGACAGAGGTTTTGCTAATGTACATATACCATACATAATGGAGGATGGATGGATACGTAAGTGGATGGATGGATGGATGGATGGATGGATGGACGGACGGATGGATGAGTGGTAGATAGAAGGAAGAAAGTATAACAGAAATTTAAATTTACCTGGAAGTTTGGGAAACCTGAGTGGCTTAGTCGGTTAAGGTGGCCAACTCTTGATTTTGGCTCGGATCATGATCTCAGGGTCCTGAGATCCAGTCCTGCATTGGGTTCCTGGTTCTATGCTCAGAAGGGAGTCTGCTTGAGGACTCTCTCCCTCTCTATCTGCTCCTTCCCCCACCACACATGTGCACACATGTGTGCTTCCTCTCTCTCTCTAAGTAAATACATCTTTTTTTAAACGTGCCTGGAAAGTGATTAAAGTGATCAAAATAATAAGATATTTTCTTATGATAAGGTACAAAGAATCATCATTCTTTAATCTGTAATGATTATAAGGAAAGGATAAAATTAACAGAGTTCTAAAATGTTAGCCTCTCCTGGATTCTCCTTATTGATCTATTGTCTAGAAATTAATTAAGAGAAGCTGCCGCATCTTTTAAAGTCAGAGTCTTGGTCAGAACTTGCTATATGTTCCATAAAATTTTCTTTGGCGAAAGGAACTGACCCAACATTATATTCCTTCAGAGCTCTAGGGAAGTTAATACTGTGCTAATAAGTCAATTCAAGCTGGGTGGATGAGCACAAGCTCTTTTCAACACACTGTTGAAACTCTCTTGAGCCTCGGTTTGAGCATGGCTGAGATCAATATTAATACCTCTCTCACCTTAGAGGATTGTGAAGATCAAATGAACTAAAATATGGAAATTCTTAGTTTACAAACAACTAGTAAGTGACAAAGCCAGTACTGAAATCCAGAATTACCTAACTCCTGAGACTTTTTTTTTTTTACTTTTTATTTTGAAATGAGTCGAACATCCAGGAAAGTTGCAAGACTGACCCAAAGACCTTTGGCGTACTCTTCACCCAGTTTACCAGTTGTTGCCTTCCTGCTACATGAGCCCATGGTTTTCATCAGCATGCTATGGGGTTTAGATAGTCTGTAAAATGGGCTCAGTACTGGTGTCTACCTCACAGGGCCATGGCCAAGAATGAATGAGTTCACAGATGTGAAAAACTAGACACAAATGAATGGCTTAACAGGACCTCTGACCAACTTTGGAGCCCAGCTTTTGGGGACAAAGTAAGGAGGTGATCCGGTCCTCCAGGGTGAAGAGAAGTGGGAGCCGAAAAGGCCTCCAGGGGAAGTGACCTCTGAGGCCAGCATTTAAAGATCCATCATCCAGGATCAGGGCATAACCGTGATTTCCATGTTCCGCCCCCTTGTCTTCTCCCAGAGAAAGGGCTGTATTTGAAAAATCTCTGAAGGATATTAGCTAATTTAATTTGCCAAAGTGAGTGCCGCTGTGCCCAGCCTAATCCCACCATCATCCATGCAGCAGAGGACAACCACGCGGCTTCCAAAACGTGTTACTGCGAGGAGTGGAACGTCCTTCTGCGCCATGTCCTTGCGAACCCCAGCCCCTTACTGTTAAGATAAGAATGCTTATTGCGATTCTCGGAAGCGAGAAGGAACCTTTCCAGAGCCTCTATTTCATGTGGCTGCACCAAGCCAAAAAGCCCCTTCCAAGGGCATGAAAACGGTTTCAAGACTGTGCATAGCCCACATAAACCATCTCCATGCGTAATAAAGTGTGTGCTCTCGGGAGGCGAGCCCTGAACTTCCTGTCTGCCTCCCAGGCCTTCCCGGTCACGGGGAACCCACATGGCTGCCGCCAGCAACATCAGAATACCCAGAACAGATCTGATCCATACCTTGTAAAAAGTCCTGTATCCCATAAAAACAACCCTGAAGATGATCAGTTTTGCCAAGTAAGCGTGACACGAGCCTTTCGTCCTTCTTTCAGTTCTTATTCGCCTTTTGACTTATTTGTGGAAAGTTATAATTAGATTGTGCTTCGTTTTTTCCCTATAGCTGATAAAGGGCCGTAAATCCTGCACGTCATCCACAGGGGCAGGGGCTTATGAATTTCGCTATTTCGTGCACATTGCGCCATATGCAGGCCGGGCGCAGAGGCCTGGTTCCCTATTCCTGGCCTGCAGGAGAGCCACTGACAGATATCATATGGTCTCCTGGCAGAAGTACAAAGTGCCTCTTGCTGTTTGATCTACTGTCTTAAACTTAAATGCAAAATCTGATAATTGGGTCAGGCAGGAGAAGAAACTGAGCAGTAAAGTTCTTTTCATTTCCTTCTGCTATTTCTCCACTTTTCATCTTTTCTTCCTTTTTTTTTACCCCCCCCCGCTCTTTCTCCCATCTCCCTCCCATCTCCCTCCCTCTTTTTTCTCAGTTCCCAAGGGGACAGACCGCCTTGTGAGTACTGTGGATTCCGAGCGGGTGGGGGGTTTATGGCTAGAAAACGTGTCAGAGGGCCCCCTATCACCTCCGCTTGCTTTTTTTTTTTTTTGTTCCATTAGCAACGGTGCCGGATAACCATCTTGAGCTTTGCAAAAGCCCCAATCATGGCTGGGTTTACTTGTTTAGAAATATGACTGCCTTTCCAGACTTGGATTTGTTTAATGTAAAAGGAATTCATCGTCGTCTCTCTGGTTTCGGGCATTAAGCAGACAGAGGCTTGTACTTCAAAGGGCAGGAGAGATAAATGAAAACTGAACCTCCTCCTCAGACAGGAGACTGTGGTATGAGATGTCTGACTGAGACCTCTCTGCCCAGCAGCTCCTAAACAAGGAGTGAGAACTTTTCGTGCTTTTCGTGCGTGGTTTCCCCACTCCAAGGCCCGTTGCAGAATTGCCTGTGTGGTGACTCAGTTGTTTGAGCTGGACTTAAACCTGAATATGGCTTCCTGGTGTATATGCAGTTAGCACTCACCAAGGAGGATACAGAGTTTCAGAAAGGACAGAGCTTTCTGTCAGCATCACATTTTCAAGTCAAAAAGGGCAGGTACTCACCCTGAGGTCGAGTTACTCAAGGTCACAGTTACCACAGGTGAGGCTACCTGCTCCCTGTGGTGGATGCTTCCTGGACAACCCACAGCAGCGTTGGACCATTCCAGAGTGTTCCCTGGGGTCTGCGGAGGGGGTACCTGGGAGCGAGTCATATTCTGGCTGTCCTCATCTGCAGTCCCATGCTGATATTGTCAGCTGGGCTCAAGATAAAAGAACATTCTAGACAGTCTTTGTCTTGAATTGAAAAGGAGTCACAAGGAAGCCACCCGAAGAGAGGTTGAGATCAAGAAAGGATTTGGCCACTGTGAGGATGTGGAGAGTAAGTCTCCTCAACGGTATTAGAGCCACCCCCCCCTCCCGATGGAGACCTGCCACTAATGGCTTCCCAAGCCATTGTTCTCTGAGGGTCCCATCCCACTCTTTGGAGGGCCATACCCAAACATCCTCTTAACTAGAAGCTCAATGTTTCAAGTTTCCCAGCATCCCTTCTGAGTGTTCCATACTGGTGAGTCTGAGGGCCTCTGCTGAGGGATGCATTGCTTTGGAAGGATCACCAGGCCAAAACAGCAAGCCAGCAGAGAGCTTAGAACCAACTCACTTATTCAGACACAGATGGCCAAACCAGGATGCAGTTTGGTGCACCTGTTTGAACCTGCCTCCTGTGGACATTCTGGACCCAGGGAAGGCTACAGAGAGCTCAATTTGGGGTCTGGGGCTAGAGAGAAATTCAGCAGTCCAGAAATGCTGTGAGTTTTTTTTTCAGACTCAGGAGCTTGGAGACAGGGAGTATGGTGGGGGACAAGAGACGTCCACTGATTCTCTAGCTTGCTCAGCCTTAGCACCTGTATTTAAGAGGCTTCAAAATTGGATTTGACCTGAAATGGAAAAGAGGCTGTTTCTCTGAAAGAGGCAATTATGAGACACAGACAATTGCAACTCTCTGTGATGGAAACTATTTGGAAACCAATGCCTGCAGCCCTGGGAGAATGCTGCCTGGTGTTCTATGTCCACATGGCAACCCTTCGATCAAATATGTAGGGTTTTGGTGAGGGTCGCAGAGGATTCTGGTACTGGCATCCATTAGCCACCGTAGCTGGCACGATCACCTCATGCCTTGTCGTTCTACTTAATGTGACCCTGCATCAGTCCTCGCCACCACTGGACACTCCTTTTGTCTAAAACACTTGATTCGACCTTGTCAAGAAAATGCTAGAACTGACTCTCACACATCTTGTGCATGCCTACAAAAGGTCTGACAACACTTGGGCCCCAGTGTTTGGGGCGGCTTGGATGGAGGTCAGCTACCTCTTCCCCCACCCCACTGCTGATGCTGACACTGACACGTTTATGAGAGCAGCTGACAGGTTTCAAGGTGTATACAGTCTAAGTGGCCTATTGAGAGGGTCATCCAATGATGCCTTCAGTCCAATCTAAAGCCCAGTGGAAAGACAGAACACTATTTTTAAAAACATGTCTGTGAAGTTGTTTTAATTACACCCCTAAGATTTTGCCCCATTCCTGAAGAAATGAGATAATTGTCTGAATAATTCTTTTTTAAATGCCTCCTTACCCTTTGGCTCCTGTCCCATCATTACTTTGCCTCATCCAGCACATTTGTGTGACAAGAACGATTTACCGTAATTGCCTTGATTGCAGATTCCATCATCATGGAAAGGGAAAATTGAAAACTCTTAGGTGGAAATTAATTTAGAAACAACATCACCACAATTCTTGTATGGCGTATGTAACCATAATAGCAATTTCAGCGGGAAATGCAAAAATAAATAGCAGGGCAAATGACATTAATTTCCATTTGCAGCAAACTCATAATTGGATCAATGATCTGATCCTTGGGGAAAAAGTGGGTGGCCATTGATTGGTGGGGTGAAGCCCTCTATGGATGTCAGGAAGGAGGTGTGCATGTGATGCTGCTCATTGAAACTCTGCAGTAAGGGGCAGTGACCTCAGGTCTTCTTCTGGGCAGCAGAGTGATTAGTCCAAAGCATTCACTTCTCCATCCATTGGCATGTGGCTTCAGGCAAGTTGCTTGACCCTTTGGGGCTCAATTTCTGCATCTGCTCACCGAGGATGATGAAAGCACCCACCGCATAGGGATGTGAGGATTAAAGAGACTGACCTATATAATGCACTTAAAATGGCATCAGATACTTGGTAAACCCTTCAAAAATATCAGATAATGATGATTAGTTTTTATTATCATTTATTATCTATGGTACAGTAGTAAAAGGACTAGCCTCTAGGTTTAGGAGATACAAATCCAACTATAAGCTCTCCTACTTACTCGCTGTGTCATCTTGGACAAATTAGCCACATTAAGCCTTAGTTTCTTTATTTACATAACAGGGCTCTGTCTAATCTGCATAAATATGTCACTGAAATTGATTAAGCAATGGGAAAGCATTTTGTAACTGAACATGAGACCTCAAAATTTGCCCTTCTCCAGAAAATGATGGAAGTGCAGTAGAGGGGACAGTTCCAATACGGTGCCCTGGGCTTCTGTTGACCAATCCCTTTCCTAGTGTGCACGGGTGAGGATACTCACCTTCTACATGACTTTCCTGAACTGTAATCCCTAGGATGCCCAGGTGTTTCCAGGTGTAAAGCCCAGAAATGTCCTCCTTGGCATTTCTCTGCACCCATGCGGCCAGGTTAGAGCGTGGCAAGGAGCAAAGTAGACACTTGATTTGAAAATGTCCTAAGTTTCAAAGAGGAGACCTGGACCTTCAAGATCCTCCTGCCCTGGTGCGTGTGTGTGCTTTCTGTGTCTCAGATTTTCATCTGAAGAGCCCCATAACTGGTGAGTATGACCACCAGGAATCTGAGGGAGGAAATGGGGCTCCACAGAAAGTAAACAAGGACATGTAGTTCTTTATACAAATATTCTGAAAGAACACTCCAAACATCCTTCCACTGCCCTGCCCTCCCCATATGAGGGTGGAAGGGCTTTTCTCCATTTTTTTCTATTATACATTTATTTGCTTTAGCTCTTTTCTCTTAATGCCTTGTTTCCCTGAAAGAGGTGTCTACATAAAAACCAAAGTATCTGGCAGTGGAAAAAGGAACTAAACCAGAGGCAGCAAGATCATCAGAAGCCCATAAAAACCCTCCAGATGATTTTTATTTGCATTTTCTGACCAGTCTGTTACTGTTTTCTGAAAAATTGGAGAATTAAGTGTGGAATATGGATGAAATGTGGAATATATACTCAAGATCTGTGCACATGAGAGAGTGTGTAAGCATGTGTGGGAGTACATGTAAAGAAGTGTGTGTGTGTGCTGAATGTGCATGGAAGTGTGTGAGTAGGACGTGTGTGAACATATGCACAAGCACATGGGTATGAGTGTATGTGTGCAAGCATGTGACAGTGTTTGTTTGCTAAAAGCACTCAGGGTGTTGGTGCTCTTCTAATCATCCATTATGCCCTCAGAGGAAGCCAGAAGAGATTTTATGCATTTGGCCTTCAATTCCTAGATGAGGAACCTGAAGCCCAGAGAGGGACTTAACTCACCGGTCACAAAGCTTTTAGTGGCAGATGGCCCATCGGAAAGCTGAATTTCCACTTCCACTTCCCTCTCCTTTGTGCTACTTTTCCTTACTCTTGACTGACCTCTGAGACACTCCCACCTGTAGGGCTGGCTTTCCTCCCACTTCACCTGCTTGTTTCTTTACCCTTTGCTGTAAGGGACATGCACATGGCTGTAGAAGGGTGTATGAAATTATGGGTTAGCATTAAAATGTGCTTCTATGCCATAAAGCACACAACCTTCCTACAGAAGTCTTCACTTCTTGGGGAAGACAGCTTCCATGGTGCTCATGTTGGAATCCCAGGTCTTGGTCACCTGGTTGAGTTAGTTGGCTATTCTCTGTGTTACCCCAGTGGTCAGCATCAATCCAAGCATGCCAGAGCCTCTCTAGTCTGCTCTGTGAGAAACAAGAATAGGACCCGAAATGAATGTATGAATGACAGAATGGCAGCCTCAGCCTTCCATCCACATACAGAAGTTTTATTTACTTGAGATTGAAAAAAGCAGGCTCCTAGAACATTCTGAGCCTGAGAGCCTTTCTCAGATGTGCCAGGCTCAGTGCTCCTCATAGCTGAGAGTAAGCCAGACAAGTCCCTCAAAAGCCCCCCTTACTGAGGAACCTGCTCTCTGAGTCCTCTGTATGGTAAGTCTCCCTATTCTAGCATCATGACAGAAACAGCTGTGCTAAATAATGTCCCACTGATGCACTGTCAAAATCCACATCTTGTCTGGCCTTCTCACTGTAATATGTCTTGGGGGTTGTCTGGACCTTGGACAGCACATCATATGGAAAGAGAATCAAGGGCCATCCTTAGTTGTCAAAATTCCCCTATTTCAGGTCATTCCTTCCAATCCTCCCTCTGGTTGATGGCCCTGGCATTTTAACAAGTGGAACGATGGGTGTTTAACAGTACAAAGGGCCCTCAGAGACCATCTTATTGCAACCAGCTCACATATTTGAGGACATTGAGGCCAGGGAAGTACTGATACTGAGTCAGTCTGTGTCCGAGCTGGTCCCTTGCCCCTTCTAGGCTTTTCTGTCCTCACCTATCATCTCCGCAGGTATTACACCAATGTCTCCTCTCTACTGGAGTTTGAAAAACCACTGATGATCTGGAATGCCATGGACACTCCACAGTGCTGGGGTTGGAGGAGGTTGTGTCTTCCATGTGGGTGCTTAGTGAGCATTCCTTCCATGCTCTCTCTCTGAGCCAAGTGTGGAGATATGAACACCCTTGCAGCATAGCCCTGACCTCAAAGGGATCCTAGCCTAACCTACAGACACCAAATGTTCTGTAACTGAGGCTCTCAGTCTTGACTATAAGTCGGCATTACTGTGGGAGCTTTTTAGAAATATGGAAAGCAAAGTGCTGGTGTTGACACGACTTCTATCCTTTCCTTTGTTGGCTATGCACTCTCATAGGGGGACAATAGAGTGGGCACATGTTTTGACAGGCAAAGCGCAAAAATCTATATTCAAATTTTCTACCCATAGCAAGGCTCTCTGAGGTTGTCAGGAAAGTGACAACATGGGTCAATTACTCTTTTGCTTCACAGAAGAATGACCATGTTCCCTCTCTTCATCACACTTTGCAAAATGGTCGCAGTGAAAATGTGCATGCCTGTGGCTGAGAAAGTGAAAAGGTACACGGTTCCTAAATCTAGATTTGGGTCATTTGGTCAAGATCCTTTGGTTTACTTGTTTGAACCCAAGCATAGCCTTAAAACAGCAAGTGGAGTGGGAAAGAAATTAGTGTATAAACAACACCAACAAAAACACCAATAGTTGAGAAATCTCAACTATTAATAAAAGAATGGGGAGGGGGAACTACCTCATTATTGCAAATTTCTGTAAGTCATTTCTTTACTGGCTGACTGCTGATATTTCTTTCAAGTTCCACCAAAAGGGAAGAGTTAACAGGAGCATTAAAAGCAGAGAAAGAAATTTGGTCAAACACAACATCCTGTTTTGAGTCCGAAGCAAACTCTTAAGTCACAGAGGGTGTTCAGCCCTTTGCCTTTGGCAAAACACAGCCTCTTCTTTCTAAATGTTTTTAAATGTTTAGTGGGAGCAAAAAGTGCAATGAACTTCTCAGACATCAAAAATCTATAAATTAATAAAACACATAAATAGAGCTTCCATTAAACTGGAAAAGAGCTTGGAGACTCCAAAGAATGCATTCTTGGAGGAGTACACTGGTCCAGAAACATAATTCACTGAGAAAAGAGCTAATCCAGCTTTACCCAATATTCCTGTTCTCCTCCTTTTCTCACGGAAGGTTTACTTGGGAAAGAATATTGTCTGTGCAACATGGCTAAATCATTGCTCACTCTAGGAACCACAATAGCAGACTGATTAGGGTCACATATCATTATTAGTAAAACATAGGAGACACCACAGCTTGTCTTGAAGTCATTCTATTCTGTCCTGTCATCAAAGAAAGTTCTAAGGTCAGGGTCTCAGGAACACTAAATTTTGAAGTCTATCGCTGAAATCTTACCCAGATTTTTCTCCATACATCACAATCTACCATTCTTTCAAGTGGTCAGTCAAAACATTTAGGAAACAAATGAATATCCTGTTTCGGCAACTATGTTAGGCTTGGTAAAGCTCCTTTCACTAAGAAATGGGTTCTCCGAGCTGCTGTGTCTTGTTATGCCATAAGAGTGCTTTCTCTCCATCATTGTCTGTCAATCTAGAAAGGAGTTAGCTGATGAAGCAATTCCTAAATCATAGAGGACCTTCACAGGACAGCTCTCCACCTTTCCCTCATCTTCTCATCATCCTTCACCTGAAGACATTTATGATGCCCCTTCGTCCATACTTCACTCAGTATTGCTTTCCCACCTTCTACAATATGCCCATAGACATGTCTGTTCATCTGGTTGTGTTCAACAACATAAGGGACTCTTCTGGTTAAAAATTATACACAGTCAAGGGAAAATCAACTCTCATAGAATCCAGCCACCTTCCAGGGTAATGACTAAGGACAAAAGGGCCTTCCATTGCTTTCCATGGCTGGGCAGGTCTTAGGATGCCTTGGCCCTTGACCTTAGATTGACTCCATTCATGGGAGTCTCAATTTAATGGATAATACCAGCTGGTATAACAACTCAAAAATCTATTATCATAATAAAGTCCAAAATAGATATTCCTGACCTGATTCTGTGACCCAGTTTTCACCCACCCTGTGGCTCTGCCATCTTGCAAGTTTGCAGTGCTGATCTGCACCTAGCTGGCAGGAGGAAAAGGGTATGGAGGATTGCGTACGAGAGGCTTTGGCCCTGGCATGAGGCCTGGCACGTCTGCTCAGATTCCACTTCCCAGACTGAGTCATAAGTGAGCTTCTAACCACCAGGGAGGCTGGGACATTCCTCTGGTCACGGGCCCAGGAAGAGCAAAAAATGGATTTGGTGAGCATTTGGTTTAATGTCCCACACACAGAGAACAATTCTGCCCCTAGAGATCCTAGATTTTGCCCCAAGTTTCTCCATTATGCCTAATGCCCTCAATCTGTCACTCACCCCTATCTTCTGTGTCTTTCTAAGGCTTAGGGCCTGAGTCCTGGTCTGTTGTGCTCTATATTCCCATGCTTGGTGACCTCCTTGTGTGTGCTGACACCCTTCACTGGGTTTCCCACCTAGTCCTTCAGTGCTTAACCTCGCATGCCCTCCCAGTTCTACACACATTTGACTGAACCTCCTACTTGAGAGTGATCCCCTGGCATCGGTTAGTAGGTTGCCCACCTGTGTGAGTGTGTCCTCCGTAGTCACTGCTCTTCTGCTCACAACCAGTGAGTATTCGGCTGGGAGCAGCCATCCCCCTTGGAAGCATTGGTTTATCAGCACCAGATGAAACCTTGAGTCACTCACTGCCCTTGACAATTCTCCTCTGCTTCTGCCTCAGCTCTAAGCTGAATTTACTCGCTCTCTCTTTGGCTCTCAGGTTCATGGAGAAATTAATTCCCCCACCCTACCACTCATCCAAACCTGGACACTTCACCTCCTCAACTTTTCTAAACACTTGTCTTCCTCAGTACATTGAGGAAGCCTTTTTTATCTTCTCTCTTCTGGTCTTATTAATGTATTTGTGGTTAGCTAACAGGTCTTCAGCTCACTCTGTCTCTCTTTAGCTACCTAAGGAATTCATAATTTAGTTTCTTTATACTTACTGATAAATATCCACACAGCATTTATTATGTGCAATTCATGGTTCTAAGTGCTTTACAGATATGAATTTATGTAATCCTCTGAATTCTAGGAGGTCCTTATGGTGTTATCCCCATTTGGAGGCTGAGGAAACTGAAGCACAGAACAGTTAAGTAATTTGTTCAGAGTCACAGCTAGAAGTTTCTCCCATGCAAGTCTAATAGTCTTTTCTCCCTTGCCCTGGTGATACCATTCTGGACCTACCTGGAAGGACACTGAGTCTTTAAAGCCAGAAGGGAACTTAATGTCATTGGTCCAGGTACACCTCCTCTTACGGGTATTGACTCTGAGTCTCAGAAAGATGAAGGGTCTCGCCCACGACCACACAGCTGGTGGCTGGCAGTTGTCGGACATGGAGCCCAATGTCATCCATGTCCTCAATAAGAAGGTCCCTTCTATTACAGCCACAAATCAGCTTGTTATAAAATCCCTTACCTAATATGAGGCAAATATATCATAATTCCTATGAGTGCCCCAAACTCTTCTCTATCTTTCAAAAAGTATGTATTGGAAGAATTTTTATTCCACCATTAACCTTCACAAGGATGCGTCAGATAAGAAACCTGAGCAGATAAACCAATTTAACTAACCAGGATAAACCAGGATAATTTCCATTGGTGCCATGACAGAGGGTTGATCATGGCACAAGCATCCTGCCCCAGCACCCCTCATATGAAGCTACGTAGTCACCAGTCCATATGATATGTGCCCTCAGTCAGACACATCATTAGACTGATGGCTCCCAATGACCCAGAAAAGGTTGAAGTTTTCTGAGGTGAGAAAGCTCAAATTTTTAAACATGATCAAGTGGCCAAAGAAAGCATTCCTGATGAAAAGTGGCTATTCTAGACTGTGTGACTACCTGAACAACCCAAAGGTATCTTACCCTATTACTTCCAGATAATAGAGAAAGGATGAAGAGAAACCCAGCCCAAATCCCAAATGAGGTGTCCCTTTCATAGGACTCATGTGGTGGCACACCTGAGTCCTATGTGCTCCAGACACACTTCTTCTCAGGAAGGAAGAGGAACACAGGCACACTCAGCCCAGGGCACCATGAGTGCTTAAGACAGGTGTCTAAGGAAGCTTCCTTCTCACCTGCCCCCAAAATTACTGCTTTAACTCAAGGAAGCACTGACTCTCCAAAGACAAGTGAGTTCCTGGCTTGCTTGAGGTGAGAACACTCTTCATATTTCACAAGCCACCCTGGCTCCTGGATTCTTGTCACAAACATTAATATTTCCTTCCCATTTGTCACTGATTCTCCAGGGAGTTTTGTGAGGTTTTATAATTGATAATTATTGCACTTACTGTCCCATAATACTTTTCATCTTCAAAGCAAGTGGCAAATAGTAGCAAACACTTGTAACACCTGCGTTGGCCAAGTCAGCGTTTTCGTCCCTATTTGGCACCTGGATGCTGTGAGACACAGAGGAGGTGACCCAAGCTGGAGGTGACCCAGGGCGAGCAGACTGTCACAAAGCTCAGTTGTGTGATGCTTGTATACGCTTCTTTCTGGTGTCACCTTCCCTTTTGTAAACACCATTATTTCAAACAAGAACAATCTGGGTGTCTTTCCTGGTGGCTACCATGCTCTGGAATCTACTGTCCTGCCACACGGAAGGCATTCATTTATTTCTGAGCCCATCTTCACAGTAAGGCTAGTGGGAGAATTCAAAGCTGAGGGAGAAGAGCAAGTTAACTTCACAAGTGGAAGTAATTTTGCAAACTTGGAGGACTGATGTAGAATGTAGTAGTGCCCCCTGCGTATGACTGTGGAGATGTGAGCCAATAAGGAGGAGGAATATGGGAAAGTGAGGCCAAAGTTCTAGTGACTCAGACAGCCTTGCTCAGTGTCCCTGGCCTTGGAACCACAGCCCATGAGAGACAGTTCTGGCAGAAGAACACACAACTCACCAAGTTGTGTCTTGCATGTCATGCAAAAACAACATTCCCAGTCAACACTTTGGTGACCAACAGGACTGGCCAAGAATTTGACATCATGTGGGCGCAGTAGCTGAGTAACTATGCTTCCCCTTAGTAGCTGTGTCTTTATGAATGTGTAGACATATAATGGGGCCTTTAGAAAACCCAAGGGCGTGAGATCACATAATGACACTTTCAACCAAAACTGACCATCTGTCTATTTATTTTTTGCAAGTTCATCATCTTCCCCCCCATTGGATCTTTCAAATGAGAAACTCTTTGGACTTCAGGTTTTCAGGAAAATGCTGCCAGTGGCAACCACCTTACCTACAACATGTCTCTCCCTGCTTGGGTTGTAGCAGAGTATCTATCCAATGACCTTCCCAGCAGTTGAGGCTGGGAGCAGAGCTCCTGTTATAGGTTACTGGAGATCCTTCTCATGCCACCTCTGTTTTTACTCATTTCAGGCCTTCCTACTGTGTCCAAACCTACACCCTGCCCCCTCCAAACACGAAAAACAAAAATACCTCTTTTGCTGAATTCCATTTTGGAAACACAGGGCTTATTACAAAGGTACTGTTTTGTTTTGACTACTAGTTGACTTTATTTTTATACATGTTCTTGCAGATGTATGAAGGGGGGAAATGGGTTATTTGAACTAAAAGAAATTTGAGCCAAACTCCTCTTGACAGTTAACCTGGTTGAAGTACAGTTGACTTCTTGCCCGTTCCAGAAAAGCAACCAAAGCTTCCCAGTAGTTCCTTAATGCAATTACTTGATGAGACGAAGGCATTTCATTTCCTGACCACTACAGGAATAAGCAATATAGCTGTCAATAATTTTTCAACAGAGCTTCAGGCATGATGGTCACCCTCCAACCAGCCTTTCGTATCCTCATTAACGCATTTCCATCAATGTTTCAAAATTCACCTTCGTCAAGCCTGGGAGTCTTTAGGGATTTTGCTGATAAGCAAATGACCTACTCCTTCACCTAGTTTCAGGTTGTTATTTTGTTGCTGAATATGCATCACCTCACTGCAATTTGCCTCTACCCTCCACTTAAGTCAAAGCCAGTTACATTCAGTATGCCTACCCTCCTAGCTTCCTCAGAGGCCAGTGATGAGTCTGACAAAGAGCAAAGCCTCCTCCCTTTTGACGCTTCAGGTACTTGCCCCACTTCCCTGGGAAAATTAGAGCTTGATACCATAGTGTTCTCCATTAATAAACATAATCGTTCCCATTTATTGAATACTTAGATTGTACCAGATACGATGTTGTGCATTTGTTCTTCTTGGCTCGTCTAATCCCCACAACCCCCAGGAACAGTCACTGTCAAACTTCAGAAAGGATAGGAACTACCTGGGCAGCTTGTTTAAAATACAGGCTTCTTGGGGCAACTGGATGGCTCAGTCAGTTAGATGTCTGACTCTTAGTTTCGGCTCATGTCATGACCTTAGGGTTCTGGGATTGAGTCCTGTGTCGGGCTCCTACGTCTCCCTCTCTCTCTGCCCCTGCCACACATGTCCTCTCTCTCTCTAAAATAAATAAATACATATTTTTAAAAAAGCAAAAATAATAATAAAATATAGGCTTCTAAACCTCCCCTCGCCCTGAAAATATTTGGGCTTGCTAGAAGCTGAGTGGGCACCCAATGATGGGTAATTTAACAGTCCTGAAGTTCCCCAGGTTTCATTAGCCACTGGGATTGAAACCGTGTTTTTTCATCCTTCTGCATTTGCTCCTTTGGTCTCCTGCCTTCCAGCATGACCCCTAGAATGCACCTGTCAGGGAATCTCCCCAGCCATAGGTAATAAGGTACAAAATGCATCTATCTTTGTCAGATTGGGCTGCTATAAAAAATATATATGGGTACCATAGACTGGGGAGGTTGGGAGGAGACTAAACAATAGACATTTATTTCTCACAGTCCTAGAGGCTGGAAGTCTGAAATCAGGATTCCCTGTATGGTCAAGTTCTGGTGAGAACTCTCTTCCTAACTTGTAGACAGCAGCCTTCTTGCCATACCCTCACGTGGAAGACAGAGAGAGAGCCAGATTTCTGGTGTCTTACTATATTGGCACTAATCCCATCTTGAGAATCCTACCCTCCTGAGCTCATCTAAACTTAATTACTTACCAAAGGACCCATCTCCTCCTCCTGACACTGGGGTTTAGGGCTTCAGTATATGAATTTGAGGGAACACAAACACCCAGTCCATGACCGTATCCTGGGGGGGATACCATATAAATGATATTTCTCCTCTTATCTTCTCCTCCCACCTTAATCAAAGACACCTTTTTAAACCCAGAGCAAAAAATGTGAACTGAATCTTCTGAATACCATCTCTACACAAATATAGCCAAATATAAAAAGGTTAACTACTCCTTCTATAGCTTAAAATATTGCCACTCAAAGTGATGTGTTTGAAGAAAGGAACTTGAATGAGCCAGTAGACAATATCCCAAAGGACACATGAGGATCTGCTACTTGATCTAGATTTGGGTCCATAAGAGCAAGATTCACAACTGGTGCCCAGTGCTTTGCAGAAAACTATAATCAAATCATTTCTGAACTATCAAGGCCATTTGTGGCAACAAACTCACGATTACTTAAATTTGGGTTGTCAGTCTCCAGGCTTTTGCTTACTGAATTTTCTCTTTTTATCTTCCTGCATCCAAGGAGTAAGAAGCCTTTCTGGTTACTCTCCTCTTAGCAGAATTTGTTTCTTTTTTTGTCAGGGATGCTTCCCCACTGGGTTTCTGTTTCTATTAGATCAAATCATATTCAAACCATACTCTACTGAGTTTTGCATTTGTCTTTTCTAGAGACTTAGCTGGGGGGAGGAGTGGCTGGATCACATGCTCTTGAGCAGAGAGACCTGGGATCGAGGACCAGAGTGACCAGTCCTAGCCTGTGTGACTTGATCAAATTACCTAACTTCATTGAGCTTCTCATCTGAAACATGGAGATGTAAAGAACACATCCTGGAATAAGAGTTTAATTAATGAAGAACAAATGAAGTGACAGAAACTGTATAAAATGCCTGCTGACCCCAGCACCTAGGCTGTTCAGTAAACAGAACCTCTGGTTAGAAATGAGAATGTGGCTCCTGGGACAAATCGTACTTCCCAAACCTTAGTTTCTTTTATTATAAAATGAAGGCCTTATTTTTTTTAACCTTCCAGAGTGGCGAGGACTCTGAACAAGAGAGCTTACAAGCCACAAAGAAATTACAAATGTATAATACATTCCTTCCTTCAGATCATGTGTATTGTCTCTGGTCCATGCCAGGTGTTGTAACTTATGAATGAGAGGTGCCGAAGTGACCCTTAACTGTAGTCTCAGGCAGCCAGTATGATGACAGGCCAATTCCACACCTTATTTTTTAAATAAGAATTCTTTTGTTCAAAAGGATTACAGCCCACTAGAAAGACACAAAGGAAATTCCACACGACTTCTAGAATATAAGTGACAGGACCATTGTCGTTGGTGGGATTGCTGTCACTCTCCTCGCTGACTTATGGAATGGACTGTAGCCCGTCTCCAAAACATCAAGGCCAACTGTATGAACTGTCCCTATGGCAAGATGAGTTGATGGAGAATCCCCACCCGGGAGGAGGGACCTGACATTTGGCAACACTGTAAAACGTAAATAACTCATCGCTTGATTTCCAGAGGCTGTTGACAAATTGCTAATGTCCTTCCTAACGAACATCATAATGAGCTATTAGAGAGTGAAGCAGCATGTAGTACTGTAATCATTTACTAAATGTCAATAAAGGATTTATAAACAGGACTTAATTACATTCTCTGGGATTCTACAGGATGTTAGTGCTTCCCCTGAACCATGCTGGAAGTCAGCACAAAGACAGACACCTGCAGGGATTAGGGTGGGAAATCCTGGGGTGGGGGGAGTGTCTTAGGATCCTGCCTACCACAGATAGTCTATAAAATACAAGTAAACCATCGCCTAATTAATGATTATCTAAGCTCATACTTACAAGTGCTTGAATTTTTTTCTTTTTTGCTTTTATACTATTCTAATTATTTATACTTCAGGTATGCAGAACAAAATTGCATTTCAATATTTCTTCAGTGCAGTTTTTTCCCCGTTGCTTCTATATAGCTGTTATTTATAATGTAGTTTTTAAAATTAGATGTTAGTTTTGAATACTAAACAAAACATAAAACGTGAGTTATAACTATTACACAACATGTGTAACGACGTGTCTATTAGACCTTGGACAATCACTTACCTTTGTGTCAGATTTCTCCTTCATAAACTGAGACCCTTATACAGGATGATAATGTTTGTTCAGCTCTAGGCAGTTTATAAGGAACTATAACAATCGTTTAGCTTTATCTCAATTTGCTAAAAGATGTCTAAGGTCCCTTCGAGTTGTAAAGTTCTATGATCCTATGATATTGGTTAAGCAGATTCTGTCTCTCTGAGCATGAAATGCCCATGCCAGTGTGGTTCACTGGTGACCAGCTGGATCAGAGGAACAGCTAACTTGGCTCACCTGGAGGAACCGTAAGCTCCCTGAAGTAATTCCTCATACTTAATCATCTTTGTGCCTCCAGGGCCTAGCTCAATACTTGCCAGAAGGGATATGACCAATAAACATTAGCTATTGGTTGGCTACACAAAGCTGGAGGATGGCACGGAGATGCCCCCACTCCCCCCGCCATTTTGTGTAGAACTCTGAAAGGCTAAAAAATCTCAAGATTTGTCTTAACTGTCCTTTTCCCCTTGGCGTGGTCATCTCTGGGCTTGGGGCTTTGCCTTCATGGCCTTGTGCTGAATCAATGAGCACACCAACCGGGTGGGCAAAATTTTCTTTTCCTCATCCCATTGCGTTACATATTCAAAAGGTCTCCTTAACCATTCCCTGGCCAAAGCATTCAATCCAGTCTCATTGGCACATAGGTCACACCTTCGTTTTTATTACAGAAAATCATGTTTAAAAAAAAATGATGTGGTTGATAGAAATTCACTTGACAGTTCAGCAGCTAGAAAGCATGTATTCAAGAAGACAGAGGTTACTGTTTTTAAATCCTGCCATTAGTAAAACCTTCCAGTGACCCTCAAAAGTGGGCTAATTAAAACAAATCACTGGACTAGCATTGGTTGTTTCACCAAAAATGTTTTGGGTGCGTCATTTAGTTCATGTGTTCCTCTTAGGTCAAATTAATGAAAACATTACAAGCATCTCTTCATTCCTACTGTCCAAATCTCCAGATAAGCCCAGTGTGGTTGTTTTGGGGGGATGGAGCAAGAAAGTAATGCATAAATAAATGGGCATCGCCAGGCAGGAAATTCTGCACGTTCACTGGTTTCTGCACCATTGAGTCAGGCTGGAAGTGGCCTGCTCTGGACAATTCAGCTTCCCCAGCAGCCCCATCCTTGTCGTCGGTCCTTCTCCAGTTAGGGAAGTACTAATCCGTGAATCCTTGCACCTCAGTCCTCTTCACGTCCCCACACTCAGAATGAAAGTCTGTACACTGTGGGCCCTTCAAGTTGAGTCTGAGCATTGAGAAAGTTAAGCAGAGTCCTTGGGACCTCCTCAGAGAAATGTTCCTATGAGAGCCTATTGCTATCTAGAACAGAGACTTTTCTTACTATTTTGTGGCAAGACACACTGAAGGTTCTCATGAATGAAATGAAAGTCTGGGTTGAGATGGAGCCCAGGTGCACTTGGCCTTTGGCTGGCCTCACGAAGTCACACAAGGTCCACATCAGCATTGTCTGAAGTCATGATTGAAGAGCTCTGATTGCTGTGGCTTTGCTTGTGATGGCTTCTTCCATTTATATGAAGAAGGGCATTTTTACAATAGATACCCACTCTAAATCTCAAGCCAAAATACCAACCTTCATTTCAAAAGGGAAACAAAGGATTTCTTTTCAGTTAATGTCTCGGTGGGAGTAGAGATGATGGGGTTACTTACCAGCCTCTAAGTGGGAACTCTCATGAGAAGATCCTACTGGATTTTGGAGCAGAGGCCTTTGATGTTAGCAAAGGAGGTGAAATGTCCATGGAGCCCCAGGCTCCAAGGTCTGAAATGCTCCCGGTCATGAGCACCCCAGTGTGACAATTACCTTCCAAACATGAGCAAAGAGCCAGAGTCTCCACAAGAACTTTTATGAAGAGCTCAGAGGAAACACTTCTAAGAAAGTGTTGGGCATGGGTGTGTTTATGGGCAGTGCAATTGTGAAGTCCCTTCAGACCATGTATAGGCCTCTGACAGAAAGGCAGGGAGAAAGATAAAGATCTCTGTGGAGAAAATGAAGGAGCTGTGTATTATTATTTACCACAATATATAGGGCTTCTGTGGAAAGTGTTCATACTGCTAGGGAAATAGTTGTGGCTTACCATCTTTATGAACCCATTAGGGGGAACACAACAAAAGTAAGACACAGACTGCCCTATAATAACTAGGTTTTCTACTTTCCATAAATAACTGAAGTTTCAGCATATTTCCTTATATTTATACAAACAATAGAGTTTGAGATTATTTATTCATTCACGTGAGAGTTCACTTGTGGGTGTGTGTCTTTATTCTAAAAGCTGCCCTACCTAGAAGCTCTATGAAAACTCATCAGTCGGAGCAGTAGGTTGAGAAATAGACCTGTATTTGTATAGGACACAACACATCTGAGAGTGATGGTGGTCTAAAAAATCTGAGACTTTATCCTTCAATATTTTTTCAACTAACATTGATCAAATCCCAGCTATGGGCAAAAGACTATGTTAGGTACTGTCATAATGAATAAAATTCAGTCTCCCACTCAAAAATCTCCTAATCTATTTGGTGAGATGACAGACCCAAAATACAAGAGTGTAGTAATCAGGCCAATTGAGAAACAGATATATCACCATGTGTGGTCAGAAGAGGGAGAGTGAATGAGTTCAGGGAGGATCATGGAGAAGGTGCCCTTGAACTGGTCTCTAGAAATGCACTGGCTTGGCCAAGGTGAAGAGAAGTAGTTAATTACAGACCAGGGAAATATTGAGTGCAGTGCATATGGGTGAATCTGACGGTAAAAACTGGCCTTTTCTTCTCTATGTCTGTGATGCCCACACTAGTTCCCTGTGGGGTTCTTCTGTCTCTTTGAGATGACTTGGAGAGTCTGGAGACAGCTGGGATGTCATAGCCCAAACTCACTTATTACTGCCACCCTGTCCTGGCCAGGGAGGCTCTTGTACACTCGGCTTGCAGAGCTGGACCCTTTCATAAACAAACCTGTGCTCTCAGCGGCCACTTTCTATGATGATTTGTCAACCACATGTTGCTGTATGATATAAGACCCCCGACAACCTTTGTATCTGTAGTGTATTAATCAAGCCACACTATGGGAAAGAGCAAGGCTCTGTTCTAATTTTCAGAGCATCACCAGAAGGAGAAGGCTTTGAGGAGAAGCTGACAACAGAGATGGGCCTGGAGACATGACAAGGGCAGAGATATGTAAGGAAGAGTATTCTAAGAAGCTGGAGTAGCATAGACAGGAGGCAGAGAGGGGAATGTCATGTGTTATTTGGACCAATCATTAAGTCCATTGGGCTTGAAGGACATGGTTACATGTTGGAAGAGCAGAGAAAAGACTAAGAACATGAGTTTAGCAGTCAGAACACAGTAGAGCATTTCTGAAGAAAGCAATGTCACAATGATATCATTTCTCTGGAAACATCAGCCTAGAGAACTTGCAAGACTTGATAACATTGGAAAGTAGGAAGAGACTGGGGTTTGGAAGACCAGTTCATAGAAGGAATTCATGAGGAGCTTACTGGAGGTGGTGGCAGGACAAACCAAGAGGTGGTCACTAGATATGGTGAGAGTAGAATTGAGAGAATTAATGAGCAACTGAGAGAGAGAGACTCCACATCTAAGATCACATGGGCGGCTGGGAGAACAGGGTGCCATGTCTAAAACCAGAAGACCTGGAAGGGAAGGTTACTGGGGAGGAGTCGATGACCTCATTTGAGGATATGTTGAGTTCCAAAGCTCATCAAGAAATGAGGCATCCAGCTAACAAGTGGGGATGTAGGACTGGAGTTTAAGGTGAAGCCAGGTCTGCCAGAGTCACATTCATAGAAACAGTGTTCGAAGCCCAGGGAAATACCTAAGCTCCATGAGAAAGGGTACATGCAGAGAAAAGAAAATCTTAAAGAATACTTCTATCTGGAGGTGAGAGCACAGAAGATGGAAGGAACTGTCAGAGAGGTGAAAAAAAGTCGTGGGTTGCTGCTGAGTCAAGGAGACACTAAAGGGTAGAGAACGTTTCAATGAGAGTGCTGTTGAAGGCATTGCAGAAAAGTCTAAAGGGGAAGAATTGAATCAGCAACTGTTGACAACTGTGACATTTGAAAAAGCAATTTCAGGAGAGCAGTGGGAGTAAAAAGCAGGTTTCTGGGCTGGGAAGTGAGGAGATGGTAAGAAAGTGGAGGTGGAAGGTAGGGGTGTTCTTGTGGGGGGGATCTGGCAGAGACGTGGAGTAAGGAAAATCCACTGTCAAGTAGGTAGGCAGCAAGGTCTAAGAAAGGTGGCTTACATACCCATTAGGCGAGTCTGAGCATGTTTTTAATCACAGAGAAATGGACCTGCATACATCTGTGAGGTTGTAGAATTGTGTTTTGAAAAAGAAAACTGAAGAATGTTTTTTTGTGTGTATTTTATGTAATTATATTTTAGTCTACCTGAAAATATATATTTTACACATTTATTATAACTAGTGTCTATAAATGAATAATGGACATTCACCAAAGTATGGCTGGCATGTTGCAGATGCTCAACAAACATATTTTTGGCAAATTACATGTCTTGATAATATCTACATTGGCATGCCTGTTCTCAATGAAATGAGATATTTAACTGTACTTGTTATTAATCTTAAGTATCAAAAAGGTAATTTAGAAAGTAACTTGGAAACAATAGATTATGCTCAAATACAATGCATCATTTGCCAATCTCCATAAGCCATGCTCTGATGTTGTAACAGTTCCCAAATAAGTCTGAAGCCATCCATTAAACAGTTCATTCGAGAGCGGAAACATTAACACTGAAACTATTACATAGCTAATATAGCCGGTTATTAGCTGATTAATGAACAATAGCCAAAGATGATATTTGAGTTATAGATTTATTCTCAAAATGCTCACTTAGCCACTGGCATCACTGAAAATAAAATAACTCTTTTTATTTATGGAAATAACATGATTGTGATAGTTATATTCTCTAGTCACATAAATACAGACCCAACTGTGTCTAATTCTAACGTTCCCAGTGCAAATATACCTCCTGATCTTAGAGGAGACGCCAGTCCCTCTTCTGCCTCCATATCATTCACTTGAACTGTGAGGATCAACTTTGCCAGATGACGTTCATGCTAGAGGAAACACTTGTATTAGGCCCAACACCCAAAGCAATATGGTAATTAACCATATATTTAATGTGCCAGCAAGTCAATGCATCCACATATTAACCAATCCAGAACAATTGTTCAATGGCAAAGTGTTACACGATCTGAGTCCACCCCATTTACCCCCGATTACTATGTAATTCAGGGAAACTTTCTTTGTTCACTAAGGTTGAGAATCTCAAAGAGTAAGAAAATTGTTGGGGACTGTAGGAAGCACATGATATGATTCCCTAAATCTCCTTTCCTCCTTTTTTAGTTAAAAAGGAAAGAAAAGAGATTTGGGGGAAAGAGAAAGGGTATTATCACATAAGCAAATGTTCTATTTAGGCAAATCTCCCACAGCCTCTACCACCACCATCCCTATCAAGTGACTAAAGTGATAATACATGGCTCAATCACATGTGTATACAATGGACTTGGAAGGGTTGGATGTCTGCACTCCCAATTTTACCAGACCCAATTGTCAATGTACAGGTAAATCAATATGTAATTTTTACTTGAGTGCATTAGAACAAGCCCAAAGGCACAACCTTATGAATCTCTGAGCCTGTTTTGAGAGATGAAAAAGCGCCAACATAAATAACGTGTGGAAGACCATGTGGTCTGATCATTGAACCAACACTGGGACGTGGTTCTATGTTCTCTCTTCATAACCACATTGGCTTTCTGTAATCATCTCTCTCCTTTGCAGTTAGTAAAGTAGATTTTGATTAGTTGGTCCTTTTGTCTCTCTTTGGTGTAACAACTGGAAAACTGGTGATTCATGTGAAGTACTTTGCCAGGAAGATATTAAAGACACTTTTTATGCTTTAAGAATGCACATTTGAGGTGTTGTGTGCTGGAATGGGCCTAAAGTCCATTGTGTGGTTCTTGTTGGAGCCGGCATGGGGTACATCTGGTAAATACAGCAGAGAAGTCAGGGGGAAAATGTTCCTCAAAACAGATTCTTTTCTGTTTTTAGTTCCAGGGCAGTTCTTTGTATTTTTCCACCTAGTGTGAAAAACATGGTCATAAAACCAAGAACAGTAGAACAGTCAGACTGAAATTAGTCTATTTTCACTCTAACATTTGTGGTTGTTTTCTTCAGAAATTGACCTTGATGACATGATTGATTGTCCCCTGTGGACATCTTCCATGCATGCTTCCCATATATCCCAATTACTTGGAGATATACAATGTGCCAATATAAGCGAAAGGCAAGTGGGTTAAAAGCTGACAGAGTTTCTTGGGGCTCTGAACCCAGTTCAGGGGGGCATCTGATAGAGAGTTATAAAACTTCAGGGTTCACACCTGACATGATTGTTTGGCTGGAGGAAGAGGAGGGAAACTTTCCTTCAACCCGATCCCAGGTTTCCAGCCCATTTGCTGTCTCACTCAGCAGCACATAGTTGTGCCACTGCTGAAGAGAGCCTCTGGGGTTCAAAACCAGTGTGATTTGCTAATCTTCCTTGAGAATAAACACAGATTTAAGCATGCACTGAGTGCAAGCAACGGAGGGGCATCTGGTGTCATCTCACCACTGGAAAGGGTCCATTAACCCTGCTAATTGTCCTCACCACTCCACCTTAAAAACCCTGCTCACTGTCCCATGTGGATACAAAGGATGCCTCATATTCAATTTGTGGCCAGTCCTGGCATTTAATACCATTTATATTCATCAGACTAATGGAAATATCAATTAAGCACAATCAAGAGTGGCTCTCAGAACAATAATGGACACTTACCTGAACTTGGGGCAGAGTGAAGAAAGCCATGCGCTCCTTGAGGCATTTGGTGAGTGACTGTCAAGTGACTGTGGAACCTACACAGTGCTCTAATACAGTGAGAATATCTGCACAACCACATTTGTATATATTCTTGCCAGACACAATTATCAGTATATATGTAAATAAATACGACATTTTTCTTTGAGTGCATTAGAGCAAGTTCAAAGACACAGTCTTCTGTATCTTGGAAAATTGCAATGTAAATAACCTATGGAAGGTCACCTAGCCCAATAACTGAACTGGCACTGAGACCTGGTTCCGTGTTCTATCCCCAAGAACACAGTGGCCCACCTCAACATAGGTGGGCAACTCAAGGGAATGACTTCTAAACATTCCACCACCATAACATCTCTGCTGTTAGAATCTTGTTCTTTTAATCCCAGATTAGGTTACAGAGATTGGAGGTGGGAGAAGAATGAGAAGCTCATAAAATTTAAAGGTCCTTTTTCTTCCTAATTTTCTAATTTTCTTTGAGCAATCAGACCCTATTTTGCATGGTTCAGAATGCCCTCTGAAAGAAAATCCACAGTTTAAGGAGTTTTCTGTGTTACCAAGATGAAGTAGGCTAGCAAGCTTTAACTTGCTGCATATGTGTCTCATTAAACAATCCTCCAAACTTCAAAAAAAAAAGAAAGAAAGAAAAGAGAAAAAGAAATCATCATCTATAGCTAAACATCAAACAATAAAGCCATTATTAGTCTTTCATACCATTAAGAAATTAAATCCCATACATTCATCTTTCAGATAGCTGGCTTTAGTAAAATGACCCTCAAAAAGAATGTGGATAAATAGAGCTGAAACATTTTCTGCAGACTATCTGGGCTGACATTTAAGAGAGTTCTTTAGTAAAAGTCTTAACATGTCATACATGAAAAGACAAGAGTTTTGAAAGACTGATTGGTAGATTACGTTAAGAATCACAAAGTAGGGGTGTCTGGGTGGCTCAGTTGTTAAGCTTCTGCCTTCGGCTCAGGTCATGATCCCAGGGTCCTGGGATCGAGTCCTGCATCAGGCTCCCTGCACCTCGGGGAGCCTGCTTCTCCCTCTCTCACTTCCCCTGCTTGTGTTCCTTCTCTTGCTGTGTCTCTCTCTGTCAAATAAATAAATAAAATCTCTTTTAAAAAAGTATCACAAAGTAAAGCATGTTTCTTTGGACTTAAGTGTGGTAGGTCTTTGTGTCTCATATTCAGACTCTTCGGTGTAGTAATGTCAGATACCTTGCTAAGGATATATGGAACTGGACATGAGTCTGAACCTATATGGAAAAGTAGAGATCTATTCCTGTAGAATATTTAGGAATAGCCCCAGGAATAGCTACAGGAAGAGAGAAGCTAAAATTCTGGGATGAAAGCGGAAGGGAGACTTGGTCCTGGTATCTTAGAGCAAGGTCAGCATCCACAAGAAACCAGAAGCTCCCTCTCCTTCCACCACACACACCCTCCACAGTCAACCTAAGCTTTCTTCCTCAGAGAGTGCCAACTGTTTCAGTTTACTTATTTCCCTTATTCTGAAACAGGTCCGGGTACAAAACAATCCACACATAGGACTTTACCAAGAGAGAAATGGGTAGTGGGTGATGGCGCACCATCCCACTTCATGGATATCATTGGATAGCCTTCATTTTAAAGGTGTGGAAACTGAGTCCCAAGGAGGAAACTGCCCCATGTCTCACTCCTAGCTAGTGGCAAATCCAGAAGGAGAAAGTAGGTCTCAACTCCCAACTCAGTGATGTTTCTTTCCCACCTTATTTATCTAGACCAATGTTCCATTAGCAGACTTTGCTCCCATAAAGGCAGAGGAGTGCATTCCTGAGCAAACAGTCACTCTTGCCTCAGACCCCTAGAGGCTCAAAGAGAGCCAGACTGACTTCTGGACATTAGAGTGAACATAGAAATTGTCACGTTTCTGGATTAAGGATTGTCAGAAGGATACACTGATCAGATAATTAAAGAAAGGGACAGAAGGACTCTCAGCCAGGACTTTTAGAATATAGGGACCCAAGGAAGGACCATTTCATATTCTTGACCTCTGGGAGCCACAGTCATCCTTCCGTGGCTGTGACAGGATCAGCAATTTCCAGCTCTCTATTCTGCTGTTTGATTGCTCTCATCAAAAAGGCAAACTAGGAATTTGCATTTTTTTTTATTTCAAGTTGAAAAGTACAAATATATTTTGGAGGGGCCAGAAGCACAAATCAGAGGTTTCCAAGCCCAGTGAAAGAAACACCTATGAATTATCACTCTTCAAAGTACCAGAAAAGTCCTACACTTCCTCATCAAAGTTGCAAGAAAAACATAATTTCACTTAACTTGAAAAGGAGGGCAGTTCAAGGATCTGTGGGTTTGACTAAAGGTGGAGCTTCTGGAGAGCTCACAAGCTCTCTCTCTCCCTAGAACAAAACTAAATGCAATTGATCTCATTTCTTCCCTCAACTTTGATTCAAGATTTAGAAACAGATTGGAGGAAAATTGTTCTTTTTAATCTGTCTCTGGGTTAGAGGGTGTGTGTGTGTGTGTGTGTGTGTGTGTGTGTGTGTGTGTACACATATATGAACATGGTCATTATGTTATCAAAGAACTGATTTTTTAAAATCCATCAGGATAATTATTCCTTTTAGTGCCATTTATTATTGTCTATGTGTTTAAAATTTGCATTGAGAAATTCTAGATTTTGATACATACAACATCCCTATCCCTCTTGATAGTCCATAAACATAGACCCTAAGCAACCCCTTTCCTTACAGTACAAGAATTCTGGACTGTGGCTTGTAAGGAAGCTCCCATTGTTAAGTGCCTTGTAAGTCACTGGTGTTCCTAAATCCCATTCCTTCCATTCCACAAGATTCTCAGCTGCTTTCTGGCATTATTTCCCAACTCACACTACTCATCAGACACATAAAACAAGCAATAGGAGTTGACTGTGTTCTGGAAGAAGACAACACCTTTTTTTTTTTTTTCTGGACACTGAAAAGAGTCCAGAAAAGTTATAAGGTTGAAACACACTTGTGTCTTCATTGGAGATCATTAAATGGGTGATGGCTATGGATTTCTCTTTAAACTAAAAACAAAAGAAAATATGAAAGGGAGAGGCATACCTGGTTATATTGCACAATTCTTGGGTGAACCTGAAAGGTCTTGTCTGAGAGGAAAAAAAGAAACGTGGAAACAAAGTAATGCAAAGACCACAGAATTTGAAATATCCCAGAGTTTTCTTGACCACCCACGCTGAAGCTGGCTGGGGTCTAGCATCCCCACTAATACATGCTTCCACAGGTTATTATTTTTACAGTTAAGTGTAGAATTCCTGGGTAAAAGTTTCAGGGAGTCTCTAGTTAGCCCATGTCTTGGGGAAAGCATTATTGGGGCTTGTGTTCCATACCTTCCTGGGAGGCTGGACCCTAGGACCCAAGTGCTGATGCTTATTTTAGGTCTCAAGTTTCTTCTTTCATTCTGACAAGGCAGATGCAGTTTGGCTCGCCAGAGCCAGTTCTCTCTTACAAGTTTTCTGCCATGAATGGGTACCCCTGCTATATACACACATGACCATGATATTCTTCTCCAGTAGAAGAATTCAGTCTATTTTAGCAGTAGAAAAAGTCATCTATGGACAAGATAGAAGCAAACTGATGCCATCAACAATCAGTGATACAAGAGAAGTGGCCATTTCTGTTTTGAAATAGTCATGTTTGTTCATTTTTGGTTGTTTACAGAAGCAGCTTAGAATAAGAAGTATATATGTTGAGCCTAAGAGAATATTAAATTTTATTTCTTTAATTTTTTTGTTCCCTGAGATAAATTTGTTTTATAAGTTTGGATTCCCTGATAAAGTTATATTAATCATTTACTTGTTTTTAAAAAAGTATCAAAAACACAGTATGCTTGATAATTAATCATCCAATTTATTTGGGTATAAATTTAGATATAAATTTCATCTATAAAACCTTTGTGAAGACTTTTAAAATATGAAATGCACCATTACATAAACTGAGTCTAGAAAATCAGTGATAAATATGAGTTTCCCTTAGAATGGTAGTTGCCAGTAGAAGACTTGAGTCCCTTTAGTCTCAACATTTGCCAGATAATCGATGAAACCAAGATTATACTTTACTGTCAGAATATTCTCAGGACCCTATCTGACTAAAAGTTATCATCATAAAGTTATTCCTTTTTGCTATTCTATGTGTAGACAGAGACATAGTGAAGGATTATGACAAATGATAATATCAAGTACAAAAATGTGTTGCGAAGAAAGAGAATGGCATTTGTTATAAAGATTTGAATAAAGGGGCAACTTTCCAAACTTTTTAAAATTATTGTTAGTTTTATAATTACTTTTTAAATCAAAACTTCACGTTCTTAGGGCAATTTTAGGTTCACAGAAAAATTGAGGGGAAGGTACAGAGATTTCCCACATACTTCTTGCCAGCACACATGCATAACCGCCTACATTTTCAAATCCTCCACCAGAGTGGTACCTTTGTTACAATTTGCTGCAATCGATGAGCCTACACTGACACATCATAATCACCCAAAGGCCACAGTTCACATTATGGTTCACTCTTGGTATTGGGCATTCCATGGGTTTGTACAAAGGTATATGACATGACATCATAAAGAGTATTTTCACTACCCTAAAGATCTTCCATGCTCCACCTATTCATTCCCTCTTTCCTGCCCCCAAACCCTGGCAATATCTTTATACTGTCTCCATAGTTTTGCTTTTTCCAGAATGTCATGTAATTAAAATAATACAATATGTAGCCTTTTCAGATTCACATCACTTAGTAATATGTATTTAAGTTTTTTCCACATCTTTTCATTCCTTGATAGCTCACTTCTTTTCAGTGCTAAATAATATTCCATTATCTGAATATGCCACAGTTTATTTATCCATTCACCTACTGAACAGTACCTTGGTTGCTTTTAAGTTTTGGTAATTATGAATAAAGCTGCTATAAACATCCATGTGCAGGCTTTTGTGTAGATGTAAGTTTTTAACTCCTTTGGTAAATACTGAGTGTGATTGCTGGATCATGTGTTAAGAGTATGTTTAGCTCTATAAGAAACTGCCAAACTGTCACCCAAAGTGGCTGTACCATCTTGCATTGCCACCAGTAATGAATGAAAGTTCCTATTGCTCCACATCCTTGTCGGCATTTGGCATTGTCAGAGTTAAGCAATTTAGCTTTTGGGGTCTAATGATATCTCCTTGTTGTTATAATTTACATTTCCCATGATATGGACCATTTTTTCATATGTTTATTTGTCATCTGTATATTTTCTTTGGTGAAGTATTGGTTAAGGTCTGTTAAGGTCATTGGCCCATATTTTAATTTAAGCAGGTTTTCTGTTTGCTTGTTGTTGAGTTTTAAAAGTTCTTTGTATATTTTGGATCACAGTACTTTATCAGATATATCTTTTGCAAATATTTCCTCCCTGTCTGTTACTTGTCTTTTCATTTTCTTGATACTGTCCTTAAGTTTTAATTTTAATAAAGCTTAATGTATCAGTTATTTCTTTCATGAATCATGCCTTTGGTGTTGTAATCTAAAAAGTCACGTCATACCTAAGATAGTCTAGGCTTTTCCCTATGTCATATTCTGGGATTTTTATAGTTTTACATTTTACACTTAGCTGTGTGATCCATTTTGAGGTCATTGTTGTGAAGAGTAGAAGGTCTGTGTCTAGATGCATTTTTCTGCATGTGGATGTCCAGTTCTTCCAGTACCATTTGTTGAATACACACTTATTTTTACACAATGTGTATTCAGCATTTTGGCAGATGTGGCACTTGGCAGGTCAGAAAGATCCCCACATATAGGAAAAAAAGAAGAAGAGCAAATGCAGAGCAGGAAGAAAAAGGAGAGGAACTATAAAAATAAAATTTGTCTGCATTGGACCTTGAACAAGATCCAACTAAGAATTTATCTGAGTTTAAGGGGGGAGAAAATCACTCCAGTTTTTCATACTAATGAGAACTAACTTAGTTCTAAATTAGAACCGGGAATGGTGTAGTCAAATATTAAGTTCTGAGAGAACATTCACTTACTTTTTATCTTGATAACTCCTCAGTGAAAGAAGAAAAGTATAATACCTTTAGTTCTCCCAGAGACATAATTGGCATGAGACTATTTAAAAAAAAATTACATTTAGTGTGTAAAGGCATTTCATGTCTCTATCTCTTCTTTGTAACATTGGGTCTTTTTTACAGTGAATATTATATAATACATGGTTTATGAATTGTTCCTATTAATCAAAATATAAACCTTAAAAACCATAAATTAGCACTTTGTATGTATGAAATGCAAGGTTGCCCTCAAAAGCTTGCATCCAAAGGTCTGGCATTTTTGGTGAGATCTTCATTGAAAATAGAGATGGTAAAGTTAATTTCTCATTTCTTTGGAACCTGCAGGCCTACTATGAAATCCATGCATCAAAGAGGAAACAATTTTAGAGAAAGCTACTCAAACTCAGCTGGTGTTTTCTGTTGAAAAACCTGGAAAATGTGGGGGGAAATCTGGTCCCCTGACACATCGGGGTATTTTCCTTTCCACTCTCATACCCAGGAAACAGAAGTATTTTCCTTTTTGTTTTTTTCACTATGAAACTGTCTCACTCTGTGGAATGAGGTATGACATAGAAGATGAACCCCAGAACCCCATATTGAGCCTCAAAACATTTTTTGATCCATTTTTTTAGATTTTAAACTGAATAAAACCATTCTTGGAATATTTAGAGTGAGCTCAAATAAAATATGACTGCTAATGACATCATCTTCCAAGGTGCTCGTCAGTTATTTAATTTATTCTGAATTTATTTAATGTGTCATTAATTTATTTATAATTAATTTATTCTGAATTTTATCTGTTAATTTCAAAGGAGATAAAATATGGAAACTGAGGAATTAAAGCAGAACTAGTTGATTAAGTTATTGGGATGACTTCAGATGTATTACCCCAGAGCCTCTGTGAGTCACGCAAGGCACTCTAACTCTCAACAATGGATTATTGTCGTTTTTTTGGCTGACGGCCATAATGTTACAATGGTATCCTACCAGGTCCACCTGTGTTTTAAAATATTATAGTAACAACAACAATAATAATAACAATAACTTTGAGTATTAAGAAAAGACTGCATTAAAGAGAGAGTGTTGCATTAGTCAGTCCAGCAGAATAAATGATAATCTGGCCTTTGATTCAATGAGTCTTTATTAGGTGACAAAGATTGGACCCATCTGTGCCTAATCTTGCGTGCTTTGGGCCAGGCCCTCTGTCTGCACAAGGAGGAAAGAGACATGGCATGCCTAGGTCAGTGGTACAATAGAATCCTTTGTCTCTCTCTGTTCTAGGCAGAGTTTTTTTAAAATACTTTTTTTGAAGCCAAACAGAGAATCATTTTTAGTTTTTAAATCAAATTAACCCCTTTACCCACTAAAGAGCCATAAATAGTAATCTGAATAGGGAGAAAAAAATAGTTCTTCTCAACTCACAAGTATTTATATAGAAATGACAAAAGATAGCATGTGTCCTGCTGAAACCAGAAACTAATGCTTCAAGAGCCTTAAAACAGAGTGCTTGCTTTTCCACGAGGCCTGGCAATTATTAGCAAGCAGACTAGACTAACGTGGCAAGCCTGCAGGCCAGGGTCCGCCGAGCATCTACCTGTCAATACTTCTTGCCACGCTGAGAGTTTGTTCCCCTGTCCACTCCCCTGTTCTCACGGCCCCGTCGCTGGGCAGGGGGAGGGAAATGCCGCACCTGTGTCAGACTCATGCGTGCACACAGTTACCAGCTTTTTACCACCACTGTCTTCTACGCGGATGGCCATCCTGTTTCCATTTAAATTCGTGAACATCTGTTACACAGGAGATGGGTTAGCTACCAAACACTACTGTTAGATTTCTCGCCAGCAAGTCTCATTCCTTCATGTGGTTTCTGTTTTCTTCTTTAAACAGTTAATTATGTTTTATTCTTTCTTCTATAAAAGCTAAATTTAGCCAAGTTTTATACTAATTTAAAACATTTTCTGGAAATGACAGAGTGCTATATTGTTAAAAAAAAACCAGACTGGATTCTAAATGGTTATCACAAAAGAATTTAGAGGGAAAATGAACACAGCAGCTTGTGTCTTCAAGTCTCAGGTTTTATGTGATGTGTGTGGACAAATAACATTTGGGTTGTAAATCAGTTCACAGGCGGTACTCACATATGCATTCTGATCCAGAAGGGAGCTTCTGGAAGGGGAATCTCCTAGCTTCTTCTCCCCTCATGTAAGTCATTTCTTCGTGTGGACAGAAAGTAAACTCTGAATTCTGTACTGCCGTGGATGGGGCTAAGTAGAGCTATGTGTTCAGTATAAACATTGGCAAACACACTGTTGTATACACCAGCTGCATCAGCCCAAGTTGCTGTTTCTGGGGCTATGTATTATGTTTGCTTTCTAAGTCTTATTCAAAATGTTAATATAAGGGAGGAAAACTGTTGCTGTCCAAGGCATGCTGTATTTCCAAGCATGTAGTTCTTAGTTCTTTAGTTCTCAACTGGGAGAGATTTTGTCCGGCAAGGGAACATTTGACAACGTCTGGTGACATTGCTGTTTGTTATACCATGGGTGGAGGGTGCTACTGGAATCTAATAGAGGGAAGACTGGGATGCTGTTATTTTTCCTACACTTCACAGTACAGCTCTTCGCAAAGAACTCTCCAGCCCAAAATGTCAATAGTTTCTAGGTTGAGAAAACTACTTTACACAGCTCACCAAAATATTCAAGCTTATAAGCTGAGGGACTAATTCAGTGATTATCATGAGTATCAATCACATTATTATGATGAATACTAAAGTCCTTGAACCCAGAGAGCTACTGATAAGGTTTGAAGTCATATTTAGCCATTATTTCTTCTATCTTCCCTAAACTTCCATGGCATGTTCCTGAATGTATTACCTACATAACAAATGAGAAACCAAAAAACCAAATGCTTAGCTCAAGGTCATATCATATTTGATTATTAGAATCAGGATTTTAAACCCAGGTTTAAGTCCAACCCATTCTAGTTAAAAATCACCGATGACGTGACCCCATAAAGGAGAATCATGGCAGTGGAAGGAGAGCCCATAGCTACAGGATCCTTTTCTTGGTTCACTTTATTTTCCTCAAGAGAACATCAACTACAAGCAGCTAACACATAAGTGACATATTATTTTAATTATGGAAGTACATTTTGGTTTCCTCTCCAATTTTCTTTATTAATTTTACTCTTTTAGAAAATATTGGTTTAAGAATTCATTAAGTGTAAAGAGATCGTATTTTGAATCATCAAATGTCAAAGGAAAACACAATCAAAAGTATAAAAAAGAAAGGCTGTTAGGGAGACAGAAAAAGTAAATAAAGGAAAGTCCAAAGAAAAAAGAAAGGAGAAAAATGAAAGGAGTGTCTGCTGTTTCCATGTGGGTGGCTAAAAGTCGTTGACTTATGAGACCTCCATGGAATCCCTGGGTCAGCTACCCATTCTTCATGCCAGCTCCTACCCTGTCTTCATCCTCCTTCCCTAATTCATACCCACACAGCCTCTTTCCAAGAGTCAAAGTATCACAGTTTTGACCTCATGAGTCCATCATGCCCTCCTGTGTCACCGTGAGACCTACAGGGCCAGTGGTCAAATAGATGACCCTACACCTTCCATTTCTGCTTCTCTGGCATGGCTTTCATGTTCCCTGAGTCATGAGCATGTGGGCCAGCCTGCGTATTCATATCTTGGAGTCATCTTAGTTCTTTAGTGCCTCCGAGGCCAAGCTTTTCACCATCTGGCAAGATGTAGCAAGCTAGACCAATATAAGGGTGGCAAGTTGAGCATGACAGTAAGGTCAAAGCCAAGCTGAAACTGAGAGTCTCTGGTGTCCTTGATTAAACTCCTTTTACTGGCCTGCCAGACATTTTTAGTCAGCAAACATGGGTGCAATATCTAGACACTGTCAATAGAATGATGAACTTGACTTACGCCTTCTAGGAACTCAAGTCTGATAGGAAGGGCAAACAGTGTTTTAACCTAGCATCCCTAGAAAATAGAAAGTGAGTCAGAACTACATGCTAAAACTTCACTGGAGTGGTGCAACAGGCTGTGCATTCCCAAGGAAATGAAAATGAAAGAAAAGGAGTCATGGGAGGAGGAAGCAAATTTAAGAGAGTGCATTACTGACCTGGTCCAGAGCTTACAAGAAATTTAGCTAGGTACTTGGCCTGTCACAACATCCAGAAAGGCTGAATGAAACTGCTGTGTCTTAGAACAAAGGTGGAAAAATTACTGCTATATTCTTCTCATTTACTATCTTCCACTAATCAAAAATCCATCCAATAGGGTATTAATCCTCCTGTACTTACAGGTTGTTTTCTGGTACCTTCTGCAGACACTGGGGAAGCAGAGCATCTCTAAGTCTAGTCCCAAGAGTGCACAGAGGTGGCCAACTTCCCTTGTCAGTTGGCATTACATACAGGAATTCTTTGGTCTGTGGTGGCAATAGCAGAAGCCATGGCTTTATGACAGTAACTATCGCCAAAGCCACCCAGACCCAGAGGCAAGACAAGATTCACGGCAAAGAGCCAAGAAGGTCGGAGGTGGCTCCTGAATGGGGTCCATCACACCCAGTAGGCACTGTGTGGTGTATTGCAAGTCTAGCCAAACCAAAGACAAAGCAATTCGTAGGAACTTTTTATTTAAAATGGAACATAGATCTTGACCACTTTCTACTTTCACCACCAGTACGCTGAACATAGTAAAACAATGGTATGTGCCCAGTTGTCTGGTAATAAATCTTACTGACTCTAACTTGCCAGAAGTCACAAGAAAAAATAATGTATCAAAACTTGAAGAAGGATGGATAATAACCCACCACTCATAAAATGTCAGATGTCAGGGTCATCATTAGTGACTTAAAATGTTAGATTCAATGAAAATCAGTTATAAAGAGCACCAAAGCATCACAGCCTAGCTCTGGATGTAATTTGACCTAGTTATGTGGCTATTTGGAAAGACTGATTCCTACCTATAGGGCTCTTTGTAGCAAGTAACAAACACACATATCACAAGACCCATACACTGAGGTCTGTAGAAGGCTAATGAGTACATAAGCTGAAGAAAAGGCATTTAGTTCTGAATAATTTCACCATTATGATGGCCCCAATTACTAAGTTCCCAAGATAAATAGTTATGTCCTGTGCCTTTGCCTTTACAATCCCTGGTTAAATCCAACAGCTTTCCTTAAACACATGTCACAATGGATCCATAGTTGTCCCACATTTTCTTGCACAAATTTTCTTAACTCCAGATGCACATGATCTTTATGCACATGTGCAAACACATACCTGCAGGAGAAATAGGAATAGAAAGTGAAAACAGGAGAGAAGACACAGATGCATTGGGAACACAGATGGGTGTGGTCACTGGGAAAGAGGAGCTAGTTGGTCAGAGAAGCAAGGATGAGAGAAATTGGAGAGGAAGCGAGAAAGAATAGAAAATGTAGTGGATGATGTGGGGTCCACCAGGCATGATCATTTACCATGAAATCAATAGCTTGAGATGGGCATTTTCTAGAATGTATCACTTAGTAGTGAGAGACAGTATGCAGAAAAGGAACAGTCATAGAATTTGGAGGGAGAGAGACTGGGTCTAAATCCCAGCTCTGCTACTTGAGTTAGTAACCATCTTTATGGACTTTGGCAAGTTTTTTAACTTCTCCACAGCTCATTTTCTGCTTCTGAAGAATGGGGAAATGATAATGTCCTCAATATTAAAAATTGTAAAGGTCAAATGGCTCATTGTATCACAGATAATATCATATAATGGAGTCCCCCATAAATGATTGTTGTTTTAGATAGAAATCACTGGCATGGTTTCCTGAAAGAGCATCTTGGATCAGCTATGGGGAAAGTGCTGTGTAGGAAGTAGTTGTTTAAAGGGAAGAATCTCCAATCTATCAATGGTATAATGTTTGGTTTGGAGAGGCCCAGGAGCTTCTCCTCTAAAGAGGCTCTACCAATACCCCCAAACTCAATATCTACAGTAAAAATTGTCCTCTTTTCCTCAAAACTATCTCCTTCTCTAACTTTTATTCACTCATTCGTTCCTTCTTTCACATATATATTATTCATTAACCATTGTAATATTGTCTATGGTATATACTAAACTTTCTATTTGGGAATAGATTTAAAAAATAAGTAAAGAACCCTCTTTATAAACCAATCAGCCTAAATGAAAATCTCACAGTTATCATTGGCTCCTTGGCAGTTCTAATGTTTCTCACATCCTCCCTGTCTTTGTCCCTTATTTGGACTCCTAGTTCATTGGTTACCCTGCCTCACTTCACTTCATCTTACACATATGGCCAAGTTGGTTTCCTAAAAGTTCAGATATGCTCATAACTTCTATCATGCTCAAGACTCTCCCATGACTCTCTACTGCCTAAGGAATGAAGTACAAATTTCAACATGAAGCCAATCTTTCTTTGATGCCTTATCTTCCACTGCCCCCTCCAAATGCTTAATCCTCTAGTCCAGAGATCAGAAATGTCTGGTATGTATATAGCCACATCTTTCCCCCTTGCCTATTACAAATCTATAACTGATCACAGGACTCCTTCCTGCTTTGTCCCGTCGTGGCCTCAGAACCCTTCCTTCAGCCAGCACCAGCCAATCGGAGGTAGGCCTCCAGATGAACCTTATTTGGTCATCCCTTCCTCTAGTCCCCTAGTCAGAAGAACAAACAAACCAACAAACCAGAATCTAACTCGGGTTCAAACTATTCAGTTGCTGTTGTTAGTTGTTAAAAAAAAAAAAGTTGATTAACTTGTTTTCAAATGTAAACAATCCCTCGCAAACAAAGATGCTACCTTCCAGACATTTAGAAAAATAATAATATTATTGAAGGAATTTTAAGAGAGTGAGTCACCTGTAGCCACAGGTGTGTAAGGACAACTACCACAAACCACTTCAAATTCCTTTTATACGTTCATCAGGATACTGGGCTCCAAGAATAACATCAACAGCTCAGAGGTAAATTAGATAATCCTATTACTAGACAACAAAACCCAACCGATTCCAGCCCAAACAAGTGGATGACAAAGATGGGGATTTTCTCACCAATTCCCAGCCAGCTTTGTTCACCACCACTGAGACTGCATGGCAAACTCTAAGGACAGTAAACATGAATTGCCTGGCAGGTTCAGTCATGATAGTTCCTGGGAGAAAAACTATCATCTTCTTTCTAAAAATCAAGAAAGAAATGGGTAAGACTTTTGAACTGAGTAACTACGTCCATATTCAAGGCGTCACTTATCCTTAGCAACTCCCATGGGTGTCAACTGTAGCCATGGGCTCCAGAAAGCACCCCACTGTTTGGGCCAGTGCATCAGATTTTTTTTTCTCCCAAGAAGGATGTAGCTTCGGCCAGAAAAATTTAAATGATTTTAGTTAACCTTCTTGTTGTAACTTGACCCCTTCAGAGATGGGTGGCAAGATAGGGAAATTATGTCAATGCCCAAGAACATTTTCTTTAAAATCTAATTGACATATGGACATTCATTATTTATTCAGATTAAAGAATGAGACATAAATCTAGGGCTCCAGACTGCACAGTAGTGCTGACCAATGGGAACTTCTGCAATGATGGGAAGGTTCTATAATTCTACACTGCTCAGTATGGTGGCTACTAGCCACATGTAGTTATTGAGTGCTTGAAATTTGGCTATTGTGACTTTATTTAAATTACATTGATTTTAATTTAAATTACCACATAAGACTAGTGGCTACTTATGGATATTATAGCTCTAAGGTAATAAATGGTTCTCAAACTTGGCTACTTATTGGAATCACCTGGGGAGTTTTTATAAAATACCAGGGTCTGGGTTCTACCTCTAAAGGTTCTTACTTAAATGATATGAGAAATAGCCAGGCATTATGATTTTTAAAATTCTCCAAGTAATTATGATTTACAGTAAAATTTGAGAATCTCTGTTCTAGAAGAGACATTATTAGAGCTAGCTGGCAAGTCTATACATTAATAATGGTTGGAGTCAAACCCTGAATATCTTCAATGCAATATCCAGTTTGATTGTGTCCCCAAAGCAAGCTCTTTTCAGAAAACATGTTTCAGATACCTACTACATGTCACATACTGTATTTAACCTATTCTAATAGCACCCTTAATATCCAAGCTCTGGTACTGCACTCTTGCAAATTACCATTGGTGTCAAAAAATAAACGGTCAAGTCAAGGCAAGAGAACCATACTGAATTCAGAGTCCAAATATACAAGCAAATCATCTACAGTCAAAGGAAAAGCCTCAGGAGAAATGAGCTGCTCCATCTTCCCAAGGTACAGAAAATAAGGGGGATTACCTTTTGCACAGGGTATTGCATGCCACCAGCCATCTTTTATATCAAACAAAGCATTGTCTCTGGAAAACCAACTCCCTCATGGGTAAGTGTCACCAAATGAGAAACTAATTAACAACGAGTGTCCAGTTCCCCTACACTTGCATGCCCAATGCAAGAAACCACACTTGCGGCTCGGTGTTCATGCCTCCTATGTTACAGGAGTATGGCAAGAGAAAGCAAAGTTGAAGCTCCACCTCTTGTGATATTCTTTAGTGGTGTGTCCCAAGACTGAGTTATTTTCCTGTGCTGGCATCCTGTAAATTCTGTTTCTTCAAGCACTTTCTCATTGCTCAAGTTTTCTGAAATGCTCATATCACACTATTTCATCCACTCCTGGCTGAGCAACTAAAATGTTAATTCCAGCAGCTGACTGTGTGACAGCACTTTAGCCAAAGGGAAAGCTCAGGACTTCTGGGGGGAAAAGATGCAGTGGGAGAAACCTCTCCCGTGCAGCTGAACCACCTTTCCAGACAGTGTCTGCATCTCTCACAGCTTTTGTGTTGTTTTTTTGGTTGTGTGTGTGTGTGTGTGTGTGTGTGTGTGTGTGTGTGTGTGTGAGTCTTGAGTAGCTTTGATTTTCTGTGTAAGGTGCTGATGTCTTCAGGGAACATCCATTTTATCTGTCTAGCTGGTAGTAAAAGCTAAATGCTCTAATACAAAGTATGATAAACAACCAACTGATTCTTCCCTTGCTTAGGAACGAAATCCTCTATTAAATCTTCACTTCTTATTGCATTACATTAAATCCTACTTGGAGAGACTGTTTTGCATACCTTAACCTGATATGTTCAAAACACTGGTTAAAAAGCCTGCTTTATGAGAAACCCCAAAGGGCTTTAGAAAAACCCACGTTTGTTTTTGCTGTGGATCAAAACGCTGACAGATTTAATCAATCAAGAATAAGTATGGGCTGTCATTTAATATTGGGCGCACAAAACATATGCCTTTTCCAAAGACATATCTTTTTTAAAAAATAAAAATATGTATCTTTTATTAAAGGAATACATGTGCATTTTATTAAAATCAGAAAATACAACCAAGCAAAAAGTTGATCAAAATTACTCAAAGTATCACACCGTAGAGATAACTTCTGTTAACAATTGTGTACATGTCTGCTGTAATTTTTGCTTTTAATAACCATGAAAAGGGATACCTCACTGGCAGAGAAGTACAGCTCTTCCACAGCAAATGAGATACACAAGTCAAGCCCACCACAGCACTGACATTTGGAGAACACAGAGGACTCTGTGCCTTCTGACTGTTGCAAACTCCCATCTCCACTTCAGGTACCTATTCTGCAATCAATCATTAAATATCTTTTGAACAGTAAATATCTTTCTGAGCTATACTTAATCATACTAAAATATTCCATCTATTTTGATCTTTAAGGAACTGACAATTGAATGGGATTTTTGGTGTCCTAGGGCTCCCAGAACAAAGACCACAAACTGTGTGGCTTTAAGCAACAGAAATTTACTGTTTCACATTTTCTAGAGCCTAGAAGTCCAAAGACAAGGGTCAGCAGGGCTGTGCGCCCTCCTCTAAGGGGTGGGAATCTTTCCTTGCCTTTTCCTACTTTCTGATGGTTGCTGGCAATCCTTGGCATCACTTGGCTTGCAACTGCATTATTATGATCTCTGCCTCCAACATCATGTAGTTTGTCACCATCCCTGTGTCTTCCCATAGCATTCCCTGCTTCTCATAAGGACACCACTCATACTGGATTAAGACCTATACTAATGACCTCATCTTAACTTTATTATACCTGTACTTACCTATTTTCAAATAAGGTCATATTCACAGATACCAGGGGTTAAGACTTCAACATACCTTTTTGAGAGACAGAATTCAACCCATAATATTGGGGAAGCAGGAAACTCATATTATCCAGTTAGAGAAAAATACAAGATCTGTATAATTGGGTTTTCAGATATAAAACCCAACTATCCATGCCATAAAAATTTAAAGAATTATTCTAGAAGGATGGGATAGTTTGGGATGAGTTTATAATTTCATTGTGCTTAAATTGATGTTGGTAGGACAGGTGAATGGGGGAAGAAGTGGACATTCTAGGAAAAGGAACAAAATGTAAACTCTTGAGCATAATAAATGAGGTACTTCTCCATCTGGCTCCTCCCCTCCTCTCTGAGTTCATGTCATAGGAGACTCTCTCAATGATGCTAAACCACACAAAAGTTCCCAGACACCTTCTTCTTTCACACCACACCTGTGGACATGTTGCTTTTTCTAACCGAACTGTCTCCTCTTCAGTTCTTACACTCCCACTACCTCTGCCACAAATCAATTTCCTATTCATTCTTCCAGAAGCCCAACCTTGACAACATAACTGCAGGATCCTGGGTCCCCCTGGGTTATTAACCTCACCCACTCTGTGCAACCACTATGCCTAGTAAATACTGACTATTAGCCTGGTCTGCCTTGAGAACAGGAACTTCACTCCACTCATCTCCACAGTCTCAACACATAGCACAGAGCCGAGCACTGCAAATGGTCACCAAACATGTACTGAAAAGTCATTGAACTGATTTGAAAGGAGGTGAAGAGATGAGCCTAACTGGGGTGGCACAAAGGGCCAGGATCTGAAGATGAGCTGATGACTGAAAGTGATGTTGTGAAGAAAAGTGAGTCATCAAAGGGCAAGGGGAAAGACCCATCATGGAGAGTCACCATGAGTGAAGGCTCCTCTTGTGAAATGGCTTCACATGTTGAGGAAAGGCAAAAGAGTCAATACAACAAGAGTATCAGATTCAAGAAGAAGGCAGGAAGCATGGACAGAAGCCCCAGTGAGCAGGGCCTCCAGCAGTGGGGACTATAGAAAGATGTCAAGCAGGGAAATAAGTTCAGATTTGAATTTGAGAGACATGGCTCAGGAGCATTATGAAAGATGGAAAGGTGTTGTCAAATCCAGATGTAGGAAATACCCTAAGTAAAGTCTAGAGATAATATAAGCAGGCAAATAAACATTGGTGGTAGGAAGAAGGTAATGGACATAAGCCAACCATGAAGAAGAGATTTTTCCCTTTGACAAGGTTGCATTGTTGAGAAAGAAAAAATTGAGATTTCTCCCTTGCGTGATAGGTGACAGAATTGCTGTTCATAGAAATAAGGAATATAGGAAATGCTGTAGGGATGGGGCTGGACACAGTTCAGCCTTGCGCATGAGTACTTTGAATTCCCATGGACACTTAACAGCTAGGTTGTGGGGGTTGGGTTTTGTTTTATTTTTTTTGAGAAACAACTATAATTAGAATTTCATTTTGTGAACAAATTTTGGCTCTTTAAAACTTGTCATAGGTTTTCATGACATCACAGTTTAAAATGCATATAACTGACACTCAGGGTGAGCAGGACTCACCAATTAGTTTCTTCAGAGGTCCAGTTGTGAACTGGAAAGAAATGGTAACCACAAAGCTAACGGACAGTGACAGCCCACCTCTTAAAGAACACAATTTAAATATAGATATTTCATCTTTACTGTTGCACAAGATGAAAGAGAATTAACAGCTCCTGGGTGCTTGATAGTCTTTACTTTTCCTTCTGAGCATACTGAACTATACAGCCATCTGTCCTAACGGCTGAGGGTAAGAGGTCTCACAGAGGGCAAAGCAAGAACCTTACTGTATCATGCTGAGACGAATGTGAAATTTAGGGTCTGACTCATAGTAGGACATTGATAATGACCATCTACAATTATTTTGGACCTCCATATATTTCAAATCATGGCCCTGCCAATTCCTAGCTGTGTTACCATAAACAAATTCTTATCTTCCCTGGGATTAATTTTCCTCCTCTGTAAAATAGAATGATCATGGGGTGCCTGGGTGGCTCAGTTGGTAGAGCATGTGATTCTTGATCTCAGGGCTGTGAGTTCAAGCCCCATGTTGGATATAGAGCTTACTGAAAAATTAATTAATTAAATAGAATGATCATGGAACCCACAGCTAAGAGTAATTATGAAGTTAGAATGTTAATCGATGTGAAGTACTTAGACTAGTGTCTGGTTTACAATAAGCATTAAAATCTATGGCAGTTATGTATTTATGCAGCAGAAGTGATTTTGATGTTTTCCATCTGTTTATGCCAAAATCTTCTGAGCAACAGGGACCCAAACTGGACCCAATCCTGTGGTTTCCTAATGTCTGGTGTCTCTAGATGCCCCAGATGTCATCCTACTCAGAAGGACAATGAGGAACAGTTGGGAAACAAGGGACTCATCTCCAGACCTTACTACTGGAGGTGTCTAGCAGACAACGGCAGTAACCCTCTTTTTAAGCCTCTTGGAGAGGATGACATGCAATTCTCCAAATTCCTCCATGCTTCTTATTCATTCTGTGTGTCCAGCTTACTGATTCCTCTTCCTGGAATGCCCCACACTCCACCTCTCCCCTACCTCGTCGGTTCCTGTTCCAAATACCAGTATAATGGAGCAGTTAAGAGCTACAAAGTGGTGTGCTGCTTGCTAGTTGTGTGACCTTGGACAAATTACTTAATCTCTCCAAGCTTTGCTTCCCTATCTATAATTCAGGAACAGTAAAGTACCTACCTCATAAGACTGTAGAGAGAATTGCACAAAATAGCATGCGTTAAGTACCTAGCCCAGGGATGGCACACCTCATGGGTTCTTCCTTTAACTCTGGTATCATCACTGCTCAAAACCTCCCTGCCCACCTAGGAATTCTAAAAAACAGCTGCTCTCCCTCCCTTTCTAACCAGTGCCCACCTTGCATAGCCCCTCACTTAGAGAGCTGTCTCCTTGAAAATCAGGAGGCCCATGCTGGTGCATCCTGGTGGTAATGGTTGCACAATGTTGTACATGTTTGAAGTCTCAGAGACCTGTATACTTAAAAATGGTTGAAGTGATAAATTTTATGTTATGCGTATTTTGTTATGTGAAGAAGTAGGAGAAAAAAAGAATATCGAAGTAGCTCCTGGGCTTTATACAAAAGGCTTTTTTAATAAGTATGTGACTTCCTACATGAACATTATAAAGTGTCCTCCACCTCCAGCTTCAGGGGAATTAGGGAGATCCCTGGTTTTTTTATTCTAGGTGTTAGGTGATGAACTTGATAATGACTTCACTCTGCAAAGAGTTAAGACTTCTCCAGAGATTCACACCAAAAGATGTTTTCAGGTGTGCCCAAGAATGTAATTATGTACAACTTAAATAACAGGAAAGTGGGAAATGTTCATGTAGGCTTTTTACTGACTATTCAATTTGATCTAAAATTAGCAAATTTCTTCTCGTGTTTCTGGTTGAAAATTTTCCCTTAGCAGGTGGTACAGGAGCCTCAAGTGGTTTCATTCTATTTTTTTACATCCTTCAATTTTATTTATCTTGTAGCTGAATGTGTGTACCCTTGCACAAACTCTCCCCATTTCCTCCGACCCCCCAAGCCCTGGCAACCACTTTTCTACTCTCTGTTTCTGAATTTGGTCTTTTAAAAAATTTTATGTAAAAATTATACATACAGTATTTGTCTTTTTGTCTTATTTCATATAGTATAATGCCTTCAAGGTCCACCCATGTTGTTGTAAATGGCAGGATTTCCTTCTTTTTCATGGCTGAATAATATTTTGCTTATATATATATGTTTATATACTTATGTATATATTTCATCTTCTTTATAATTCGTCCTTTGGTAGTCACTTAGATTGTTTCCTTATCTTAGCTATTATAAATAATGCTGCAATGAACATAGGAGTGCAAATATCTCTTTAATACCTTGTTTTTATTTTCTTTGAACTATGGCCCCCCTTTTTAAGATTTGTTTATTTTAGGGAGGAGGGGCAGAGGGAGAGAATCTCAATCAGACCTATGGCTGAGCACGGAGCCCAACATGGGGCTCAATCTCATGACCGGAGATCATGACCTGAGCTGAAATCAAGAGTTCCACATCTAACCAACTGAGCCACCCAGGGGCCCCAAGACCATGGCCCTTTCTTGATGATATGATTAAAATAGACAAATTCTGGACTATCAACATAATTTAGATACAAATGCTTTCATTCTTGCTTCATCTCTTTGGCCAGAACCTGGGGACACTCACCGTGATGATGACTTGGTCATAATCTACATTAGAAGGAGGGAAGCCTGGGGTCTTGAGGAAAGCTTTAACTGAGGTCTAAGAAAACACTAAAAGTAGCAGACATTCATAAAAGAAGCTGGGAATGAGGCCATAGAATGTGCTAAGATACTAAAATACATCCATGGAAGGAAGGAACTGAGAAACCTCAAAATCAGTACAATGGCGCAAAGGCAAGTTTCCAAAGATGAAGACCATTTTTGTCTTTAACGATGGTCATTTTGCTTTGTCCACATGTGAAACATAGAACTTAAATTCATTTGGATGTTCTTGTATAAACCCAAACCTGGGTCAGCTTCCCCAAAGAAGAGGTTTTGTTGTTGTTGTTGTTGTGTTTTTTTGGTCACTGTTCTCATTCAAGTTCCTAACAGTGCCTGGCCAGGTGCACCAGCTCATAACGATGTCCTGAGTGAACGAATGCTCAAATCTATTTCTCAAATATGTTCCAAAAATATAACGCTAATACAGAATGCACACATTCTCTTTACAATGATTCACATCTAAAAAGGTTCATCTGAAATAGTCTTTCCTAAAGGTGCACAAAGCTTGTTTAGGGCCCAAGCACTGAGTCTAATAGTACTCCATTAGCAAGCACTAGTTTCCAGAATACCACTTCCTGGATCTAATTTTGTTTCTGTTCTACAGGGAGACCACCCAACCAAAGAAGGAAGTATTTTTAACTCCATGCTAATTTGGTAAATCATTTCTCCCCCAGAAGAGTCAGGCTGTGCTGGGTGCATGCCAGGTATGTGGTAAAGAGCAAGCCCCTGAGGAGTGAGGGCAGCCCACCACACCCACTGAAGCAAAGGACAGGCCAGTGGTGCAATGGGGGCTTTCATGCAAAACTGGTAAAATAATATAGTAGGCCAGTAGCTCAAGGAGTCAAAAAAATTGGGTAGATTCCTTATCTGATCTCCAGCAAAATGGCATAGATGACAAATGCAATCTTAAATGAGTTTACTTCTCTGGGTCCTCACTGGTCACTAGATCAGAGGTCCCTTTGCTCCATGGTCATCACTTTTCAAAGACTGAACTTGCAAATTCACATAAAGAGTGAACACACCAGGAGATTGATTAAGAGTATGTGTTCTGGGGGCGCCTGGGTGACTCCGTCAGTTAACCGTCTGCTTCGGGCTCAGGTCATGATCTCAGGGTCCTGGAATTGAACTCCGCATTGGACTCCATGCTCAGCATGGAGTCTGTTTGTCCCTCTCCCTCGGCCCCTCCCCGAGGCTCATGCTTTCTCCGCCTCTCTGTCTCCCTTTCTCAAATAAATAAATAAAATCTTAAAAAAAAAAAGAGTATGTGCTCTGGAGCCAAAATGTCTAGGTTCAAATCCCAACTCTGCTGGTTGTGTGACTCTAGTAAGTTAATCAACAGTTCTGTGCCTCAGTTTCCTCATCTATAAAATATGGATGGTAATAATAATATAGAGCTCATAGGGTAGGTGGGACAGGAATTGATATATTAATTTATAATGAATTGATACATTGCAACAGCCTCTGGCATATTCTAAGCATTAGAGTATATCTCAAAATACTCAAAATCAATACATTGTAATTTTATGTATATGTCTAATGTATCTTATCTCATGTGATTTATTAAACAGGTGAAAGATTTACAGTATAGCTCTCATGATTACAAAGCCATGATATTTCTTCAATAAAGAATACAAGCAGGACATCCATAAGAGAGCACAACATATAAAATAAGCAATTTTTTTAAATAATCCAATAAACATAGAATGAATCCCCAGTGACTAGGGATAACCACTTCACTGAGCACACATGTTAATCTGGCAATGCTGGTGATCAGCCAGATTATTTTCAACTCCTGGGCCAGAGAGGATGGTTGTCGTAAACTTATGTTGGGAAATCTCCCCAAGAGTTTTTCAAGGTGAAAGTTGTCATCATCCCCTGTGTTTCCCATCTCATGAGCACCCTCCAGGGAAAAGCTCCAATTATTTGCACATCAGCCTGACCTTAACATAGCATCATAACTTAGGTCAAAGCCAAGGCCTTTACAACCATCCCTTATTCCTCTGGTTATGCCTCTGGAGCCCAGTTGGGACATCTTACAAATTGATTCCAAGTTACAGCGATGGTGAGTGGTTTGCCTTTCTTGCACGGAGACAGGCTCCTCATTCACTCCAACATTGACATGAGGGCTAAACACTCCAGGCTTTCTCTCTCATTGCCTCTCTGTGTCTGCCCACCTTTACATCTATCTGTCTTCTTCGAGATATTTCTGCCAAGAAAGAGAGAGAGAGATCAAGGGATGCCACCATTTCATTATGTTTCTCACTCAGTAGGGATGTCCTTTGTTTGATTTAGGGCTATAACTCTGTCTAACTTTTTTTTACTGCCAAAGAACCAAAGGCTCATGCTCTCAGAATTAGAATGTAGGATGCTAACATAGAATTCTAATTCTTTTAGTTAAACCAAAGGCCACTTATTAGTAATGTGGGTTTTGTCTACCTGCCAGTCCGCTAGATGAAAATCTCAGACATCGGTCTCTGTGCCTCACCCCAGTGTCCAGTTCCAAAGTTCTGAGTCTTCTTTCCCAGCTCATCTTCCCCATCTGCCTCCTCTTTCCTGGAGGCCATGGCCTCCTCAACAAGGTGACTGCTAGATCTCCTAATGGGTTGTTAAGCTTCCAAACTCAACCCACTCAAGCTCGTCCTTCTCACTGATCGTTGACACGGTCCCTGAAGCATGGCTGTGCTTAAGGCCATGCTGTTTCTAACAGTCTCTGCCCACCTACCTCGGGGTGGCCTTGGGTATATTATTGACCTTATAGAAACCCGTTACTTTATGTATAAAATTAGAAAAATAGTACTGCGTTTCTCGGACAACTGTTGTGAGTATTCAATTAGAATAACATGCATATAGGACCGATTCAGGGTCTGGCAGCCCACAGTCAGTGCTCTGTAAACCCTGACCCTTCCTGAGTCTGGCCTCCCTGCAGCCCTGTGTCCTTCCTGGGCCTTCTCTTACCCGTGCCAGCACGGGCTACCGCCACATCCTGCAAGCACGATTCCAGAACATCCTCTGTGCTTCTCTGCTTCCTTTGCTTGGGTCAGAGAACTATCCTAAATACTCCTCCCAAACCTCCCACTCCCTCCAGATACAGTCCTCCCATCATCTCCTCAGAGCTCCCAAGCTTTCCAGATGGAACTCCTCCCTCCTCTTTCTTGTGCCTCCCAACACGTGGTTTATATCTCCATGATCACATTCATTGCATTCTGCATCAAATTATCGGTATTTGGTGACCAACCCTACAAAACTGAGCATTCGTTTAGGATTTGGGGCGGTACCTTCATCCTCTCTTCCTCTCCAAGAATGGCTGGCATGGGTCTTTGCACAAGGGAAGGTCTTGCATATCGTCACTTGAATCTGGAATTCCTATTTTGTCGATTACTTTGAGAACTTTATAGGAGATATTAATTATAAGGCAGCAAATATCACCACCTCTCCCCGCCCATCCCAGAGACACAAACTTCTAGCCCCTGAAGTGCAGCTCTGCATTTCCAAGGGGGACATGGGTCTGATGTACAATACCAACAGGCCACTTGAGTTTCATTTCACTTGTGTCAGAAAATCAATCGGTGACTTCAGCAAAATCCTGAGACTTTTCCTCCATCTCTAGAGCCACAGTAAATAATTCATGTCGCCTTCCCCACTCCCCCTACAAAATCTCATCTATTCTTTACCTAAACAACTTTCAGAATATGCATTATTGAATCTGCCTTGGATCTCTTGTTACTGCACTTTTAAAAAGTAAAAAAGACAACCTACATCTCTGGGTAAAAGCTTTTTACTTCCCAAGACTAAGAATGTGAAGAGGCTGTTGGTCGTCAACACTTCAGGCCCCTGAGAACACTTTTCTTCATATTCGTATAATGTTAACGTTTGTTCTCCATGTCAGCAAAATAACACTGACCTGGAAAGCTGGAATTTGCAAGTGTTAAAATTTGAAGACGGTTCTAAAATGAGTTACCCAAACAACACTGATCTCTTGTACTTATTTCTCTAGTCTGACAACACCTTCCACTTTGCCAAGAAACAACAAACACAGTAACAGGCACAACTGAAATAGTCATGTGCATGTTAATCAGAACACTTTGCATTTGCATATAACTCTTCCTAGATGATTTCAAAATGCTAATCCCCTTTACTGCCCACCCTGACAACCATTCCATGCATTCAAAGCAGGTGCTATGAACAGGAGTCTTTGTGCCCACTTGGGTTGGGCTAAGCAAGGAAGAAGGAGTAGTAACTCGAATAATTACCAAAGGAATGTCAAGTACGGCTCTCAGCTGGACCAGATCCCTAACGAGCTTGGACTTTACCTGTGAGGTGTTTCTTCATCTCCTTCATCTTGAAGGGTTCACTCCCTTCTCTCCACGTGGTCTTTCACTTTTTTGCTACAGTTTCCTCCTTGGAAGTGTTAGTCAGAACATAAGATGTTCTCAAATTAGTAAAAAGTAACATCGTAAAAATGTGGAAATGTTGTAAGGTATTTAAGTACTTTTATATGTCTTTCTTTTGATGCTTTGCAATAGAAAATGATTCAAGTCCCATTAATTGGCAACAGATAGGCTAAATGTAGTCTAAGCATTGTCTCATCTATTCCTCATAACAGAACTGGAAAGGAGGAATTATCCCCATTCTATAATTCGGGGAACAGATTAACTGAGCAGCTGAAGGGAAGTAACACAGCCAGGAAGCCAGCCTCAGCTCTCTGTGTATCAAGTTAAAGGGGGCTTGCTCTTCGGTCACCACGTGTCCCAGCTTTACGCTCAGATCTCTTTGCAGATGCTGAAGATTGAAGCAGGTTCAATAAATGGCAGCCTTTCTGGATTCCAAATCAATCAAGAGATAGACAAAAGGAGGGGGACATAAGCAGGTCAAGAGCCCAGCTCTATCTCTGCCATTAAAGTCAGATTGCGGGATGGGGCTCAGACACACATCAACAGCAGGCTTCCTAACACTGAACTCCAAAAGTAGACAGACTTCCTTGCCTGCCTCAGGCACCAGGGAGCCAGTGTTGGACCTCAAACATACCACTCGACCAGGACCCAGGCCAGAATGCATCTGGGAAAAGGACGTGGTGGTCTGGGAACTTGGCCCCCTCTCTCCCTCCTCCTGAGAGTTCCTGACTACATCCTTCTCCCAGATTCACCAATGCACCAAGTGAGGGGGAGAGAGAGGCCTGGAGCATTGCCTCCCCAGGGACCCTCTGTGTGGCAGGCATTTCAGGAGCAGGAAAGAAACCCTGCTCCCCTGAACGTTTACTCTAAGGAGTTCTGTACAGTGGGCACCCTAGGTGTTCAAATAAACATGGCGGCCCCCTGGCAGGTGAATGCATTACTATTACACCACACTCGCTGCAGAACTTGGTCCCACAAATCCATACAGAGGCCAAGATGTCAGGAAGTCTTTGTTTCCAGCACTTCACTGACTCACTGCATGACCTAGGGCAAGCCACTTAACTAGTCTGTGTCTTAATGTCCCCATTAATAAAGTCTGCTTGCCGATGGGAATCCTCCCTATGGAGACTCCTTCCATCACAGGCAGCAGTGAATGGATCTTGCAAACTCAGCTACAAAAAAGAGCCAGCCTGCCAGGGGAGGATCACTCTACGCAGAGTGGTCTGCCTCTTCCAAGAATCCTTAGCAAACCATGTTTTGCTGCAGTTCCTCCTGTTATGCACCGACCGAGTGAATTCTCTGGAAAAGCCGCAGTGACTTTTCATCCAGAGTGTTGAGCGGATTGAGTAACAGTTAGGTTATTTCATGCCTCTTGAATGTTCGATGTCTGAGCAGCTACACATCCTCGAACCTATGTTTTACCCCATTGACAGGCCCGGAAAGGACATATGGTTTAGATTTCCAGACAACACTCCATGTAAAAAGCTCTTCCTTTTCAGAGGCATATTTTTAGTCTCTGAAGCTAAACTCTGGGGTGAGTTTAATCCATCCAGTCCTTGGGTCCAACCTGAAGCCTAAACACAACTTTGTGTCAGTATAATACATTGTTAACTGATATGTCAGAAAATCAATTAATTACTTTTAAGAAGCAGTTAAGAGTATCCCTACAATGCTGCCATGTGAATTATTAAAGAATACAACAGAAGGGTCCCCACCCCCACCCCAAACCCAAGCCCTGTGTCATGGGGTGGTGCAAAGTCTGCATTCTGCTCTGAAGGCGGGTTGAAAATAGTGCAAAGTTGAAGGGCCCCTCCCCAAAAAAAGACAGAGAGAGACAAAAGGGAAGCGATGCCAAGGACAGCGGGAGCTTACTGGTGCTCCTGAATGCTACCCCAACAATAATATTTTCAGTCCTAGGCTTTTGAACAGGTACACCTGTCTTTGCAGAAAACCTGCCCGGATCTGCATGGTTCCACTCATTTGCAGACGGGCAGCCCTGAGTCAGAGCTCTATAAGCTTTCTTCCTTTCCCAGAGCCCCACTCATCCCAGCAAAATCTCATGCAGAGCCCACTGCTCCCTCCTGCACCTGCCAATTCTATGCCTGCCTACAGCCTACACAGGGCCAGGCAGGTGTGGCCCCAAGGCCAGGGGCTTCTCCCATCCTCTGTTGCCATCAACTAGAAAGATTTAGCCCAGACCCGGTCACACTCATCCATATATGTCCTATATATCTGGGAACAATTTAATACTGACCTGAAATTTCAGAGATGCGTCTAACATGGAAACATGGATTCCCCAGATGTAGAGAGAATCCCTTCCTGTTCCACTTAACCTGCACCCCAAAGACAAGGAGAGCCATGGAAACAGTGGTCTGGAGTTGCCAAATGAGTGGGCAGGTGGGGGGCCCTGGGACCAGGGGCTCTACAGATGAGTCTTCCTTGCTGTGTTTCTTTGCTTTTGATTTGGCCAGAAATGTTTGTCATTGGAATGAGAAAAGCCATACATTTGCATCACCAAAGCATTGGAAACTGTTAGGAAGCAGGTTCCTGCTACTTTGGCCCAGTTGTGGTCATCACTGTGTCCAAAACTATAAGGCACCTTCTTAGGTTCGTGACCCCATGAATTTCCAAAGCCCTCTAGGCCCCAACAGGGGCAAAACAGAGGGGATGTTCCTCAGGTTCCAAGACTTACTGGAACCCAATGATTTAAATAGCAAGTTGCCAAGGGAAATTTGTTTCTGGTGTTTTTTTGTTGTTGTTTTTGTTGTTTTTCCATTATTCAACACCTGGATGCAGTTATCTCCTCACTCTGAGATATCTGGGCTGGCTCAGGGTACAACACACTGGAGAGGAGGTGACATTCATTCATTCATTTGTAGAGAATATTTATTGAGAATCTACACAGTTACAAGCACTTTTCTAGATACTGAGGGCTCTTCAGCAAAGAACAGGACAAAGGTTCTCCGTTGCAGCACCCATTCCCTTGAAGGATGGAAGCAGATGATAAATAAGTAACCATAAAAACTAAATAGGACAAATGCAATGATGAGAATAAATCAGTGTGTGGGCACTGATAGGAGGGACGGTGCAGGGGCTGGGAGTAGGGTTACTTTAGCTATTGCTTGAACAGATACATTTGGGCAGCCATGGGAAAAACCAGGAGGAGGAGTGATCCAGGCAAAGGGAAGGCACATGACAAGGTCCTGAGGCAGGAAGAGCTTGGTGTATCTGAAGGACAAGATGGAGGCTGTGGCAGAGCAGGCTGAGGGACACAGGCGCTCTGTGAGGGCAGAGTGGTGCCTGAGCCTGTTCACCCAGAGCCTGGAGTTCTGAGTATCCGGGAAAGCTTTCACAGAGTTTGGTTAGAGGAGAGACATGAGATGATTCACACAGGTCTCTGCCTACTAGATGGCAGTAGGGCTGGCCAGAGGGGCTACTGCCTCTTCCCCCCACTGAAAAGCCCAACACCAACCAAACTGCATCCCCGCCCCCCATCAGAGCATGGATCCAAACGTGACTGCAGGTGCATGACCTTGGCGGATCTCCCCATCTCTCGGCACCTCGCTGATCTGATCAAGACTAAGATGCCCCTCCCAGCGTTGCTATAGGCAAGCTGTCTGTTTTCGTAGACACTGGTTGCTACGACTGTCAACATTTTATGTTGTTTTTTTTTTCTTTATTCCCTACATCATCCCCAGAAATGTGGTTTTGATGCTGATTTCTACCAACTTTTGTTTAGCAAGCATTTACGGAGCACCTACTCTTCATCTTCCTGGGTCCTTTACCACCATGGGAGAAGCTTCGTGAGTTCAATCTGGAACTTCCCTTTCCCCCACCACCCCAGTCTTAGTTCCCCCTCCCCCAGAAAGTCTAACAAGGATTTCTGGGCCCTCCTCAGAGGTCTCATTGTGCAGTTTTATGCAACATTGAAATAAAGTGCTTAACCTGTGCAGTAGGAGTCCTGACCGGCGTGTGATTCACGGGCAAGCACCACCCCAACCCCGTAGTGCCCTGGGGCGGCCCGGGTGGGTGCTGTGCGGCGGGCAGAGGGCTCTGTCAGTGCCTTCAGAGCAATGGCTGGGCTCCCGTGGAAAGGGGGGCGGGGCTTCACTCTCCTGTCAAGGGCTAGTAAGAGAGAGGACAAAGGGCAAGAGGGACCTCTGTGTTCGCATTTAGATTTCATTATGCAGTTGTTGACTTCGGAATAACAGTTCATTTGTTCTTAGTTCCCAGAAGCCTAAATGAATTCCCCACCATTTAAAAAAAAAAAAAA